>CM055117.1:53908145-53990818 GCA_029206835.1 Rana muscosa | reverse complement strand
TTCAACTTGGGCGACTAATTAGTTGCCAACACCCCAAATGAGTAGATAGGTGTGGGGCTTTTAGGGCAACTTGAAAGACCAATCACAGAATTGTTTAAAGAAACTCTTACATAAATTTATTAGGATAATTATTCAAATCTATGGGAATACATTTCACCATATAGTGTCCAAGAGGAACGGTAAAAGACAATACAATTTATACAGTTTACAGATATGTGTCTCCTTGTTCTTAGGCCCAACGCGTTTCAGGATAGCAATCCCTTCATCAGAGGAACTTTTCTTTGGAAGGAGATCAGTATAAAAAAGGGCAATCTATAACAGAACATAAAAGTAATTTAAGCACGTAAAACGGTTAGGAATGAGCATCGTTGAGGACAGAGAGAGAAGTTGCTCACCAGTTAGCCAGTGCTGCAAGTAAATGCACTCAAGATCCACATATGTCTGACAAGAGAGAAAGGGGGAATCTAATCTGAATCAAAAAACATGTGATGGTCCTGCAATCAGATAGATGACTTCTGTTTTTCTCTAACCGGGTTTTTGAAAAGCCCTACAGGTATAGAGTTGAATTATATAAAAGTCTCACCCTAACTGGTGAGCAACTCCTCTCTCTGTCCTCAACGATGCTCATTCCTGACCACTTTTACATGCTTAAATTACTTTTGTGTTCTGTTATAGATTGCCCTTTTTTATACTGATCTCCTTCCAAAGAAAGAAGTTTCCCTGATGAAGGGATTGCTATCCTGAAACGCGTCAGGCCTAAGGACAAGGAGACACATCTGTGAACTGTATAAATTGTATGGTCTTTCACCGTTCCTCTTGGACTGGACACTATATGGTGAAATGTATTCCCATAGATTTTAATAATTATCCTAATAAATTCATGCAACAATTTCTTTAAACAATTCTGTGATTGGTCTTTCAAGTTGCCCTAAAAGCCCCATAGCCATGGGGGGTATTTTATTTTCAATCATTTTCCCTTACATGGATCATTTAAGGCAGTCCCCCCCCCCCCACAGTATGTCATTCCTAAACCTACATTCACCTCCATGTGGCTTTGATCATTACCAGCAGTAAAAAGAGTAAGCACCATGTGAGCTCTCAGTTGATTCCAGTCACAGACTACAGAGGTCTGGGGACCCCCTCCTGGTCTCCAAAGACAGTCAGTCCTGTGTTTTAAGAATCAGCAGTCACATGATTGGTTCCAATGAGATAATATATCTGCCGCACAGGGAGTGCATGGTTTTCAATTAGATGGCCAACTTAACGCTTTAAATCAAACAATAGCTGCGCCAAGTGTCATAAATAAACTCAATATGTGTGAACGTTTCACCGACAGCTGCACTCACCGAATATCCACATAAAAATATGAGTGAACAATAGAATCAAAGCGCGTTGCGCTAGCCAACAATTAACGTGCAAATGCGTAAATAGTGATAACATCAAAATGAATGTAAACATATGCATAAAGTGCTCAAACATATAAATCAATGAAATATCATGTGCGTGTTCGCAAGAACAATCCAAATAAATCCCTCATGATTGGAAAAGTGCTCAGTGCAAAGTCCATAGAAAGTTCACATGCAGCCAAGTTCCGGTGATCGAGCAAAAGTGAAAGACACTCTTCACCCAGGTGTAAACCACCACTCACAAGCTGCTGACCAGATTGTAAGACCTCAAAGAAGGAGGTCTGGCTGTGCTTTGGGAGAATACCCACGGGGATGGATGGATAATGACATTCAGGTCTCAGATGGAACTCATCCAACAGGCCGCATCAAGCCACATATAGGACTCCGTATGAGGAAAAAGCAACAAAGTATCTCAAGGTGTAGTAGTTACTATAAACCCAATGTTTAATGAGGTTAAAACTACTTACAAACACAGGCAGATAAATCACATTACGACACAGGCAATCCCCATCAACGCCTCAGCGGGCATGACGTCACTGCTGTAGCTCCGCCCGATGTGTTCTGTCCTATAGAAATATGTATTCCGTTGCCCCAGCAAAGATTTCCCTTTACGATGAAATGTGTCAGATGGAGCTAGAGTGGCGAGTTGTCACGCCCGGCGAGGCGTTGAACGTGATTACCTGTGTCTTTATCAGCCTGTGTTTGGAAGTACAGTAGTTTTACTACATTAAACATAGGATTTTTAATTACTACTACACCTTGAGCTACTTTCTTACTTTTGCCTCATACTGAGTCCTATATGTGGATTGATACGGCCTGTTGGAGGAGTTCCATCTGAGACCTGGATGTCATTATCCATCCATCCCGGTGGGTTTTCGCCCAAAGTGCAGCCAGACCTCCCCCTTTAAGGTCTTGCAATCTGGTAAGCAGCTTGTGAGTGGTGGTGCACTGGTCCAAATCATTTGGTGGAGGGGGGATTATGGTGTGGGGTTGTTATTGAGGGGTTGGGCTTGGCCCCTTAGTTCCAGTGAAGGGAACTCTTAAGGCACCAGCATACCAAGACATTTTGGACAATTTCATGCTCCCAACTGGGAACAGTTTGGGGATGGCCCCTTCCTGTTCCAACATGACTGCGCATCAGTGCATAAAGCAAGGTCCATAAAGACATGGATGAGTGAGTTTGGGGTGGAGGAAATTGACTGGCCTGCACAGAATCCCGACCTCAACCCGATAGAACAACTTTGGGATGACTTAGAGTGAAGACTGCGAGCCAGGCCTTCTCATCCTCCTCAGTCCATGACCTCACAAATGCGCTTCTGGAAGAATGGTCAAACATTCCCATAGACACACTCCTAAACCTTGTGGACAGCCTTCCCAGAAGATTTGAAGCCGTTATAGCTGCAAAGGGTGGGCCAACTCAATATTGAACCCTACGGACTAAGACTGGGATGCCATTAAAGTTCATGTGCGTGTAAAGGCAGGTGTCCCAATACTTTCGGTAATATGGTGTATAGTAATTATTAGTTGGGGCTCACTGAGACAAGAAAGTGATTTTAAGGGTTCCTCCATACCAAAAAGGTTGGGGAAGGTTGATCTGAGAGATTGAGTGTGTAGATTTACCCATCCTGACCAAATTGAATCACATTTGTGGGAGCAACCTCTTGACCTACCGTATATACTCGAGTATAAGCCAAATTTTCAGCACATTTTTTTGTGCTGAAAATGCCCCCCTCAGCTTATACTTGAGTCAACTTTTTGCGCCTAATTTCCCGGACTTTGAGGACCCGGTACTGGCTGGCCATAGGTCCCCTGGACCCCAAACTTGGCACACATATAGCCCCACTCTTCCTCTAGAAGTGTGCAAAGTTTGTCGTCTGGGGGGACCTACGGTCGGGGAGCACCGATTTCTCAAACCCGGGCACCCCTTCCATAAACTCCCATGTTAAACGTAAGTCTAGTCATGGGCACAGTGAGGCATGCACATTGGCACCCTAGGCTTATACGCGAGTCAATACTTTTTCCCAGTTTTTTGTGGTAAAATTAGGTGCCTCGGCTTATATTCGGGTCGGCTTATACTGGAGTATATACGGTATATGAAAGTCTATACATTGGGAGCATAGGGTCAATTATCTTCCAATCATTTATCTTGAGGGGAAGGGTGAAGGGGGTTCTCTTTTGCAGTGTATAGCTAAGCTCATTGTTTTAATTACCTAAATATATTATCAAAAATGATCTTTAACTACTTCTGGACCGCCCACTGTATATATACGTCGGTATATCTCTGTTATAGCAGCAGCTAGCTGGCATAACCCAGGTATCCATCTCTTCAGCGGGCGGTCTGGTTTCTGATAATGGTGGTCTCTGCGGAGGATTCGCAGCGAGATCACCGTTATCGGTGGGAGAGGCCCCCCCTCCCGCCGCTCTCCCGCGCCCTCCGCCGGTTACCGGAGCCGTCGGTAGCGGCGGAGGCGATCGGGTCCTCTCTCCTGCTTGGTATGGATACGAGTGAGGGGAAGAAGGCCCCCACCCATCTATACCATAGCAGGGTGGAAGTGACATCGAAACGTCACTTCCACTCATAGCTCTTAAAAGGACCATTTATTTTTTATTTTTTTAAATCACAACATTTTATTATTGCATTTTAGTCCAAATATGAGATGTGAGGTCTTTTTGACCCCAGATCTCATAATTAAGAGGACCTGCCATGCTTTATTTTATTACAAGGGATGTTTACATTCCTTGTATTAGGAATAAAAGCGATACACTGTTCTTTAAAATAAAAATAAATTGTAAAAAAATATATAATAAAAAAGGTTAAAAAGAAATATGTTTTAAACGTGCCCCGTCCCGACGAGCTCGCGTGCAGAAACGAACCCATACGTGAGTAGCGCCCGCATATGAAAACGGTGTTCAAACCACACATGTGAGGTATCGCCGCGATGGTTAGAGTGAGAGCAATAATTCTAGCCCTAGACCTCATCTGTAACCCAAAGCATGCAACCTGTACAATTATTTTAAACGTCGCCTATGGAGATTTTTAAGGGTAAAAGTTTGTCGCCAATCCAGGATCGGGTGCAATTTTGAAGCGTGACATGTTGGGTATCAATTTACTCGGCGTAACATTATCTTTCACAATATAAAAAAAATTGGGCTAACTTTACTGTTGTCTTATTTTTTAATACAAAAAAGTGGATTTTTTCAAAAAAAAAGTATTCCAACGACCGCCATTTTATTCCCTAGGGTGTTAGAATTTTTTTTATAATGTTTGGGGGTTCTAAGTAATTTTCTAGCAAAAAAAATTGTTTTTAAATCACAGAAAGAGGCACAGTCCAACTATACATTGCCTTGAAGACACTCAACATTGTGCTCAAGCAGAGAGGTAAATAAGCCTTTCTGAAAATAAAAGAACCCCTCCGGGGTAAATGGTCCGCTTTGCAAAAAGAGAGCAGCAAAGACCCGGAGAAGAAAGCATTGCGACTGCTCTCCTATCCGCAGACGCCCGGAGAAGCCAAGTGCAGGATAATGGCTGCAGAAGTTCAAAAGCATTTTATCTGCAGTAAAAGCGTTTTGTGCCAAGAGCACTTGGCACACAGCAGTTTGGCATAATGACCAATGTAAAAACACCGATACCATTATGCCTCTGCAAAGTCATACGTCTCCGCAGCTCGGGGAGCCGCATGGTCTCATCACTTTTCACTGTATTTAAAGGCACAGACACTTCCCTTTTTGTACTCGTCTTTGAAATCATTTGGGGGTTTGGCCTGGAAGGAAGGAGTCTTCTGCTCCTAATGTTCAGTCTTCCTTAACCGCTTCAGCCCCGGAAGATTTTACCCCCTTCCTGACCAGAGCACTTTTTACAATTTGGCACTGCGTCGTTTTAACTGACAATTGCGCGGTCGTGCGACGTTGTACCCAAACAAAAATTTGCATCCTTTTTTCTTCCCACAAATAGCGCTTTCTTTTGGTGGTATTTGATCACCTCGGCGGGTTTTATTTTGAGCTATAAACAAAAAAGAAAAGCGACAATTTTGAAAGAAAAAACGCAATATCTTTTACTTTTTGCTATAAACATCCCAATTTTTTTTTCAAAAAAACAAATTTTTTCCTCAATTTAGGCCGATATGTATTCTACATATTTTTAGTAAAAAATAAATAAATTAATCGCAATAAGCATATATTGATTGGTTTGCGCAAAAGTTATACCATCTACAAAATAGGGGATAGAATTATGGCATTTTTATTATTATTTTTTTTACTAGTAATGGCGGCGATCTGGGATTTTTTTTTGGGACTGCGACATTATGGCGGACACATCGGACACTTTTGACACATTTTTTGGGACCATTGTCATTTGTCCAGGGATCAGTGCTATAAAAATGCACCGATTACTGTAAAAATGTCACTGGCAGTTGAGGGGTTTAACACTAGGGGGCGATCAAGGGGTTAGTTATATTCTCTACAGTGTGTTCTAACTGAAGGGGGGATTGGACCGACTAGGGGAAATGACAGAACGCTGTTCATACTTTGTATGAACAGATGATCAGTCATTTCTCCCCTGAAATAACCGGGATCTGTGTTTACACACATAGCTCCCGGTTCTCGCTCTGTCAGGAGTGATCGCGGGTGCCCATCGGGCACCGGGGGTAAGCAGCTAGCGGCGACAGGGCAAAGGACCACAGGGCGAAGCGACGTAACATAACGTTGTTTCGCCCAGCTGAGCCATGTTGCTGCGGCTGGTCGGCAAGTGGTCTAAACCCAAGAACAAAAACGGAACATTGTGGCTTACCAGTCCTTAGAAGTGGTGGTATTATTAGTTTTATTTTTTTGGGCTTTATTTTTATCTGGTGACTCCCCCAGTAAAATACAGTACTGTGCAAAGGTTTTAGGCAGGTGTGAAAAAATGCTGTAAATTAAAAATGATCTCAGAAACAGAAGTGTTGAAGCTTACCTTTAGGTGCAACAAATATCTCCTAAACCTACACGGTGTAGGTGATATTTGCAAAAGAAAGGCACCGATGTCTACGGTGCATGCGCCATAGACAACAAGGCGCAGGCGAACTGAGAGTGACGCTTCTAACGGCGATCAAGCCCTTAGTGGTGGGAGTGACGTCATCGCGGCTCCGGCCAGTCACAGCGCCGGAGCCATGATATGCGGAAGTCACTCCTGGAGAGATGGCGCTGAGGGAGGAGGTGTCCGAGCACCGCTGCGGGGACTTCGATCTCAGGCAAGTACTTCATAATGAGCTAGTATGCTATGCATACTAGCTCTTTATGCCTTTGCCTTGCAGGGTGTTTTGTTAAAAAAAAAAAAAAAAGGAGGAGGAGGGTTTACTTCCTCTTTAATAGAGAAGAGAAATCCAAACCCCATGTTAATATTTGATGTGACCACTCTTTGCCTTCAAAACAGCATCAGTTCGTCTAGGTACACTTACACACAGTTTTTGAAGGAACTGGGCAGGTAGGTTGATCCAAACATCTTGGAGAACTAACCACAGATTCTCTGTGGGTGTAGGCCGCCTCAAATCCTTCGGTCTCTTCATGTAATCCCAAACAGACTCCATGATGTTGAGACCAGGGCTCTGTGGGGGCCAAACCATCACTTCCAGGACGACTCCTTTACATTTAGGATAGTTCTTAATGACATTGGATGGACTACAACTTAAAAAAAAAAAAAACACACCGTGCCTCTTACTAAACACCTCAGACTGTTTACTTTAAAAAAAAGGGGTCATTTGGGGGATATTTGTACTGTTGTGGCGTTTTTGGGTCTCAAGAAATGATAGGCTGTCAGTTCCCCAACTTATTAGTACCCTCAGTCAGCAGCTCCCCAGCTAATAAGTACCCTAGTTCAGCAGCTCCCCAGCTAATTAGTACCCTCGTTCAGCAGCTCCCCAGCTAATTAGTACCCTCGTTCAGCAGCTCCCCAGCTAATTAGTACCCTCGTTCAGCAGCTCCCCAGCTAATTAGTACCCTCGTTCAGCAGCTCCCCAGCTCGTTCGAACCCTCGTTCGGCAGATCCCCAGCTTATTAGTATCCTCAGCTTATTAGAACCCTCGTTCAGCAGATCCTCAGCTAATTAGTACCCTCCTTCAGCAGATCCCTTGCTCAGTAGTACCTCCAGCTTTGCTGACACCTCACTCGGCAAAGCAAACACAACGCATGAACTTGACTGTACGATAATTTTATTTAGTGACAGGCGTTTTGATAGGCATTCAGAACGCTTTCACGAAACCGGTCAAATGGCCCATTTTGAAGCACGTGTAATGAGCCTTTGAAGTCCCAAAGGGGGCAATTACTGTCCTTCATTTTGGAACAAGATGTCCAATTAGCTCCTCAAGTTGTCCACAAACTTTGGCCATAAAGTGTAACAAAGTAGATTACCAACAGCAGGGAAACTCGGTGTGAAGTCATAAAAAGGTTTCAGACTGTAAAAAGCCATTCTCTGCAGACATTGCACACATCTATGCAATTGGTTTGGCTTTGTGGTTGGTTCTTCTGGTTGTCAACTGTCACATCGGTCTGAACAGTTTGTCTGGACACGCCGCTGGATCCCCCCCCCCCCCCACCTTTCTATCAGATGCCTGCAGGAGGCCTACAGCTTCTCTAGGCATAAAGCTACCATTTCCTAGGAATCGTCAGAGCGTACAGAATTATTTTCTTCCCTCTACACTTATACAATGAACATGCAAATTAATACCTGCTATACTTTTTTCTAAGGAAATAATTGCAGCTAGAAAAAAAGATGCTAATCTTATATGAATAAAAATAGGTTTTCAAAGGCCTAAAAATTGCTTAAAGCGGGGTTCCGGGCATAATTTTCTTCTTTTTTTGCAAGCTAAAATTAATCACATTAAAATAGTCCCTAAAACCTATTAATAGCTCCCCAATCGTTCCAGAAATCATTGCAAACACTTTCCTTATATCCTCCAGCTCATGTTGTGGCTGTATCCATCATATGTGTGGGCATGTGAAGCCCAGTTCCTCTTTCTTCCTGGTTTTCAGGGAGAGGTGCATGCTGGGCGATTTTTTAGGCACAGTAATGCCCAGAGACTCCTGGGAAATGCTCATTTCCCAGGAGGCAATGGGGTCTTAGGACAGGAAGTTGAACCACTCAGGACCAGGAACTAGGCAGATTACGAAATCTGCCTAGCAACAGCCAGATAGAAGTGAGTAAAACATTTTTTTACGCTTTAAAGAGGAGCTCCAAGCTTCTTCATAATTTTTTTTTAAAGTCAGCAGCTACAAATACTGTAGCTGCTGACTTTTAATATTAAGGCACTTACCTGTCCAGGGATGCAGCCGTGTGCTCACCTGAGCTGATATTTCGCAGCCGGTTTCCTACTGGACATGAGTGAAGCACGCTGTGCTTTGTGAATAGGCCGGCTGCAGGGGAAGGAGGAGGGAGACAAATTTCCGGTACAGTTCACCGCGGCGCACTGAGCCGGAAGTGGAAGCGGTTATCTGTCAAAAACAGGTACCCGCCCCCCCCCCAAAAAAAGGTGCCAAATTTGGAGGAAGGGGGTGAGGAGGCATTCACATGGAGCTTCCCCCTTTTGGATGGAGCTCCACTTTAAATGTTTGCAAATGCTTATCAAGTGTTCCCAGTTCAAATAAGGGAAACTCTTGGCTGCTACAAGAGCTTGTGAACAATGAATAACCAAGGAATACTAAAGGCCTAAAGCCGGCCCATACATGGATCGAAATTCGGTTAGTTTAGCAGGGACCAAGCAAATATAAAAAATTGTTTGCAAAAGAAATACACCACTCCAGGTAACAAAATCCCTCTACTCCATTACCTCTGCACATGGAAAGGGTGCTGGGCCCTGCCTGCATCAGACAACAAAGTGAAAAGTCTAGATGGCCGCACTCCCATAAAATCACCTTTTTATAATTAGAAAGATGACAATCCATACAGCAATGGGGGTATAAAATACAGCTAACGCATTTCACACCTTCCCTGGTGCTTAGTCATAGCTATGACCAAGCACCAGGGAAGGGGTGAAACGCGTTAGTGGGCTGTATTTGTACCCCCATTGCTGTATGGATTGTTGTTTTTCTATCATAGATCAATAAAAGGTGATTTTATAGGAGTGCGGCCATCCAGACTTTTGACTTTATTGTTTGCACTGGAACCTGAAGAGCATTTCAGCTCCGATCAGTGGGTTGGTGCAATGCACAGCCTGCTGCAGACTCTTCTTCCAACCTCAGACCTATACTGAGAGTTACAGACCTTTGGTTATAGAGCTGGAGAAAATATCAATGGACTACAGGTACGGTGACATCACCTTGGTGGCTGATGGGTATTGTAGTCTTTCCATTTACAAATCCTGTGAACCTATCAGTGATTGAATGCTGCGGCTCGGCAGAGCCACACACTTCGGTGCCAAATAAAAATAATCCAGCGAATCAGGTAAGAGGTGGGGGGGAGGGGGGTGCAGAATTGGCACCATGTTGCATGACTGCAACATATTAAAGCAGGAATTCACCTTTAAAGAAAATAAGAAAGGAAGCACTCACATCGCCACATTTGTAAGTTAAGAGGGAACAAAAGAAAGGGTTACTTAAAAAGTAGCCCTGGATCGGACTTTAGAAGCATAGAAAACAATGTAGAGAAAAAAACATTTACAATGTTTATTGAAAAAAATACATGGTATGAACAGAGCATTCAAAAATAGATTAAATATAAAATGATACAGAGTATACAATGAGCCCTTGTGCGTTAACGCGTTTCACCGTTAGGCTTCATCAGGACACGTTCAAGGTTCAAAGATAGCAAAAGAGAAAACTGATCTCACTGTCTTGCAGTAGAATAAGCCTCGTACATATTTATCCAATAGCAGGGATATTCAAAGATATCATCCAACAGATGGACTAGTTCCAGTAGTCTGTATATAAGTAATTTAGAGACGGCTAGCAAGGGCCAACATTCAATCACTGATAGGCTTTATCAGGACACAAATCCTGTGAACTTAACGGTGAAACGCGTTAATGCACAAGGGCTCACTGTATACTTATTTTTTATGATTTATTTTTGAATGCTCTGTTCATACCATGTATTTTTTTCAATAAACATTGTAAATATTTTTTTCTCTACTTCTCCATTGGTTTCTATGCCTCTAAGGCCCCATGCACACGAGACGCCGGTGCAAACTCTGCTGAACACACGTTTTTAAAGGCTAAAACCGGTGTTTAAAAACGCCCGTTTTGCCGCGATTTTAGCGGCGTTTTACCGCGTTTGCGTCTATAGGCGTTTAGTTAAGAAACATCATAAGACCCTCCCTAAGCTCAAAAAACATTATTATTTAACCATTTCAGCCATTTTGGGAGACCAGCAGCTGAGAGAGCAGCAGTGTACTTGTATTTAGCGTATCACTTGCCACATCATCTGCCACGAGCTGTGGATTGTCCACTTGCCACGTCACCTGATACGTCACCTGGCCACGTCACCTGCCACAAGTTGTGAATTGTCCACTTGCCACGTCACCTGCCACGTCACCTGGCCACAAGTTGTGAATTGTCCACTTGCCACGTCACCTGCCACAAGTTGTGGATTGTCCACTTGCCACATCACCTGGCCACGTCACCTGGCCATGTCACCTGCCACGTCACCTGCCACAAGTTGTGGAATGTTCACTTGCCACGTCACCTGCCACGTCACCTGGCCACGTCACCTGCCACAAGTTGTGCATTGTCCACTTGCCACGTCACCTGCCACAAGTTGTTAATTGTCCACTTGCCACGTCACCTGCCACGTCACCTGGCCACAAGTTGTGGATTGTCCACTTGCCACATCACCTGGCCACGTCACCTGCCACAATTTGTGGATTGTCCACCTGCCACGTCACCTGGCCACGTCACCTGCCACAAGTTTTGGATTGTCCACTTGCCACGTCACCTGCCACAATTTGTGGATTGTCCATCTGCCACGTCACCTGCCACGTCACCTGGCCACGTTACCTGCCACAAGTTGTGGATTGTCCACTTGCCATGTCACCTGGCCACGTCACCTGCCACAATTTGTGGATTTCCACCTGCCACGTCACCTGGCAACATCACCTGCCACAAGTTGTGGATTGTCCACTTGCCACGTCACCTGCCACAAGTTGTGGATTGTCTACAGTGCAATGCAAGCAATTACAGTTTTTTTTCATATTTTTTTGATGGTTTTTCATCATTTGCCATCATTTTTGAGATTTCTAATGTAAAAAAATAGGTCACCTTTAAAAACGCTAATAAACGAAATCGCGGCAAAACGCCGGTACCGCGTTTTGCCGCGTTTAGCGTCTGAAACGTGGAAAACTTTTGCGTCTGAACCCATTTTTTTGCTTCTGGAAAAACGAGGTTAAACGCAACTGCCTAAAAACGGCAATAAACGAGACTGTGTGCATGGACACATAGGATAACATTGAATGGGTTCAGAAGCAGTTGAAAAAAAAAAAGTGTCCAACTGCCTCTGAACGCGCGTTCAACAGCAAATAACAGCGTCTCGTCTGCATGGGGCCTAAAGTCCGATCCAGGGCTACTTTGTAAGTAAACCTTTCTTTTGTTCCCTCACCTTTAAAGAAGTACAGCCAAAACTCGTTTGGCTGTACTTCTCTATATTATAGGATTGCAGTTGAACCGGGTGCAAGTCCAGGCATGTGGGTGGATTCTGACTTCATTGTCGCCCGATCTTACGCGAGGCCTGGACTTGCATCTGGCTCAGCCTCTCAGCGAGCCGCTGAGAGCCTGAGCCCAGCCACTCCTGCCCCCTCCACAGCTCAGTGCTCCAGTGAGCGCCGGAGGGCAGAGCAGAGAGCTGCTGACAGCCACCAGCTCTCTGCTCAGGGACCTCTGAGAGCCCGGCGATCGGCGGTGTTTGATCGCTCGGTTCTCAGTGTTAGAGCTGGCGGGGGACCGATGCTGCATCCACCTAGGCAAGTAGGATTCTGGAAAAAAGTCACCTCATAAGTCTTAATTATTATACAGGATTTATAGAATGCCGACAGTTTACGCAGCCCATTAAAACATAAGAGCGGACAGTACATTTACAATACAACCCAATACAATAGGAATCAGAGGGCCCTGCTCCTTAGAGCTTACAATCATTTATTAAAAACAATTCTAACCTTCATGACCATTGGAAAGATGAAAAGAGGATATGACAGCTATATAGTGGAGACGGCTGCCAAGGGGGGTTTGCACCTGTGTTAACAGAAAGCCAAAGCCACAGATTTTTTTAATGTTTTGTACATGATTACTGCTACAACCCGACCCGACTTCACATCTGTGCTTTATATGTGAACACAGAGGACCGCAATAAGAACGAGAAGTTGAAGCTGCAGAACTTACTCACTGACCTCCAGCTTAGTTTTTGGTTGCACCTGAAGATCGAGGTCGGTAAAGTTCCCCATTGTCCACTCCACCTGAATGCTGCCTCTATCTTCTTCTTTCACATGGAGCTCCAGCTGGAAAAACAGGAATGGGTTACATAACATATAAACACTACCTGCAGCCCTGAACGGGCTGTACACCCATCACATGACAACCATCACACAGGTAAAGTGGTCTAATGAGACTGGTACAAGTGCACTTCTGACTGATGCGTCCCAGGAGCTTTTGGCTGAATGCCTCTTCTGCCTCATTCTACAACTTGCTGCTTCAACAGGGAAGGAGGAGGAAGAAGGAAGAAGAAAAAAGGAGGAAGAAGGAGGAAGGAGGAAGACTAGTTTCCATCACTGTTGGGGCCGGATCAAGAGCATCACGGGACTGGTGATGAGGATTTTGGTGGGACGTTTTTGGGAATAAATAAAAACAAACAACTTTTGTTAAAATACATTTTTAAAACAAGGAGCCAGGAATGCGTCCGCTTCTGCACGCGAGCTCGGCGGCACGAACGCATACGTGAGTAGCGGCCGCATATGAAAGTGGTGTTCAAACAACACATGTAAAGTATCGCCGCGATTGGTAGAGCGAGAGCAATAATTCTAGCCCTAGACCTCCTCTGTAACTCAAAACATGCAACCTGTAGAATTTTTTAAACATTGCCTATAGAGATTTTAAAGGGTAAAAGTTTGTCGCCATTGCACGAGCGGATGCAATTTTGGAGCGTGACATGTTGGGTATGAATTTACTTGGCGTAACATTATCTTTCACAATATAAAAAAAAATTAAAAATTGGGCTAACCTTATTTATTTTTTAATTAAAAATAAAAAAAAAAGTGTATTTTTTCCCAAAAAAGTGCGCTTGTAAGACCGCAAATACGGTGTGACAGAAAGTATTGCAACGACCGCCATTTTATTCTCTAGGGTGTTAGAATAAAAAATATATATAATGTTTGGGGGGTTCTAAGTAAAGGGAAGGAGATGGGCGGGCAGTGAAAACAGGCAGGGAAGCTCCTTTAGGATTGCTGGTTGTCTTGTCATACCAATGGCCACCACAAGAGGGCGCCAGATTCCAGAAGGAAACAAAGGACTGCAGAAGGCCGTAAAGCCGCGGCCTCCATTACCAGCTGACCTTATGCGACCTGGCGCCCGGGGTTTGCCTTGATTTCGATATCAATGCCGCCTGCTGCCCACGTTTTACATATCAATACAGCCCGCAATTTACATATTAATCATGTGTACACACGCAGGGCTGGGCAGCATTAGTGATTAACTGGGCTGGGCCTATTTTAAAAAGGTAGAGTCCTGGAGCTACAGCTCCAATAGCCCCTATGTTAATCCTGCCCTGATCACGAGTAGCAGCGCTGCTCTCTCTATCCCTCCCTACATGGCAAATTGACAGCAGCGGAGCCGTTTTTTCAGTCACTTCCTGGTTTCCAGGCCTAGGCAAATGATGTCATACATCACAGGTATCTTCAGGAGGGGAGGAGGGGTTTTCTCAGCTAAGCACACCCTCCTGCCTGCATGTCTGAGCCAAGTGCAGATGGTTTTTAGGAAGTAAGTGCTACATGACTCATTTGTCCTTACTCAACATGGTCACGGCTAGAAATGCTAGGGGGGTGTTTTTCAAAGTAATTGCTCATCAAAATAAAGCATGGAGACATGGATGGATGGATGGATGGGGGAGTTTGCTTTGAGTATTAAAAATTTATGAAATGGTGTTTTTGGTATTCAGATGGGCCTTGCTGGGTTATCTCCTTAACCACATCCCACCCAGCCTATAGCAATATAACGGCCGGGCGGTGGTCATATGACATCTTTCAGAACATGCCCCCCGTGTGCGGTGATCGGTGCCATCGGACACACTGCATCTCCGATCATAGTAAAGAGCCTATGATGTAGGCCCTTTACCATGTGATCAGCTGTGTCCAATCACAGCTGATCACAGTGTAAATAGGAAGTGTCAGTTATCACTGTTAGCCTGAGTAGAGGAGAGCCAATAAACGGCTTTCCTGACAGGGGGGTCTGCGCAGATATTCAGTGCAATGATTACCAGTGCAGCCCCATCAATGTCCATCAGTGCAGCCCCGTCAGCGGGCGTCCGTGCAGCCCCGTCAGCGGGCGTCCGTGAAGGAGGAAAATTACTTATTTACAAAATTTTATAACAAAAGAAAAGCTTATTCTTTTTTTATTTTTATTTTTTTTTTCAAATTTTCAGTCTTCTTTTGTTCAGCAAAAAATAATAACACAGTGGTGATTAAATACCACCAAAAGAAAGCGCTGTCTCAAAAAAAAAAGGATACAAATTTAGTTTGGGTACATCGTTGCATGACAGCGCAATGGTCAAAGTGTCACAGCACTGAAAGATGAAGATTGACCTGGGCAGGAAGGGGGTGAAAGTGCCTGGCATTGAAGTGGTTAAAGAAAAAAAAAAAAAAGAAATACTGCACCCCAGTGATCTTTGATCTCTTCTGTGTTGTTCAGGTAGATCACCACCTCTCCAGGGCTAGCTACCCCGATTTACAGTAAGAGATGGAAGAGCACACCTCCATATGAGGTCAGATTACTGGCTGCTTTTATTTTTACAAGCACAATTGTTATTGAAGTGTTTCCCCAGCCCAGGGATAAGGAGGATTTTCCATGTCATGAACTCGGGGACATTCCAGAGGTGGAGCACAGAGGAGAAGAATTCCTGAACATAACACAGCGGGAGGGGAGAACACAACTCCTATGGGGCCTCAGCAAAAGTGAAATGCTTTGGATTAAAGGAGAGCTCCGCTAAAAGCACAGGAGATTAATGTGAGGCTGGCGTGTTAAAGAGGCACTTTTTATTCTTTTAACATTTACCATACACACCCTGGTACATTCATTTCTGGAGCCACAGTCCTCATGGGACTTTCTGAAATGTACCAACGTCTCCAACATCTGAAGTGTACCTAATTGGGAATGAAAATTCATACACTTTACCCCCCCCCCCACCCCCAACCCACCTGAACCTCTTACCATCTATATAAAAAAAAGGGACACCAAGATGGCTTTGGGTTAAATATTATTTTCTTTAATTTAACTGATATTTTGCATTTTTTTAACCACTTGCCATCCAAGTCAATTCTGGCGCATTATATATATATATATATATATATATATATATAAAATCACTGAGGTTATATAGTGAAATACAATACTTAGAACTCCGTCTGACTGTTTAGATGTTGAATTTTAAAAGCAGCGGACTTCTGTCAGATCAGCAAACCTGTGAGATCAGCAGGCTTGCCGCTGCTTTTAAAATTCAACATCTAAACAGTCAGACGGAGTTCTAAGTACTGTATTTCACTATATAACCTCAGTTTACTGTTATAAATAAGTGTAAAATGTAAAACTCTGGGGGGGTGTACAAAGATGTCCGCTTGTCCCCTTCTCACTGTATCCTTAGTGTGGAGGAGTGCGGAGTTGTAGCAAGATGGCAGTGTTTCGTCACATTCGGCTACCCATCGCGGTTTTAGCGTGCTGTTTTGTCGTAAAAGTGTTGAAACGCATATGGCGGCGTCACACATGCGCACTCCAGCAGGTAACCAAATGTGATGGGTCGCCATATGTGATGAAACACCAGCACCGGAAGTGACGTCATGATGTCGCTTTCAGCTTCCGATGGTCATAGAGATGTCCAGGGACCATCTGGTCCACAGTCAGCTATATAGAAAACCGACGCCATGTTGCGGCTCCCTGATAGCATGGATGAGCCCAGAAAAAAAAAGAGGGGCGGGGGGGTTGGGGGGCCTACCTCCCTGGCTACCTGTAAAACCAAAATGACATTTATATTGTAGGGCAGGGGGTCTCCAAACTGCGGCCCGAGGGCCGGATACGGCACTTTGCCAGCCTTTATACGGCCCTTGGGGCACTATTCTTCCATATGATATGAGATACTATTTCTCCCACTGACACCAACAATGGGGCATTATTTTTTCCACTGACACCAACAATGGGGCACCATTTCTTTCACTGATACCAGTGATGGCGCACTACTTCTCCTCCTATTGATCACTAATATTGAGAACATGTTTACCCTTACTGATGTTGGGTCGAGGACATTTTCTACCCCCAGTGGCTACAATGCGGCCCCCTTAAAGTCTGAAGGACAGAAAACTGGCCCTTTGTTTGAAAAGTTTGGAGAGCACTGATGTAGGGAATCACTGGCTGAAATAGAGGATGATATCTGGGTGATACCTGTAGCTGCACCCATCATCCAGATATCTCCACTCAAAGTAAATGATGTCATATGATGTCTACACAGGGGAAGTGGTTAAACATACATACAGCGAGGGAAAAAGTATTTGACCCCCCGCTGATTTTGTATGTTTGCCCACCGACAAAGAAATGATTAGTCTATAATTTTAATGGTAGGTTGAAACTAGCAAATGTCTGCCTGTTCCTTGAATGGGTTCTCTGAAGCGGCAGAGAGCACTAAAGTCAATGTACATATTTGCCAGCACACCACAGATCATCAGGTGTCGTCTGAAAGCTTTACTGAAGAATGATCACATCACAAAGCACATAGTGCAACACTTCAGAGCCGTGCAGGACCCCTTCGTCAGGCATGTGGTCACAAAGGGGTCCTTCACGGCTTCAAAACGTTGCACTATGTGCTTTGTGATGTGATCATTCTTCAGTAAGGCTTTCAGACGCCACCTGATGATCTGTGGTGTGCTGGCAAATATGTACATTGACGTGTGAGGTCTTCAGTCTCCTGCTGCAGCACCCGCTACCTCTGAGCCCATTCCAGGAACGAGTGCAGAGGGAATATCGACATTATTTAGAGCAGGGGTGCCCAACCAGTGGCACGGGGGCCACATGTGGCCCGCGGAGCCCTCTGATGTGGCCCACGACCTCCTGCTCTGGGATGGAATAGAATACTGTTATTAAAAGGTAATTTTATTACTAAAATCACGGGCATATCTGTTCTGCAGTGGTTACTGGGCTGCTTTCAAGCTGATCCGTAGGTGCAGAGCAGTACACCTGCAGGTTACCTGCACTGAGCCATAGACTTCTGTTATAACCTGTGAGTTTGGTGAGCTTTCTGAAAGTGCACCAAACCTGCAGAATATAATAGAAGTCTATTGCAAAGTGCAGAAAAGCCAAAAGATACACTGCATTGCACCCACGGTGCAGGAAAAACCGCAGCACATCAGTGTGAAAGCTGCCTTGGGCCCCTTTCACACGGTCAGTCCGACCCAATTCGACCCTCTATGCACCTCTAAGGAGTGGCAGACGTAATCTGACTTGTGTCCTACCTCCAATCCGCAAAAAAAAAAAAAAAAAAAAAAAAGGAGTAAAGTGGTCTGTGTCCGTGTCTGCTCTGCAGAGCAGACACGGACATCCAGTCCACCCGCTCTGCTCATTGTGGCCCGCGACCAGTTACTAAGTCGCTTAAGAGACCCTCCCTCTTTAAAAGGTTGGGCACCCCTGATGTAGAGCACATGGGGGAGGTGAGGTTGTGAAGACTTTCACATATAAACCAACACAAATCTGCAGCAGCTTTTAGTGCCCAAACTGTGCTAGAAAGCCTGGCCGTTCTGCCTGGGTATATCTTTGGCAATGCCAGGTAGTGCCAACACTCACCCACCCCTGCCTTCCACACACTTCTATTGTCCAATGAGGCAGCCCATCATAGCTGTGGGCCAATAGGTATGTAAGGGAGGACAGGTTCCGACAAGGCCACAAAGTGCCAACATTTTGCTCAACCAAAACTGCCAAGTGTTTGGGCCCCATGGAGACCCTTTAAGGTGCTGCAAGCCAACACTTTTCAACCCTTTTGACCCTATAGCTCAGCGATTCTCAACCTCAGTCCTCAAGTACCCCCAACGGCCATGTTTTGGGAACTTCCCTTAGAGTGAGGGAAAAAAGTATTTTAATCCCCTGATGATTTTGTATGTTTTCCCACTGACAAAGAAATTATCAGTCTATAATTTTGAAGGACGGCCAATTTTAACAGTGAGAGACAGAATTAAAAAAAAAATATCCAGAAAAACGCATTTCAAAAAAAGTTATAAAAAACTGATTTGCATTTTAATGAGTGAAATAAGTATTTGATCCCCCCCATCATCAAGATATCTGGCTCCCAGGTGTCTTCTATACAAGTAACGAGCTGAGATTAGGAGCACTCTCTTAAAAAGGAGTGCTCCTAATCTCAGCTTGTTACCTGTATAAAAGAGACCTGTCCACAGAAGCGATCAATCAGACTCCAATCTCTCCACCATGGACAAGACCAAAGAGCTGTCCAAGGATGTCGGGGACAAGACTGTAGATCTACACAAGGCTGGAATGGGCTACAAGACCATCGTTGGTGTGATTATTCACAAATGGAAATAACACAAAATAACTGTCACTCTCCTCGGTCTGGGGCTCCATAGAAGATCTCACCTCGTGGAGTTTCAATGATCATGAGAACGGTGAGGAATCACCCAGAACTACAAAGGAGAATCTTGTCAATGATCTGAAGGCAGCTGAGACCATCGTCACCAAGAAAACAATCGGTAACACACTACGCCTTGAAGGACTGAAATCCTGAAACGCCCACAAGGTCCCCCTGCTGAAGAAATCACATGTACAGCCCGTCTGAAGTTTGCTAATGAACATCTGAATGATTCAGAGGAGAACTGGGGGAAAGTGTTGTGGTCAGATGAGACCAAAATCGAGCTCTTTGGCATCAACTCAACTCGCCGTATTTAGAGGAAGAGGAATGCTGCCAAGAACACCATCCCCCACCGTCATACATGGAGGTGGAAATATTATACTTTGGGGGTGTTTTTCTGCTAAAGGGAAAGGACAACTTCACCGCATCAAAAGGGACGATGGACGGGGCCATGTACCATCAAATCTTGGGTGAGAACCTCCCTCCCTCAGCCAGGCCATTGAAAATGGGTAGATGAATTTTTTTTATTAAAATAATATTTCTCTCTTGATTTGTAAGGCTTAGAGGGCTTTATTAAGAGCCCATTTTAAAACATGTGGGATCCCCCCTTCTGGCACAGCATGATCCCTATAGGGGTGCCATGGAGGGGCGTGGATCTCGATTAATTACATTTTTCTTTTTATTCTGGTTTGGCTTAGGAAAATCTATATAGCATTTTTAGGCTTTCTGGCCTTTATCAGATAACTTTTTTATTGTTAGTAAAGATATATATTGCTCTTTTATTTCTATTTTTTTTTAATATGGAATATTATTTGTTCTGTCAATATTATACTCCTGTATGAATTATTCGTATGTTATACTGTATATTATTTGATTTATTTTACGATTATTGAAAAATAAAATATTTTGAAAGAGAAAATGGGTCATGGATGGGTATTCCAGCATGACAATGACCCAAAGCACACGGCCGAGGCAACAAAGGAGTGGCTCTGGAAGCAGCACATTTTGGTCCTTGAGTGGCCTAGCCAGTCTCCAGACCTTAATCCCATAGAAAATATGTGGAAGGAGCTGAAGGTTCGAGTTGCCAAACGTCAGCCTTAAAACCTTAATGACTTGGAGAGGATCTGCAAAGAGAAGAGGGACAAAATCCCTCCTGAGATGTGCAAACCTGGAGGCCAACTACAAGAAACGTCTGACCTCTGTGATCGCCAACAAGGGTTTCTCCACCAAGTACTAAGTCATGTTATGTGAGGGGGTCAAATACTTATTTCACTCATTAAAATGCAAATCAATTTATAAACTTTTTTGAAATGCGTTTTTTAATGGATATTTTTGTTATTCGGTCTCTCACTGGTAAAATAAACCGACCATTAAAATTATAGACTGATCATTTGTCAGTGGGGCAAATGTACAAAATCAGCCGGGAATCAAATACTTTTTTCCCCTCACTGTAGAGGAAACAGCTCTTATCGATACCACGTTACATAGTTACATAATAGGTGAGGTTGGAAAAAAAAAAAAAAAAAAAAAAGAAGGACACAAGTCCATCAAGTCCAACCTGTGTGTGTGATTATATGTCAGTATTACATTGTATATCCCTGTATGTTGTGGTCGTTCAGGTGCTTATCCAATAGTTGTTTTATCCCTATTGTGGGGTCACCAGTACGGTATTTATAAATTGAAATCATATCCCCCTCTTAAGCGTCTCTTCTCTAGAGAGAATAAGTTCAGTGCTCAATGTCATTGATATTGATTTAAAGGAGCACTAAAGCTTCCCTTTTTTTTGCCTAAAAATAACAAACATGTTATACTTACCTCCACTGTGCAGCTCTCGTTTTGCACACAGTGGCCCCGATCCTGGTCTTCTGGGGTCCCTCGGCGGCTGTCTTGGCTCCTCGCCGCAAGGACTCCACACCATAATGCGAGTGAGCTCACATGGTGTGGAGTGATTGCGGGCGCGCTCCCGTGATACAGCGGCGGCCATAGCCGCCGACTGTATCACTCGGCCCCGCCCCCCGCGCGCCGCGTCATTGGATGTGATTGACAGCAGCGCCAGCCAATGGCTGCGCTGCTTTCAATCCATCCAGTGTAGCCAATCGGCGGCCAGGCTGAAAAACGAAGAGGATGACGGGGACGAGCGTGGGACTTTCGAGGAGCCAGGTAAGTAAAACGGGGGCTCGGAGGGGGGGCGGTATTGTCAAATGTTTTTTCACCTTAATGCATAGGATGCATTAAGGTGAAAAAACATGTAACTTTACTACTCCTTTAAAGCAGCTGTGCAAAGTAAAGGAAAAACCTGAAAACATGGCCCGTTGGGGGCACTTGAGGACTGAGGTTGAGAACCATTGCTATAGCCAACACTGTGTACCCACAGGCAGCACATACAAGATGAAGGATTCTCAGAGTATCATGGCTTATCTAAAGGAGACAGCACAGCACTTGTAGCATGCTAAGAGGGCCCATTTTTTTTTAACTTTTTGGTCTGAAAAGGGATGAGTCACTGTGTTGGGTCATTCTGAGCATGGCAGCACTGGCGCTGTGTGTACAGATTGGAAAACCGCTCAGTTCACCATTGGTCAGGCTGCATCCAATCCGCACCACCTGACATGTGCCAAAACGGAAAAGTGCAATTTAAACATGGCTTAGTATTGCCTATTTTCATTTTCAAATAAAATAAATGAATAAGTGCAGACTTACATTTATGAGAAGCGGGGTGATGCGCACACTGTAAACCTGGCACCCGGAGTTGGCGGGGACGGTGCGGGTAACTCGTACTGCAAACTGTATAGCCTCCCCTACCAAGCAACATGTTACAACCTGGAGAAAGAAGAGGAGACTAAAGTTAGGGAAAGAATTCCTCCTATTTGCTTTGCGCGAGTTTGCAATATTAATAATGTAATCTAAAAAAAGAAGGAGGGTTTATTACTACTTTAAGTTCATCTTTAAAGTTAGCATCAAAAATATAACAAAAACATGTACAAAATGTAATAAATCCTTTCCACCTGAACTCCAGGTATGATGTGTATTGTATACTTTCATTGGGTCAGCTTAGCACAATGTACTGTGGCCATATCCCATATTAGAGCTGCACGATTCTGGATAAAATGAGAATCACAATATTTTTGCTTAGAATAAAGATCACAATTCTGAAGACCTTTTTTATTTTAAAGAACGGCTTTATATCAGGAAATGTGACCCCCCCAAGAGCCCATCTGAAAAAGGTACCGAGCCAGGAGTGATAGAGCTCACATTAGGTAGTGGGACGACAAGCAACCATTACTTTTTATGGTTGTATGTCCATGCAGTTCGTCGGCCGCATGGATTCCAATTTTTTTTTTTTAAGCACATGATTAGAGCCAAAGACTCCAATTGGCTTCAAAAAAGGGTGGGCGCAGAGCACCGTGCCCTGAGCTCACCCAGTTGTGTAACAATAGCAAATTAATATGCGCTATTGTCTTCCTGATTTTCCTTTTCCTCCCAGCTAATCAGGAAGCGGGTCCTGAGGCCCGATTGAGTCCTGGCCAATCGGGTCTCAGGATAAACTTCCTGTTCAGCTGGGAGGAGAAGCAACGGCCCGGCTCTTCCTTCCCCCTAGTAAGGTCCGTCTCCCGAGGGGGGTTGTGGCAGTGGATTGCTGCCGCCTTTTTGTCCGTCCAATGGGGGGGGGGGGGGGGGGGTGTTGCTTGTGGCGATCGCAGCCTTCCCGTCTGCCTCTTGCATGGAGGGAGGGGGGGCAAACTTCTTAGCATAAGTCCGTAATAGAAAACTCATAGGTGTAACATAACAGATCAGTCATGTGAGAACCCAAAGTAGAGCAAAGTGAAAATTGAATGGATGAGTAAAGGAAGAGGGGAAAAAAAAAAGGGGGGTGGAGGAAGTAAGCAAATGTCTTAGCATAAGTCTGTAATAGAAAAAACTCATTGTCTAGTATACGCTAGGCGTAACATAACATTAGAGCCCGCTATCAGTCATGTGGGAACCCAAAGTAGGGCAAAGTGAAAATTTAATGGATGAGTAAAAAAGAAGGGGAAAAAGGGGGGGGGGGGGGCGGAGTAAGCAGAAAAAAAAAAGAAGAAGCGAAAAAGAAGAGATTGAGATCTCTTAACGATTAATTATGCAGCT
The DNA here is from genome assembly GCA_029206835.1 of Rana muscosa. Classification (NCBI taxonomy): domain Eukaryota; kingdom Metazoa; phylum Chordata; class Amphibia; order Anura; family Ranidae; genus Rana; species Rana muscosa. The sequence goes on along the minus strand of CM055117.1, from coordinate 53,967,517 downwards.
CTATTCCATATCTGATGGACCGCTGGAGAAGCTGACGATCACTGTACACTACAGCGAAAGCTACGATTTTTGGATATGGATTATGTTTCTATGCGAGTGGCTTTTCCTCTGCACATTGACCACAGGGGGTCCCTCATTTAGAACCAACTCCATTCACAGAACGTCTTTGTAGTTTGTGAATACAAGGAGATTTCTAAAAGGTCTAAGTGACATGGAGGCAGTGGCGGTGCATTGCATGAATCTATCTATGGTCGCCGCTGCCACCCCCTATTCAGGTGCCCGACCCCTTTTCGGGCGCCGGGCACCTGAATTATAGCGGCGGGGTATTTTTTGGAAGCACCTGATTAGAGCCATAGGCTCTAATAGGCGTCCAAAAAGGTGAACAGCAGGGGCCATGCTGGGCACTCGCTGTTCACTCAGCATTGTGTTAGGAAAGCGAATGAATATTTGCTTTCCTAACGCTGAACCGCCTCTCAGCCAATCAGGTGCTCGGGTCGGTTACCTGTCACCTGATTGGCTGAAACTACAGGTGCTGTTATTGGACGCCGCCTATCAGGTGTCCAATCATAGCAGAGGACGGGAAGGGAGGACGGGAGAAGACATCGAGGAGCGGAAGACATAACCGTGACCCGCTGCCCCACCGAGACAAGGCAAGTGCCAGGCAGGCGGGGGATGCACAGTGGCTGCGTTTGATGGGCACAGTGGCTGCGTTTGATGGGCACAGTGGGGGTTTTTTTTCAGTTCGTTTGCGCCCCCCCCCAAAAATTGAGCACCAGCCGACACTGCATGGAGGGATGGCGATGACCCAACGTCTACCTCATCCAATCGGGGAATGCGGTGTATTCGAAATACAAGGCGCTCTGTGAACTGCACTGGTGCCAAACCACTGTGGTCAGTATGCAAAAGGGGAAGCCCCTCAGCACAGGACCTGGAAGACTGCAGATATCACCATGTGGAATGCCAACTACTACAGTGATGGTTGGCTTCCCCAGATGCCCATCTGGTATGAGATATGTAAACTTACATATAGTGCCAAGCTGGACCAACTTACGTAAGCAATACATGTCCCTCCTAGGTTCAGCGTTAAATGTCTTTCATTGCACAATCTTCATATTGTTTGATTATGAATATCAGTTCCAGCACAGCACTGACAGCTCAATGGCTAAAGACTCCACGTCTGAGCATTTTTTTTTTTAACCCGCTTCCATGGGAATATAACACTGCGGTCAATGTGCGCACATAGAGAAGGATATGCAGCGCTCTTCTGGTCCATCTGTATATTCCATCTGAGAACTCCCTCGCCGATTCTTTCCACGATACACCAAGCAGACGTATTCCATTATCACTATAACAAGGTCTACAGAGATATGCTGCAGATGGACGCACAGGAACCGTGAAATCTCCAGGGACAAATCGCAGGCGCTGGCAGATCTCCGGGGACATCCGCAGAGGTCATGTGAACCACTTTCATGGCTGACACTGTGTCCAGAACTGGCATCACTCCAAACATGCCCGGCGCCCATAAATAACTACTGCGTATCTAGGCTGTGTCCATTCAAGTTAAAAAAAAAAAAAATACAAAAAACACTTTAAAATTCTGCAGATATCTTAATTGAAAACTCTGGGCTTTTATTGGTTGAAATACTTTTAGATCTTAGATCTGGTTACTTTGTAAATACAAAGAGTGATGTGCATGGGGCTAAAAGAACAATTATAACTTTGGTACAAGGTGTTCTTTAAAGAGGAACGCCATGTATGGATATTTTTACACAGTTATCTTGGTCCCACTTGGACCAACGTAGCTAAGCCTATACTGTACCTGTGGGATCCCTCTAGAGCAGTGGCCTTCAAACTGTGGCTCACGAGCCAGATGCAGTCTTTTGCTTGCCTTGATCTGGTCCTTGGGGCTTCATAACTCCCACTGATACCAATGATGGGGCCCAATCCCTCCCCACTGATACCAATGATGGGGCCCAATCCCTCCCCACTGATACCAATGATGGGGCCCAATCCCTCCCCACTGATACCAATGATGGGGCACAATCCCTCCCCACTGATACCAATGATGGGGCACAATCCCTCCCACTGATAGCAATGATGGGGCACAATTCCTTCCACAGATACCAATGACGGGCCACAATTCCTTCCACAAATACCAATGATGGGGCACAATTCCTTCCACAAATACCAATGATGGGGCACAATTCCTTCCACAAATACCAATGATGGGGCACAATTCCTTCCACAAATACCAATGATGGGGCACAATTCCTTCCACAAATACCAATGATGGGGCACAATTCCTTCCACAAATACCAATGATGGGGCACTATTTTCAACTCCTACTGACCACAGACGCGGTTATTTTTTACTCCCAATGACCACCAAGCCAACACACTGTTTACTTCAACCCCTACCAGCCACTCTCCAGCCCCCCCCCCCTAAAGTCCAAAGGACAGCAAACTGGCCATTTGTTTACAAAGTGTGGAGACCCCGGTTCTAGAAGCTTAAAAATCACTGAAGTAGACACAACTACTACAGTGATCTCCACTAGCTTCTAGGTTCCGTGCCAAGTGGGTATTAGATAAGGTGGAGAGGCAAGGCACCAAAGTCACTCTCTCCACCTCATCTGAACTGAGAAAATGTAAAGCACTCTATGAATGGTGCTCGTGCCGAACGGCCAGCCTCCTGTGTTCAGAATGCCCATGTCCACATTGGAAGATTTCCCCTCTAGTCCTGTTCTAGCAAACAAAAAAAAGTCTGTAGGCCAGGTTAGGCCCGACACCCCTCTCCCCTCCTTAGTATGCCTCAGATTATAAAAAGCAGCACAAAAAGCATGATCAAAAAATAGAGGGGAAGGACCAGTGTCCCTCAATGAAAAAAAAAAAAAGGTCCACCCTCCTAGGACACTAGCAAAACACAGGCATGCTGGGTAAAGGAAGGGTTATCAGGGCCTGGCCTTTAGATTTTTTTGTTTGCCAGTGTCCAGATCCTATTGTAGGTGGCAGCATGACCCAATAATATAAGACTTCCTGTGTACCTCAAGGAGGCATTTGACAGGAAGGGAGGAGAGGATATGTCGTCTCTTCCCCTCCTGTTTTAACTCTGTAAATGTCACATCAATGCTCTGCAACAGCATGTATTACGCGCTTTTTCGGGGTGTTTGTAGTGCATTCCCGAGAAACACAACAGAAGTTTTGCCACGTACGCACAGCATTGCAACCGCAGCATGTGAACAACCCCATGCGCTGCCCTTGCAGCTTAAAGGGAGGGGAGGCTAATAACATGGCTCAAATTGGGGGGCGTATCATGAAATCAGTGGGCCCAAGTGCAAGATCAAAAGTGGCCCCCTGGCATCAGTAAACCCAAAAAAACGGCAGGCGTGGTTTAAATTGCGCCAAATATTGTGTGTGGTTAAATAGGGTCTGAGATGACTTACATAATGCATAATATGGTTATGTTAAATAGGGAATGTACAGTGTGGAGTGTACGACGGTGGGTATTATGCACAGGAGAGGAATGCGGAGTGTACGGCGGTGGGCAGTATGTGCAGAAGAGGAGTATGGAGTGAATGGAGGTGGGTATTATGTGCAGGAGAGGAGTGCGGAGTGTACGGCGGTGAGCAGTTGGTAAGTGCAGGTGAGGAGTATGGAGGTGGGTAGTATGTGCAGAGAGGAGTGCAGGGTGTATGTAGATGGGTAGTATGTGCAGGAAGAGGAGTGCGGTGTGTATGGCGGTGGGTAGTATGTGCAGAAATAGAGTGCAGAGTGTATGAAGGTGGGTAGTACGTGCAGAAGAGGAGTATGGAGTGAATGGAGGTGGGTATTATGTGCAGGAGAGGAGTGTGGAGTGTACAGCGGTTGGTAGTAAGTGCAGGTGAGGAGTGTGGGTAGTATGTGCAGAGAGCGGAGTGCAGGGTGTATGTAAATGGGTAGTATGTACAGGGAGAGGAGTGCGGTGTGTACGGTGGTATTATGTGCAGGGAGGAGTGGGGAGTGTACAGCGGTGGGTAGTATGTGCAGAAGAGGAGTATGGAGTGTATGGCGGTGGGTAGTATGTGCAGAAGAGGAGTGCAGAGTGTATGTAGATGGGTAGTATGTACAGGGAGAAGAGAGCGGTGTGTACGGTGGTGGGTATTATGTGCAGGGAGGAGTGCAGAGTGTATGGAGGTGGGTTGTATGTGCAGGGAGAGGAGTGCCGTGTGTACGGTGGTGGGTATTATGTGCAGGGAGGAGTGCGGAGTGTACAGCGGTGGGTATTATGTGCAGGGAGGAGTGCAGAGTGTACAGCGGTGGGTATTATGTGCAGGGAGGAGTGCGGAGTGTACAGCGGTGGGTATTATGTGCAGAAGAGGAGTGCAGAGTGTATGGAGGTGGGTTGTATGTGCAGGGAGAGGAGTATGGAGTGTATGGACTCACTCTGACTCTGCTCATTCAGAAAAGTAGGGGGCGGTAAATTACATGTTTCCTGGCCCCATCCTCCACTCTCCACCCCGACACATTCCCCACAGCAGCCGGCAGGAGAGGAGAGGAGGGAAACTGACAGCGGATGGACGAGAGAGGGCCAGAGGAGGACACATGGAGGGGGCGGGGAAGGAAACAGGAGGGCCGGAAGAGAACACAGGGGGATAGTCGGGGGTGATCGGTGCAGTGGTGGGGGCAGTTACAAGCACCGATTTCCCTTTATGGTTTTCAGTTAAGCAGCTGACCGCCGCGGGGGGGGGGGGGGGGGGGAGAGGAGGAGAAGCGCATGTCAGCGCCCTCATTGAAAGCCATAAAGGGAGGTCGGTGCTTATAACTGCCCCCACCGGCACATCCATCACCCCTGTCAAATTTCACCTGCTGCAGGAGGTACCAACCAGGGACAGATCATCGATGGGTGCGGTGTGGGTCAGAGCACAGGGGGCCGGGCCGTTTTCAGTAAACACCCTTCACCCATGAATTATATGCCACTGGCTAAACTGTATATTTTTTTAATGCCTCCCAACTGCAAGTCTAAACAAGCCCTAAAATCCTCTTCCATTGGAGTCCATTAAAGGACATGGGTCCCATCCCTCTGTTTTTTGATCATGCGCTTGTTACTAGCTTACTACAAACTGATGCATGATGAGTAAAGAAGGGGTTATCCAAGGCTGACCTACAGAATTTTTGCCAGTGTCCAATCCTCCTGTAGGCGTCAGTATAACCCAACAGTATATGACTCCCTGTGACCCTCAATATTCAAGAAAGAAAATAGGTTTCTTCTGGAGATACTGATGTGGGTGACGAGCTGAATTGGAGGATCCGTGGCGGGTATTGTGCGTTTCACGTCTGCTGGCGCTGGATTGCTGGCACAGTCTGCTGTGTGTATAACAGCATATGTCTGTGTGTGAACACTCAATGAAAACATGTCTATATAGCGCAGGGTGGGGGAGGGAGTGAACTGCGCAGACAGGCAGAGCCGATATCTAAACTATCACATTTCTCTGTGCCCGGAACTCACCTAGTATGCTGGGAATTTCCATTGTTTATATGGGAGACACCCGATCCCCATCAAGAAGAATCGCCAAGAAAGAGCGAGAACCAGAAAGACAACTTATAAGGACATAACATTGCCTTGGAGGAGGTGTTCACACCGGCTTTAGCTTGTATACCTGAAGTACAAGCTTCCGGAAACTTGGCTGGAACTTTTAAGGCACATTTCAGCTCCAGTGTTAGAATGAGCCCAACTCCAGCTTGGGCATTTAAAGTGGACCTTGCATGGCAAACCACAGGATGGCTTTTTTTGACAGATTTCCCCCCCCCCCCCCCCGCCCCCAACACAAAATGCTTTAAAAAAACATTTGTAAACTAACTAGCAGTGTTCATTTAGTCAACTAAAATGTTTTAGTCGACTAAATTAATACTAGTTTTAGGTTGACTAAAATAACAATTAAGATGACTAAAATACGACTAAAACTAAAATGCTATTTTAGTCAAAAGACTTAAGCCCTGTACACACGATTGGTTTTACCAATGAAAGCTGTCCGATGGACTGTTTTCATCGGACAAACCGATCGTGTGTGGGCCCCATCGGACTTATTTCCATCAGTGAAAAAAAATAGAACATGTTTTAAATTTTTCCGATGGAAAAAAAAAACCGATTGCAAATTCCGATCGTCTGTGTGGAACTCCATCGGAGAAAAAACCCACGCATGCTCAGACTAAATTACAAGACGGGAGCGCGCGTTCTGGTAAAACTAGCGTTCGTAATGGAGATAGCACATTCGTCACGCTGTAACGGACTGAAAGGCACGGAGACTGAAAAGCGCGAATCGGCTCTCAAACTTTTACTAACACGCGGTAACACAAAATCAGCAAAAAGCAGCCCAAAGGGTGGCGCCATTGGATTTGAAATTCCCATTTATAGTGACGTCGTACGTGTTGTACGTCACGGCATTTGGGACGGTCTGAATTTTGTCTGATGGTGTGTAGTCAAGACTAATGGAAGTCAGCTTCATCGGAATTCCGATGGAAAAATCCATTGGATTTGATTCCATCGGAAATCCGATCGTGTGTACAGGGCTTAAGACTAAAACTAAATTGAAATTTGACTTCAAAATTAACACTGGTCTGTAACATATTATATTTTCACTCCAGAAGTATATAATGAGTTTGGAAATTGTAGAGAAATGTTAACTAATGCATTACAATTTAATTACACCCATTAGATTTTAGATGACTAAAATGAGTTTTAGTCGACTAAAATGTACTAGAGATTTAGTCGACTAAATACGACTAAAACTAAAACAATTGCAGAAGACTAAAATGGGACTAATGCCCCATACACACGATCATTTTTAAAACTGACGTTTTTCTTGTCATTTTTTTTCTTGTTTCCTCTCAAGCCTGTCTTGCGTACACACCATCATTTTAAAAAATGTTCAAGAAAAGCACAGTGACGTACACCACGTACGACGGCACTATAAAGGGGAAGTTCCGTTCGAATGGCGCCACCCTTCATGTTAGTAAAGTTTGTTGAGAGACGATTCGCTCTTTTCAGTCTAGTGCTTTTCAGTCCGTTACAGCGTGACGAATGTGCTATCTCCATTACGAACGCTAGTTTTACCAGAACGAGCGCTCCCGTCTCATACTTGATTCTGAGCATGCGCATTTTTTTTCACGTCGTTAAAGCATACACACTATCGTTTTTCACGTCGTTAAAAAAAAACGACATGAAAAACGACGTGAAAAAAGAGAGCATGTTCGAAATTTTTAATGCCCGTTTTTCACGTCGTTAAAAATGCTCTGGAGCATACACACGATCATTTTTAATGGCCATTTTTTTTAATGGCATTTTTAACGGCATGAAAAATGATCGTGTGTATGGGGCATAAGACTAAAACCAAATCGAAATTTGCTGCCAAAATTAACACTGCCAACTATGCACCCAGAAAAAAAACCTTGGCTCCAATCTCCGATACTTCAGAGACTGGGGGCTCAAAATCCCACAAGACTGCACTCCATCCCATCGTAACAGTGCAATCTCCCGGTCTTTTCAGCTCCCACTTCTGCTGGAAGACACAGTGACGTCACCTATGCCACCCAGAAGCTCAGGGTTAAGGTCCGGTCCCCCCCCCCCCCCCCTCATCTTCCAGGACTGCACCATTTCTCTTTTGTAAGCCGTCCTTGCCCCCGAGCTTCTGGGTGGCATGGGTAACAACACTGTCTTCCAGCAGAGGTGGGAGTTCAAAAGACCAGGAGATTGCACTCTAATGCCGCGTACACACGATCGGAATTTCCGACAACAAATGTTCGATGTGAGCGTTTTGTCGGAATATTCCAACCGCGTGTAGGCTCCATCGGACATTTGCTGTCAGAATTTCCGACAACAAATGTTTGAGAGCTGGTTCTCAATTTTTCCCGACAAGAAAAGTTCTTGTCGGAAATTCCGACTGTGTGTAGGCATTTCCAACGCACAAAAGTGCTGCGCATGCTCGGAATCAATTTGACGTATGCACGAAATCATTGTACTTAATTTTTTCTCGGCTCGTCGTAGTGTCGTATGTCACTGCGTTCTATTTCTGAGCAACATTTGTGCGACCGTGTGTATGCAAGACAAGTTTGAGCCAACATCCGTCAGAAAAAAAAAAAACACGGTTTTGTTGTCGGAAATTCCGATTGTGTGTACGCGGCATTGGGATGGAGTGCAGTCTTGTAGAAAGTGAGTTAACAGGTAATAAATGTTTTCCTGAATCATCTTCCAGGACGGCGCCATTTCTCTCTTGTAAGACGTCCTGGAAGATTCCTGGAAAGTGCGTTGAAAAGATCATAACCATTTTCCTGAATCATCTTCCAGGACGGCGCCATTTCTCTCTTGTAAGACGTCCTGGAAGATTCCTGGAAAGTGCGTTGAAAAGATCATAACCATTTTCCTGAATCATCTTCCAGGACGGCGCCATTTCTCTCTTTTAAGACGTCCTGGAAAGCGCGTTGAAAAGGTCATAACCATTGTTCAGAGTCATGTCCCAGGACGGCGCCATTTCTCTCTTGAAAGACGTCCTGAAAGATTCCTGGAAAGCGCGTTACCAGGTAATAACGCCGTTTTTTTTTTTAAGTTGGTTGAAGTGTTGGTTTACAAATGGCTTTCTAAAGCCATGTGTTGGGGACTGGCAAAAAAAGAGGACCTTTCCTTTGCCATGGAAGGTCCAGTTTTACCACAATCTGGATCCCTGGGCAGCTCTTGCTGCTAGACTCCCTCGGTGCTGTTCTATGCAGATTCAACAATCCAACTCCTCTCTTGGGTTGAATGACACCCAGTCATTCAATCCACTTCTTTCAAGCTTCAGGGCTTCAAAGCTCCACACCTCCTGGCCTGGACCCACCGGTGGAATGTTGCACACAGCAGCGCCATGCTATTATTCCCTGATTTAAACTTCAGTCCTGAATACAGATGATGCACAGTGAAGAAGCACAAGGGAAAAGGGGTTTTGGTCCTTTTTGACTGCAGCACAGTTGCAGTTATTCCTGAAGAAGATCAGCACATGGGATAGGCGATGACACATATGACACTGACAAAGGCATCTCTTGCACTGTATAGAAGCTGTTCTTGGCAGTTGTAGCACTGCAAGTTAAAGTGGAGGTCCACCCAGAAAAAAAAAATTACTTTAAAAATCCCCAAAAAAAAAAAAGTAGAAAAAAAATTAACAGAAAAAAAAAATGTTTTTTATACTCACCCAAAATGCCTGTTGCTATGCGGAAGTCCCCTAATCTGCCTCTAATGTGCCTCTTCTCGTCCACGGTGGGACTCCTTCCGTTTCCACTTCCTGTGAATGGGGCGCGCTGCCTTCTGGGAACTGTGTGTATCCCAGGAGGCAAGCCGCCCATTCACAAAGCGCTGTGCGCTTAGTCATGATGGAGGAGCCGGGACCTGCCAGCAGCGATCGATCGCCGTGGCAGGACCGACATCGCGGGCGAGTAGGACAGGTAAGTGTCCTTATTAAAAGTCAGCAGCTACAGTGTTAGTAGCTGCTGACTTTATTTTTTATTTATTTTTTTAAACTGGCTGCACCTCCGTTTTAAGCAAGACATAGCTCATACCTTGCTCCAGCATGCTTCCTCCTAGCTGCAAGACCGGTCCTCCAAAAACACTTTCACAATCATGTTATTCTTGGTGACTGAGCAGTTCTTGGCTGTTCTAGTATAAAGTAAAGTAGGTAATACTTGGCTAATGCCGCGTACACACGATCGTTTTTCATGAGGAGAAAAATGCCATTTTTTTAATTGGTCATTAAAAACGATCATGTGTGGGCTCCAGAGCATTTTTCTCAACGAGAAAAATGGGCAATAAAAATTTAGAACATGCTCCATTTTTTCTCCTTGTGAAAAAACGGCCGTGTGTAGGCTTTAGTGGCATGAAAAAAACGCGCATGCTCAGAAGCAAGTGATGAGACGGGAGCACTCGTTCTGGTAAAACTAGCGTTCGTAATGGAGATAGCACATTCGGTACACTGTAACGGACTGAAGAGCACGAATCATCTCTCACCAAACTTTACTAACACGTGGATCAGTAAAAGCAGACCAAAGGGTGGCGCCATCCGAATGGAACTTCCCCTTTATAGTGCCGTCGTACGTGTTGTACGTCACCGCGCTTTACTCGAGCATTTTTTTTTTAAAGATCGTGTGTAGGCAAGGCAGGCTTGAGAAGAATCACGTCGAGAAAAATAGGATTTTTTGTACTCACCGAAAAATCCTTTTCTCTGACATCCATGGACTGACACGGTGTCTCTTTACACTTTACACGTGGGTTATGTCCCTGCTTGCAGGAGAAGACCTAGGCAGAATGTGAGATGTTATACATACATTCTAAAAGCCAGAGCTGAACAGCCCCACCCAGGGGGCGGTCCCTCCGGGCATAACCCTCCCACTACAGTCAGCAGACTTCAGTTCGTAACAAAGCAGTACAAACTTAAAAGGAAGGGTGGGAGCCATGTCAGTCCATGGATGTCAGAGAAAAGGATTTTACGGTGAGTACAAAAAATCCTATTTTCTCTTATCATCCATGGACTGACACGGTGTCTCTTTACACTTTACACGTGGGATGTCCCAAAGCAGTGTCAAGAGGGATGGGAGCAGTATAAATGGAAAAACCAAAAACTTCACTCCAAGAAGGCAGATCTCCTCAACGGAGGAGTCGCAACTTTAAACAGCGGCCTGCAGCACCCTGCGGCCGAAGGAAGCATCCGAAGATGCAGCCACATCAACCTTATAAAAAACTTAAAAAGGTATGAACAGACGACCAGGTCGCCGCCTTGCACACTTGTGCAACCGACGCTTGATGTCGGAAAACCCAGGAAGCACCAATTGCCCTGGTGGAATGCGCCGTAACTGGAAAGGGAGGCGCCCGCCCTTTGAGAGCATAGGCTTGAATGACGGTTTGTCTGATTCCCCTAAAAATTATGGCAGACGAAACCGCTTGGCCCTGTTATGGACCAGGGGCAGTCACAAACAGTGAGTCGGACTTCCGAATAGAAGCAGTAGCAGACAGGTACACCCGTAAGGCTCGTACCACATCCAATATGTGCAGCGCAAACTCTCTGGGATGCGATGGGTGAGGACACAAGGACGGGAGGACAATGTCCTCATGTAGGTGAAAGGTAGACACCACCTTTGGCAAAAGGGAAGGTCGCGGATGCAACACCGCCTTATCCTTATGGATGACCAAATATGGCGACTTGCAGGACAAAGCCGCCAACTCAGACACTCGTCAAACAGAAGTGATTGCCACTAAAAGGCCACCTCCTGAGACAAGACAAGAGAGGAATATCCCGGATATTCCCAAAAAGGAGGTTCCTGGAGGACCGAGAGCACCAAATTCAGATCCCACGGTGGGAGAGAAGGCTTGACAGGAGGGAGCACATGGCGAACCCCCAACACAAGGTGCTAACCAAGAAATGACCCGCTAGAGGTCGCTGAAAGAAGACGGCCAAGGCCGAAATCTGATCCTTGATGGTACTCAAAGCAAGCTTTTGGGTCACTCCACACTGTAGAGGACGCAGGATTCTGGGGACGGAATACGTCAGAGGACGCCAGTCCAGCGCTTTGCATATGGCGATATAAGCTTTCCAGGCATGGTGATAGATCTGCCTGGAGGAAGACTTCCGTGTCCTTAACATGGTCAAAATGACAGAGTCCGAGAGACCTCGGTCCCTCAACACCTGGCTTTTAACAGCTCTGCCGTTAAAGCCAGAGACTGTAGGCCGGATGAAACATAGGACCTTGAGACTGAAGGTCCTCCCTCATCGGCAACCGCCAGGGAACGTCCGCAACGAGACGTACCAGATCAGCGTACCAGTGACGCTGAGGCCAATCCGGAACAATTAGGATCACCGGAGTTTATATCAGGCGATAAGGACCCTATGGGGCCACCAACGCATCCGAGTCATCGCCCAAGGATCCCTGGATCTGGCCACAACCTCGACCCTTGCGACTGAGTCGAGAGGCCATCAGGTCCACATCCGACGTGCCCCACCGTCGGCAAAGGAGTTGAAATATGCAAGGACCACTCTTCCTGGTCCGGCGTCTGGCGATTGGCGACTCAGATAGTCCGCCCCTACAGAGCCGTCACGTTTCTTCCGGCCCACTTCAGGATACGGATTACCTCGGAAGCCGCAGCTGAGCTCCGAGTCCCCCCGTGATGGTTTACATACGCCACCGCCGTGGCGTTGTCCGACTGGCTCCTGATGGAGCGACCCCGTACTCTCTCCGACCTGAGGAGAGACACAGTCTGATGGCCCGTATTTCCAAAACAGTGATTGGTAAACGGGCTCGCCCGGAGTCCAAGGCCTTGAGCCGACAGGACTCCCCAGACTCCACCCCAGCCCGTCAGGCTGGTGTCCGTCGTGAGTACCGTCCATTGGATGGGAGGGGAACGACTTTCCGGACCGAAGAGCCGAGGGTCCCAACCACCATGTCAGGGACGCCCTGACCAGGTGAATCACCTGGATCCGAAGATCCAAGGACAACGGGGATTTGTCCCAGGTGGACAAGATCTCCTTCTGCAATGCCCTGGTGTGTGATTGGGCATACGGAATGGCCGCGAAGGAGGCCACCAGGAGTCCCGGGACTCTCATGCAAACGGATTGACAACCATGTTCGGGATGTCAGCCCCCGCACCGCAGACTGAAGTGTCAGCAACTTCTCCAGAGGTAGGATACCTTTGCCTCCAAGGAGTCCAGAACCAGAACTAGATACTCCAGACACTGAGTCGGGACCAGGACTGACTCCTGAATGTTCAGGAACCACCCGAAGTCCCTGAGGGTCTAATTGACGATAGTCACCTTTCCTCTAAGTCTGAGCCACTTTCTGCTCATAGCAGAAGACCGTCCAGATAGCCCACGACAGCAATACCTCGCTGTAACAGAAGGCTAGAACCGGAGCAAGCACCTTGGTGAACACCCTTGGTGCCGAGGCAAGGCCGAAAGGAAGAGCCACAATCGATAGTGGACTTCGCTGATCGCAAGGCGCAGAAACTTCTGGTGACTTGCGCAGATCGGAACATGCAAGTAGGCGTCCTTGAAGTCCAAGGACGCCAGAAGAAAATCCCTTTGGTGGAGTGTAGCGATCACCGTGCGAATGGATCCCATGCGGAATTTCTGCACCTTCTCGAAGGCATTCAGGGCCTTGAGGTCCAGGATAGGTCGAACCACGTCCTATTTTTGGGACGACAAACAGATTCGAGCAGAATCCCTGAAAACTCTCCTGTGACGGAACCGGCACAATCACTCCGGACCTGATCAAATCCTGTACAGCCCCCAAGAGGGCTGCCCGACAGGTAGGAAGGAGACGAAGATTCAAGGGAAAGAATCTGTGTGGGGGCCAGGATCGGAATACTATCCTATATCCTGAGGTGACCACCTCGCACACCCACCAGTCGGAGATTCGGGAGGTCCACCGATCCGTGAACCTGCGAAGTCGTCCCCCCACCCCAGAGTCGGGCGGAGGCAAGACTACACGCGGAGGCGGGCTTGGGAGCCGCTTGTTTGGCTTACGCACCCAGGGGCACTCGTGCCCACCAGCCGCACTGCCGTCAGTCTGAGAGGGCCTACCTGTGGACTCTGACTGACGAAAAAAAAAAACCCCGTTTTGCTGGAAAGGAAGGCCCCTGTTTGCGGCGGGCCTCCTCACCCTTGCTAGTCTAAGGAAGAAGAGTGCGTTTACCTCCCGTGACATCCATGACGATGTCATCCAGAGCAGCACCGAAAGGTCTACCGCCTTTAAATAGTAGATCCGTCAGGAGCTTCCTAAGGCTAGGTCAGCAGACCAGCATTTCAACCAGATAAGACGACGCAATACCACCGCCGAGACAGAGGCCCTGGATATTAAAAGGGGCCGCGTTCAGCGTGGCGTCGCACACAGAAACCAGGCCCTGAACCAGTTGGTGGGCCAGAGCAACTGTGTCTGGAGGAAGAATATGCTCCTGTACAGCTAGGTGCAACATTTTTGCCCAACCTGTAAGTGTTTTAGACACAAGGGTCGCCGCTACCACAGGTCGTAGGGCGGATCCCAACAAGGCAAACATGGTTCTGCTCACCACTTCTGACCTCCTGTCAGTGGGGTCCTCAAATGCAGGAGTCGCCTCCATCGGGAGAGTGATGGCCTTGTTCAACCGGGCAACTGGAGGGTCGACCACTGGGGGAGAAGCCCACTTTTTAAGTAGGGCATCTCCAAGGGGTATCTGATAGACAAACGCCGCGGGGCCATAAAAAAATTCTTCTGCGGCTTTTCCCAGACCTTATCAATGAGCTGGTCAAAGAAAGTACAATGGAAAAAAACCCTTTAGAAGGCCTGGCCTTAAAAGAACCAAAGGAGACAGTATCCGCCTGAGGTTCTGCATCCGCAGCATTTGAGCTTGAGAATGTCCCTCACCGCAGTCATGAGCACACTAACAAGCGCCCTGTCATTTACTGACTCAGAACTGGAGTTTCCCTCATAAGGAATGTCCTGTTCAAAACCATCCATACATTCAGAACTAGGGTCCTGAGCGATAGTGGCTAGGCCCATATCTGAATCAGCGCACTGCCCTCGAGTAGATAAAGTGGGGAGAGGGCGCTTTTTTTGCACCTTGCGCTTGCACACAGCTCCCATCCTGGTCAGAAATTGATTCCAGGGCTGCCCACAACAGGTCCATAGGGACCGCAGTGCTGAAGCACTGCCTGTTGTCCACTGACATTTAGGGGAAGCTGGTGACACAGACTCCATATTGTCCCTCTCTGAGACTCTCTCAGATAAAAAGTCCACCCACAGGCTGTGCTGACTGAGGAGGGGGCGCCCAGGGGACTCACCAAACCGGACCAGGGACCGCTTAGTTCCGCTGTCTGTACCGCGCTGTGTCAGCACTGGTGAGCTGTGAGGAGATTCGCGCTGCTACAGCAGCGCTAGAGGCCAAACTAATGCTGAAAAGCGCGCGGGCTACAAGAAAATGGCCGCCGCACTTCACTGAGGCGATCCGCGGCAAGATGGCCGCCATGACGCAGTTAAAATGAAACAGCACACACGCACAGCGCCACTCGGCGCTCAGGCCCCAAAAAAAAAACCACACAAAAAAGCCCCAAAGCATACATTGCAGACCAGCATGAGCCCCCCAAGAACAGTGTGACCCCCAAGCACCCCACACAGCCAGCGCCAGTAATGGTGACAGAGAGCGACAATAAAATACAGGGGGAGACAGGGAAAATCCCCCACAGAGAAACACACAGCCTTTTGTACTCACCTGCAGGCAGGAGAGACTACTTACCCGTCCCCTGAGGGACACACTGGTGTTTCTGACAGGACTATCACAGTGCAGTACTGAGTAGCTGTCGGCCCGGTCCACCGCGAAAGATACAGTCAGTCAGGAGCTGTTCAGTCTTGAGAGGACCGTGGGAGCATGAAAGCAAACCCGGCCACCCCTGGAGTCATGGGGCCTGTCGTGAACTGAGTCTCACGCACACAAGGCGAGGATCAGCACGCTCGATGGTCGGACAGGGAAGACTACGAGGATATCTTGTACCCAACCTGTTGCCCAGCCGACAGTTGATAGAAGATTCTCAAAAATAAAATAAAAAAGAATTCCAAAAAGGAATAAAAATAGGTCAGGAGACTGGCTCCTGAGAGAGCCACGTCTTCTCCTTCTGCTAGGCAGAAAAAAACTGAAGTCTGCTGACTGTAGTGGGAGGGTTATGTCCGGAGGGACCGCCCCCTGGGTGGGGCTGTTCAGCTCTGGCTTTTAGAATGTATGTATAACATTTCACATTCTGCCTAGGTCTTCTCCTGCAAGCAGGGACATAACCCACGTGTAAAGAGACACCGTGTCAGTCCATGGATGATAAGAGAAAACGCAGTTTTTTTAAAGGACATTAAAAACGGTCGTGTGTACGCGGCATTATACGTTGCTCCAGCATGCTTCCCGCTAGTTGCAAGACCAGTCCCCCAAAGTCCCTTTACTGGTTTCAGGCTTTCCAGCAGGGCCAGAATAAGGGGTGGTCAGCAGGGGCGGCCGCCATGGGCAGTGTGGTATCATGTAAGATGGGGGAGAGGATTTGTGTTGAGAGGGGGAATTTGAAGATGGGGGATGCTTTAGTGATTTAGGGGGATATGTGTTGGAAAGGGGGGGGGGATTAGAGAAGATGATTTCTGCTCAGAAGGGGTATGGGTATTTGGGGGGTCTGTGCTAGAAGAGGTGATATGGTAGAGGGGGAGGGGAATTGTGCTAGAAGGGATGATCGGGGGTACTTGTGCTAAGAGGGGAAAATTGGGGTAGGGAAGGACTTGTGCTTGGAGGGAAAATTGGGGTGGGTGGGTTCCTGGGAGTGGCGATTTAGGGTGGGGGGGGGTGGGGGTATGCTCCTACATCTTGTGGAGGGGGGGGGGGCACAGTTTTGCATGTTCGTCCTGGACTCTAGATGACCTTGTCCCAGCATTGCTTTCCGGCACGATCATGTATAATGCAGGACCTGAAGTCCTGCATTGTACATAAGGTAAGTGAAGGCCCGCCCACTTCCCAGGGGTGTTGGAGATCCCCAGCTGTCAGATAAACAAGGAATAAAGCGAGAATTACTGCCCTAGACAAAGACATTTAACCCCTGCCGCACGGGATAGAACCCGCCAGGAAGCCATCACTGCACACCGCCAAAAATTATCAGTGAGGCACTTCCCGACCGGCAGCTGCACAAACACACGCTGCCTATGATTGGCGGTTTGCAGTGCCGGCTTCCTGCCAGGTTCCATCTGAACACGCCCAAGCCCATCACTAGCTGAGCTAAAAGAATAGCTGGTTCCGCAGGAGAGTGTTAGACCTCTGCAGAGAGACCACTGCTTCCACACAAAGGGTCCTTCTTTACAGCATGCTGGCAGGAGACAGGCTTTTCTACTAAGGCTGTGGTTTCTTTATAAGGAAAACAATTCATAAGACTTTGCACACATTTTGTGTTCAGGCACCTGGAATGTATATAGCAGATTTAAAGTGAAAGTTCAGCTGGACTTCAAAAACACCCGGCTTCTCCATTAGACCAGTGCTCTTGTACAGTGCCTTGAAAAAATATTCACACCCCTTGAAATTGTTTACATTTTGTCATGTTGGAACCAAAAACGTAAATGTCTTTTATTGGGATTTGATGTGATAGTCCAACACAAAGTGGCACATAATTGTGAAGTGGAAAGAAAATGATAAATGGTTTTCAATTTTTTTTACAAATAAATATCTGAAAAGTGTGGCATGTAATAGTATTCAGCCCCCTTTACTCTGATAAACTAAAATCTAGTGGAACCAATTGCCTTCAGAACACACCATCCCCACTGTGAAACATGGTGGTGGCTGCATCATGTTGTGGGGATGCTTTTCTTCAGCAGGGACAGAGAAGCTGGTCAGAGTTGATGGGAAGATGGATGGAGCCAAATACAGGGCAATCTTAGAAGAAAAACCTGTTAGAGTCTGCAAAAGACTTGAGACTGGGGCGGAGGTTCACCTTCCAGCAGGACAACGACACTAAACATACAGCCAGAGCTACAATGGAATGGTTTAGATCAGGGGTCTCCAGACTTTCTAAACAAAAAGGGCCGGTTTACTGTCCTTCAGACTTTAAGGGGGCTGGACTGTGGCCATCAGGAGTACAAAATCCCCCATCACTGGTGTCATTGGGAGGAATTGTGCCCTTCATTGGTGCCAATAAATAAAATAGCACCCCGAGGGCCGGATAAAAGCAAGCAAAGGGCCGTATCTGGCCCCCGGGCCACAGTTTGGAGACCACTGGTTTAGATCAAAAGCATATTCATGTGTTAGAATGGTTCAGTCCAGACCTAAAGCCAATTGAGAATCTGTGGCAAGACTTGAAAATTGCTGATCACAGACGCTCTCCATCCAATCTGACAGAACTTGAGATATTTTACAAAGAAGAATGGGCAAAAATGTCCCAATCTAGATGGGCAAAGCTGGTAGAGACATCCACAAAAAGACTTCCAGCTGTAATTGCATTATAATAACCATTTATCATTTTCCTTCCACGTCACAATTATGTGCCACTTTGTGTTGGTCTATCACATAAAATACATTTACATTTTTGGTTGTAACATGATACAATGTGGAAAATTTCAAGGGGTATGAATACTTTTTCAAGGCACTGTACATGCGACATTGAACTCCAATATAAAAATGGGACTTGATGGCTCAGTTGATGAATTTTCAGAAGTAGGGATGCTTCCAAAAGGACAAAGCTACAAAACCAGAGAGACTGTCCCCGGAAATCAGGGGAAGGCAGACTGGGGCACAATGTTACTAACCGGGTCAGGCCTTGCAGTGTGGGGCTATGGAGAGCGTCAGGAAATGGATTAGGAATTTCAATCTGTATATTGGAAGCTTTAAATGACGTGAAACTTCCACGTATTTATTACCTCTCACAGAGATTACAAAACTCCCCCTGACGATGCCTTCATCTGCTCTTCTCTCCAGAAGAACGGCACCATCTTTATCTGGGCACCATGCAGGGCGACCATCTACTTCCTGATATGAGATCCCAGCTCAGAGATGACATGAAAATCCTGGGGACAATGCAGCTCTTGGCACCGATCAGCCCCTGCTGCAGCCTCCCACCTCAAGAGGAACTGCAGTCTGCTCACATAAAATTGTAATAAAAACCATCTTTGCCATTCTGAAGCTTCCCTCCAACCACTTTGCATATTATAAGAGAGAAGAGCTGCAACTCCAAGGTCCTTGTTACAAAAATTTATTGGCTACATATGAGCAGTAAAAAGCAAACAACTGACGCGTTTCGGCGTGAGCCTTAGTCATAGCTATGACTAAGGCTCACGCCGAAACCTGTCAGCGGTTTGCTTTTTAATATGTAGCCAATAAATTTTTGTAACAAGGACTTTGGAGTTGCCGGATCTTCTCTCTTATATATTGTATTTAGTGTGAGAAGACACACTGCGCCTTGGCACCTGTGCTGCAGACTGCACACTAGGATTGGATTGCGTCTGTTGAGAGCGCTGCATCTTTCTTCTTTCCTCACACTTTGCATAATTTTTTATACAGACTGTGATTCTGTACTTGCCAAATGTGCTGCAGAAATCTCCCTCCACTCAGTCTTGCTGCATCCATTTTAACTGTGAGCAGCTGAAGCTTCTGCCTGTTCACTTCCTGGATTAACACAGAGGCACACCTTCAGCTCTGCAGCTCTCATTGGCCCTCTTATGACTCATCCCCACTCACTTCCTGGCAAACTCTCACAAGAGTGAGAGAGAGAGAGAGAGAGAGCTTTCCATTAGCATTGCTGGTTGTCTTGTCATACCAACGGCCACCACAAGATGGCGCCAGATCACAGAAGGAACCATAGGCCTGCAGAAGGCCGCAAAGCCGCGGCCTCAATTACCGGCCGGCACGGCCAGAAGCGATCGCGCGCGGGGGGGTTGGGGGGCGCGCACGGAGACACAGGATACCCCAGCTGTGCCACCCCAGGCGCCAATTCTAGTCGCAATGGCGACCTGGTGCCCGGGGGGTTTGTCAAATCCTGATTTAATAGATGGAAAAAAAAAAAAAAAATGACTGAAGGTCCACTTTATGACTTACTAGAAAGTTACAATGTTACAGTCTGATCACTAGAGGAGAGGAGACTGAGGAAATGCCCTCACCTGCCTGCAGCAGACTGATGACATCACCTTAGCCTAGACAAAGTCACTGGACTGGAGCTTGAAGATGGCATTTTAATGATAAAAGTAAAGCATTCATGAATAAAATGTAATTTTCTGTTGTGAAATGTTAAAGATGTATTATGCAGATAATGACAGGTTCACTTTGAAAGTGTGATTATAGAGAGCGGTGATCAGCGGAGACGGGTGGGAGAGGCCTTTGTCCCTGGGTGGTGCAGGAAGTGATAACAAAATAATCTGTGTACCACGCCTTGTTCTGTTATCTCCGTACCTTTCACCTCTCCGCTCTATAGAGTCCACCTGCTCTGTACTCCTTCCCAGGTAAAGCTGCAGATCAGCAGATTTAGGCTCCATGCACACCGGAGCCCAGAAAACGGACGCTTTTTTGGACTTTGGGCTTTTTTTTTTTTTTAAAAGCCCACAAACTCCACTCTATGTTATCCTGTGTCCATGCACGTTTTTGGGCGTTTATCAGCAGTGGAGTTTATGGGCTGTTTTCTGAATGCCAAAAAAAAAAAAAAAAAAAAAAAAAAAAAAAAAAAAAAAAAAAAAAAAAAAAAAAAAAAATCGCTTTCAGGAGTTGTTTTTCTGACCACAAAAAAAAAAAAAAAACGCCAAACGCTCAAAAACGTGGCTCACCAGCGTTTAACGATTTTGATCCATTGAAAAAAATTAATAAATAAAAAAAAAAAAAAAAAGTACGTTAATAAATGCCATTGCAAAAACGTTAAAAAACGTTGGAAGACTCCCTGCAAAGCTACTGGCGTTTTTATAACATTTTAACCATTTCAGCCCCGGACCATTTGGCTGGCCAATGACCAGAGCACTTTTTGCCATTCGGCAATGCGTCACTTTAACTGACAATTGCGCGGTCGTGCGATGTGGCTCCCAAACAAAATTGACGTCCTTTTTTCCCCCACAAGTAGAGCTTTCTTTTGGTGGTATTTGATCACCTCTGTGATTTTTATTTTTTGCGCTATAAACAAAAAAAGAGCGACAATTTTGAAAAAAAATATATATATTTTTTACTTTTTGCTATAATAATAAATATCCCCAAAAATATATATAAAAAACAACAAAAAATGTTTTCCTCAGTTTAGGCCGATACGTATTCTTCTACATATTTTATTCTACATATTATTTTATTTTTTTGTAACAAAATCGAAATAAGCATATATTAATTGGTTTGCGCAAATGTTATAGCGTCTACAAAATAGGGGATAGTTATATGGCATTTTTATTAATATTTTTCTTTTTACTAGTAATGGCGGCGATCAGCGATTTTTATCGTGACTGCGTCATTATGGCGGACACACATCGGACACTTTTGACGCCATTTTGGGACCATTGTCATTTATACAGTGATCAGTGCTATAAAAATGCACTGATTACTGTGTAAATGACACTGGCAGTAAAGGGGTTAACACTAGGGGGCGCTGAAGGGGTTAAGTGTGTCCTAGGGATGTGTTCTAACTGTAGGGGGGATGGGCTATATGTGACACAACACTGATCACTGCTCCCGATGACAGGGAACTAACTGATCAGTGTCCTTGTCACTAGGCAGAACGGGGAAATGCTTCTTTACATCAGCATTTCCCCGTTCTTCCTCTCCGTGAGACGATCGCGGGACTCCCGGCGGACATCGAGCCTGCGGGACCCACGGTCACACTCACGGAGCTTGCGTCGGGCGCACGCCCACAACACCGCGTCTTAAAGGGGGACGTACCTGTATGCCCAGCCATGCCATTATGTTGACGTATATCGTTGTGCGCTGGTCGGCAAGCGGTTAACGTCCAGTGTGCATGGAGCCTTAGAAGGTGAAAATAAGGACTTTCTAATTTAAACAAAGCCAACGTCTTATAATATGCTGTACTTTATCATACTAACGTCTAACAGTTAGAGATTATAATTTAAAGAGCCCCCGTCACCTGTGACTACTCTAGAAAAATCTCGATTCCCTAGCACAGCCCCTTCCCTCTTTACACCTCCCTCCACCTTTCAAAGCTCACTCCTCTTCTGGAAGTGTCTGATTAATGTCTGTGCTGACCCAGCTCCTCCACCCCTCCCTTACCTTTTATGTAGCTTCTAGGGGAATACTATAAAGCAGTCCATTCTCAATCAGGGTTTTGTGGAATACTAGGGTTCCTCCAGAGGTTGTTAGTGGTTCCTTGAGCTGTGGCTGATTGACCCTCCATTTAGCTCCTGGACCAATACCTCTTGGCACAGCCAGTTGCATGAGGACACCAACATTTTTTTGGTAGCTTTTTGTTAGGGGGGGCATTCTGGCCACCACTGTAAGGAGGTATTCTTCCAGCTGGCCACCAATGAATTTGTTTTAGCAAAAGTTCCCCAAGACCTGAAAATGATTTCAAGGGTTCCTCTGGGGGAAGAAGATTGAGAAAGTGAGTTAATGAGCGCCAGCCAGCTTGGAGTCTGCTGACATCACATCCAAGATGGCCGCACAGCCAGCTGCATGACACCAAAATTCTTTGTAGCTTTCTGTTAGAGGGGGCATTCTTCCAGCTAACCACCAATGAACTGGATTTAGCAAGAGTTCTCAGAGACCAAGAACATTCATTCATTCATTCATTCATTCATTCATTCATTCAAGGGTGCCTCTAGGCAGGAAAAAGGTTTAAAAAAAGGCAGCAAAAGAGGGTGTCAGGCCCTGGGTCTGAATCCGAGACCTCTGTGTCTGGCGATGTCTCTTCTTGCTGAACCACTTGGGAAGCTGGACAGCTTCATGGACAAATCCTTGAACCTGGTTTGTCTTGAACCCTTTGCTTCTCCCACAAATTTCCTATTTTAGTCATGCCTTTGTACTTCCTGTTTGCCAGATTATTGTGCTCTCTCCAGCCAATATCTCATTCTGGTCTCTCCTGCACTCGTCCAAATCTTCGTTACCACTCATAACTGACCTTTGGTCTGTTCCTCGACTAAGCTTCTGCTTGATCCCAACCTACGGCCACTTTCTTACTGACCTTTGGCCTGTGCTTCAACCAAGCTTATGCTTGATCCCAACCTACTGCCACTTCTTACTGACCTTTGGCCTGCTCTTCAACCAACCTTCTGCTTGATCCCAACCTACGGCCACTTCTAACTGACCTTTGGTCTGCTCTTCAACCAAGCTTCTGCTTGATCCCAACCTACGGCCACTTTCTTACTGACCTTTGGCCTGTTCTTCAACCAAGCTTATGCTTGATCCCAACCTACTGCCAGTTCTTACTGACCTTTGGCCTGCTCTTCAACCAAGCTTCTGCTTACATCCAACCTACAAACACTTGTTACTGACATTTGGCTTGTTTACTGACAATGCTTCTGCTTGATCCCTCCCTGCTATAACTGCTACTGGAACCCAGCTTGCTCACCCCCTGGAGGGGAAATCCTGAGGACCACAGTCTGGTACTAGCATGCAGCAAAACCCATCCCCACCATCAGGAGCTCTGGTGAACACCGGTTAGTTCTCAGACTCGGGTGAGCTCATGTCATCCGCCAGGTTGACCTGCTGCTGCTGGTCGATGGGAGCCTCTCTACAGCTAAATGATCTCTGAGTCTGACCCCTTACCAGGACAGAATGACAGCTTTGAGTCTGCTGGAGCTGCTAACATCGTATTCAAGATGGCGGCAACCAGCAGCAGTCTCAGGGGCTTTGGATGTCTACACAAGTTAGGCTTTTACTGGTTAATACATGGGAAAAAATAAAATAAAAAATACACCTATAATCTTATGGAATATTTAGGTAAAACGAAGGATCTGGGGACAGGCTCAGTTTAAGGAAGCCACAGATGGGCGCAGACTGAGCCTTCTATAGAACTATAAAGAGATAGAAATGCAAGATCACAAATGCCAAGCATGCCTGTTCATGCCATATAGAGAGACGTTCCCAACATCAGCCTTATCTCAGAAGAACAGCAATGACTTGCTGGAAAAAGTCCAAGCTGATCAACCAATTTGTTCTCTATAAGATGTGAGCCTAGAGGCGTCTGCCAATATAGATATAACCATTTCCCAGTTCAACCATTATCCCCGGATCATGCTGGTGAGAACCTTCAGATTGAACGTCTGTTTTAACCACTTCAGCTCTGGAAGGTTTTACCGCCTTCATGACCAGGCCATTTATTGCTGTTTAGCACTGCGCTACTTTAAAAATGGCAATTGCGCGGTCATGCAACGCTGTATTCACAGAAATGTAGATTATTTGGTGGTATTTAATCACTGCTGGGTTTTCTAGTTTTTAATATATAAACCAAAAAAAAAATTCTGCTATAAAACATTCAAGAATAAAATAATAAATAAATATAATTTCTTTAAAAAATTTAGGCCAAAATGTCTTTGCTTAAAAAAACAAAAAATAAATAAATTAGTGTATAATAATTGGTTTGTGTGACAGTTATAGCGTCTACAAACTATGGTATATATGCACTGGATTTTTTTTTTTATACTAGTAAAGGCTGTGATCTGCGACTTCTAATTGGACTGCGATAGTGCGGCGGAAAACTGACACTAAATGACACTGGGGGGAAACTAACTGCCACTGACATCTCCAGTGACACTAATACAGTGATCAGTGCTAATAATGTGCACTGTCACTGTACTAATGACACTGGCTAATAAAGGAATAAACATCCAGTGGTTGTGTGCCTAATGTGTGGAATGTGCTGTTTTTTTTACTACAAATCAGGGAAAAGAAGTGTTAGTGTATTGAAATCTGCTAGTCCATCTAACACTAAACACATTAAAGCCAAACTCCAGCGAATACTTTTTAAGCAGTTACCGCAGTTTTTTCCCCCTTTCGGATAAAGGTTTTGCATGAACAAAGCTCATAATTGTAAGCACCCCTATCAGCGGGGCTGCTGATAAGGCAATACAGCCAGCCCTCCTGTACTGGACCTGCACCCCATCAGTTCAAAAGGGGGGCCCAGGCAACAGATGGAAGGGGTGCTTGTGCTAGAACCAATCCCCCCGCAGTGCAGCCGGAGGGAGAAGGAAGAGGAAAAGCTGGCAGCGCTGCAAGGGGAGGCAGAAGAGGATGGTGTCTGCAATAAGTCCTTCTGTACCGGGCCCAGACCCCATCAGTTCAAAACGGAGGGCCTGGGCAGCTGCTAAGCAGAAGGTCTGGCTGTACTGTCTTATTGCAGACACTGATCCTCTTCTGTCTCCCCTTGTAGCACTGCGCTCTGAGCCCACCCAGTTGTATGACCATAGCGAATGAATATACGCTATTGTCTTCCTGATTCTCCCCCCGGCCAATCAGGAAGCGGATCCTGGCCGAAAGAATAAGTGATCCTATTGGCCTAGGAGGAGGGAGAGAGGCGCTGCAGGGGAAGCCCCCCGTGACGCCGGGGAGGAGCTGCAGGGGAAGTCGTCCCCCCCCGTGATGCCGGGGAGGAGCTGCAGGGGAAGCCCCCCCGTGACGCAGGGGAGGAGCTGCAGGGGAAGCCCCCCCCCGTGATGCCGGGGAGGAGCTGCAGGGGAAGCCCCCCCCGTGACGCCGGGGAGGAGCTGCAGGGGAAGCCCCCCCCCCGTGACGCCGGGGAGGAGCTGCAGGGGAAGCCCCCCCCCGTGACGCTGGGGAGGATCTGCAGGGGAAGCCCCCCCCCCCGTGACGCCGGGGAGGATCTCCAGGGGAAGCCCCCCCCCGTGACGCCGGGGAGGAGCTCCAGGGGAAGCCCCCCCCCGTGACGCCGGGGAGGAGCTCCAGGGGAAGCCCCCCCCCGTGACGCCGGGGAGGAGCTCCAGGGGAAGCCCCCCCCGTGACGCCGGGGAGGAGCTCCAGGGGAAGCCCCCCCGTGACGCCGGGGAGGAGCTCCAGGGGAAGCCCCCCGTGATGACGGGGAGGAGCTCCAGGGGAAGCCACTACCAGGAGTGAAGCGATGCCTGCGCCATAGATGGGGTAAGTGCTGGGCTGGTAACCAACTGGGGGGTGGGCAGATGACCCGACTGCCCCCCCCCCAAAAAAAAAATATATATAAAAATATACCACCAGCCGCCGCTGGTCCTCAGTCACTTTCGGCCCGGGGAAGGGGGCCCTATCAGGTAGGCTGTATGGGGCCCTGTGATGTCTAACAGCAGCCATGCCTGTCAGTGATAAATGGTTTGTAAATGGATACATATGGAAGTTCTTTTGAAAAACAAAACACACTTATTAGCAGGATCACCAGGTGAAATAAAGGAAAGAAAGCCTAAAAAAAAAAAAAAAAAAAAAAGAAGAAGAATGCAGCCACCACATCTAAGAATTGGTAAGCAGCGATAGAATAAATGTTTTCTTTGGGGTGTACGGTGTAAGAGCAGAAGCAATCTGAACGTGCTAAACCGTTCTATTAAAAAGAAAAGCGGGATCCTGGGTAATTAGGGTTAATAGGATTCTTTGCAGGATGTTCTGGCGTTTGTGAAACTCCACATAATCCACTTATGAGGGTCTGACCGAGTGACTGAGAGGCGTCTTGTTTTCAGGAACAGATGGGCGATTAGTGCGTTGGGGGAAGCCGCAGCGCTGGGTGGCTGATCGCAGTGCGCAGGCGATGGTGGCAGCGCGCCAGGCCCTTGGTACGAGGCTCCCGCAGTGGACACACCGCACCCATTAACCCCGCACAAGCCTGGCGCGCGGTGAACTTCTCTCTAGGTCACCGGAGGACGGGGCCGCCAACAGTTACTTTTATCGTGGTAATCCCTTTCCTAGCCGTAGAGCGCGGCTCCTCAATCCTTAACTCTGCGGTCCCAATATTTCTGTCTGCAACCCAACTGTCGGTGTGACATTGTTTCAGGACGCTTTGCAAATACATAGGAGGGGGGACAGAATGACACCACCTCGTACAATGTTACAGCTGAACTAGCAAACAGCTAAATATACAGATGGAATACATAAAAAGGAGGCTGTTTTTACCTGCCAAAATTGTCCTATTTGTGTCCATCCAGTCCTGAGATTTACACAGCTCTGCCATGCAGCACAGCTGTATTTGGCAGGTGAGCAAATCAGATTTTTTTTTTTTTACAAGCAGCTGGTAAAAATAGGTGGCTGTGCCACGGTTTTACTGCCTCTAAAAGCCATCCACCTAACTTCTAACATTACAGCCGGATGGGGCTGCACACATGCCGCAGCCACGGCAATTTTAACTACAGCTACAGAGTCTGACAGGCAGCACCACCTTTCAAACGTGTCCACTGAGGTCAATGGGAGCATGCCGCAACAGCAAGCCAAGCTGTCAAACTCTTCCATTCAAAGTTAATGGGAGCGTGCCACAACCGAGATGAAAGCAATTAAGCTTTATTTATCTTCTTATATAAATAGGTACTCTTACCGTATAAGACGACCCCCTAATCTTCCAGCTAAAAGGTTGGTTTTGGGATATACTCGCCGTATAAGACGACCCCCTAATCTTCCAGCTAAAAGGTTGGTTTTGGGATATACTCGCGGTATAAGACGACCCCCCCCTTCCGACTAGTTATGCCTCACCTCACTGTGCCATTGCATACCTCACCTCGACGATCCCATACCTTATCCCTGTATGAAGACTCAGTCAGACCGCGGGCGTCCATTGTTCAAAAGCCGCGCCTCCTCCTCGTGCTGTTCCGTGATAGGCGGAACACTCATTTTCCCCAGCAGAGCCTCTGTTCAGTGTTCCGCCTATCACGGATGCCCTCTCGCCCGAGGCCGAGAATGAGAAGACATCCGTGATAGGCGGAACACTGAACAGAGGCTCTGCTGTGAAAAGGAGTGTTCCGCCTATATCACGGAACAGCACGAGGAGGAGGTGCGGCTTTTGAACAATGGACGGCTGCGGTCTGACCGAGACTCTGCATACAGGTACCGGCGTATAAGACGACCCCCGAGTATAGTCTCTCTGGTTGATTCGTTTATCCCCTGATGAAGCCATAAAGGTGAAACA
Source organism: Rana muscosa (assembly GCA_029206835.1). Taxonomy (NCBI): domain Eukaryota; kingdom Metazoa; phylum Chordata; class Amphibia; order Anura; family Ranidae; genus Rana; species Rana muscosa. The sequence continues at coordinate 53,939,994 of CM055117.1, read as the reverse complement.
TGTCGGGATACCATACGAATATTTAATCTCTGTACAACCGGAAGTCCTTTTACATGACCACCATAATGGAGATTTATAATGAAATGCAACGACTTGATACGTTTGCCTTTTAAACACGTTTATAATAAAAACTTACTATTTTTATATAAACTTATGGTTTCCATTATTATCTGTAAGCACTGCGATAATGCCTTCCCAACTCTCTTTGCACATTTGACTTTCTGGGATGAAGTGGTGGATGTCAGGTGTTCACCTAAGTCGGATATAACTATATAAAAACAAGAATATGGGGAAGTCCGACTAATGGTATATAGAAACAAGATGAAAGCAGTCCAATTCCTCCACTGATGTCAATGGGAGTGCGCTGCAACTGTGAGCCAAGCTGTCCAACTTGCCCATTAAAGGTCAGTGAGAGCGTGCCGTAACCGTGAGCCTAACTGTCAATTTAACCCATTCAGGTCAATGGGAGCGTGTCGCAACCGCTAGCCTAGTTGTCAAACTCGTCCACTGAGGCCAATGGGAGCGCCCCGCATCCACAATCCTAGCTAAACTTGCCCATTGCGGTCAAGGGGAGCGCCCCGCAACCATAAGCCTAGCTGTCAAGCTCACCCATTCAGGTCAATATGAGCATGCCAAACTGAATGTTTGACCATTCTTCCAGAAGTGTGTAGCGGCCTCCTCACTCCCCTCTTCGCATCAGCTCGTCTTTCTCTTGTCTAGGGGTACCTTAGAGGGGAGAGAGCGGGGTCACCACGCCAAGCCTTCACCACATGATGTCCGTGCGGTGTAAGCAAAGTTCCTTCTGTACCTTCGGGTCAGTGTTGTGCACCTGGAGTTCCCTTGAACAATGTCCACCAGAAAAGAGCCCCACGCCATTAAAGTCCAACACTCCTTTATTCTTCTCGAGTGAACAGCACAATCAGTTAGACTCCCTTAGAGAACAGAACAAACAAGGAGGTGTGGATGCGAGTAGGCCCAGACACAATGAACTCTCCACTTTCCTCCATGAAAGATGGGCTGTTGTCTGCAAGCGAGGGGGGAATTTCCTTCCAGGCGGTCTCCGACGAGAGGCTCACCTGTCACTGGCAATTTGCTGCACCCGGTCTTCAAGTGAGGAGCTCCCCCCGGTCCATTGCGCCTTCCGGATTCGGGTACCCACTCCCGGGGTTCCCTAGGATCTCCTTCCCTCGCGGAACTCAGTGTTGGGCACTGAGCTCCAGACCTCCATCCAAGTACCTCACCCCAGGCTAAAGGTGCCTGGGATGGAACACGACCTCCGGCTGTCCTCTAGGCCTAGGCCGCCTAGAGGACCGACACGAACCACCGCCCTCAGGCTGAAGGTGCCTGGGACTCGACCCCGTGAAAAAGATGGCCGGCCCCTTTATACCCTCTCCCAGCAGGCACGGCGGGTTCCCCGCCCCACCATACCGCTGCCGAGGGAGGACAAAAAAGGAGGCACAGCACACAGCAATGGTTCAACCCCAGCCCAAGGCGACAGCGCCACCCGCTGGACCGCAAGGAACTGCACATCGCTGGTGTCTCTGCCAGTTTGAATTACATCCGGGAAAGTACATACCCGCTACAAGTGTATTTGTGAGGTCAGGCACTGATGTTGGATGAGAAGGCCTGGCTCGCAGTTTCCGCTCTAATTCATCCCAAAGGTGTTCCATAAGGTTGAGGCCAGTCATGTCCCCCCCCCCCTAAACTCCCTCATCCATGTCTTTATGGACCTTGCTTTGTGCACTGGTACGCAGTCATGTTGGAACAGGAAGCGGCCATCCCCAAACTGTTCCCACAAAAGTTGGGAGCATGAAATTGTCCAAAATGTCTTGGTATGCTGAAATCTTAGGACAGGGGTAGGCAACCTTGGCCCTCCAGCTGTGGGGAAACTACAACTCCCAGGAGACATTGCAAGACCCTGACAATCACAGGCATGACTCCTAGAGGCAGGGGCATGATGGGATTTGTAGTTTCACCACAGCTGGAGGGACAAGGTTGATTACCTTGGCAATTCACTGGAACGCAGCCCCTGAAAAAAACAACCCCACGCCATAATCACCCCTCCACCAAATGATTTGGACCAGTGCACAGAGCAAGGTCCATAAATACATTTATGAGCGAGTTTGGGGTGAAGGAACTTAACTGGCCTGCACAGAGTCCTGACCTCAACCTGATAGAACACCTTTGGGAAGAATTAGAGTGGAGACTGCGAGCCAGGCCTTCTCATCCAACATCAGTGCCTGACCTCACAAATGGGCTTCTGGAAGAATGGTCAAACATTCCCATAGACACACTCCTAAACCTTGTGGACGGCCTTCCCAGAAGAGTTGAAGCTGTTATAGCTGCAAAGGGTGGGCCAACTCAATATTGAACCCTACGGACTAAGACTGGGATGCCATTAAAGTTCATGTGCGTGTAAAGGCAGGCGTCCCAATACTTTTGGTAATATAGTGTAGTTCTATTAGTTCAAGATGAACAAAATGTATGTAAAAAATATCCACATCTTGAATTCTTCTTTAAATACATCTACTGTATACCAATCTATTAGCATGGTGGAGCAGGATGATGAAGATGGGGACTAAACGCCTACTGTATCACCTTGAATAGCATGGTACAACTGGCCACGTTAAATCCAAGGTTGGCATTAGGCAGATCTTGCCAACACACTGGCAAAGGTTCCGTTTTTTGGGGGGGGGGCAAAAGGTAGTTATGGGGAAATGTATTTCTTCATCACATATATTATTTTAGTTCTATAATACACACAATGCGCGAGGTCCGCACCTTACCTTCACATTACTGGACTTTACAACACTTGCTACTTGCTTGACAGACAGCTCCAGGGGCCCTTGGCCATTGTCCTCTTCAAACATCAATCGCAGAGAACCCTGAGCAGAGGAGAAAATACAATCAGATGGATTCAGCAAAGTGTCACAAGACAACATACAGAATATTACATGGAAGTTTGTGCCCAGTTTTAGGAATTGTCATTTAAACCACTTGCTTACTGGGCACTTAAACCCCCTTCCTGCCCAGACCAAATTTTCAGCTTTCAGCGCTGATGCACTTTGAATGACAATTGTGCGGTCATGCTACACTGTACCCAAATTTTTATCACTTTTTTCCCACAAATAGAGCTTTTTTTTTTGGTGCCATTTGATCACCTCTGCGGTTTTTATTTTTTGTTAAAAAAAATATATATATATTTTTTTATATTTTGTTATAAAATTTGTCAAACAGGTAATTTTTCTCCTTCATTGATGTACGCGGATGAGGCTGCACTGATGGACACTGATGGGAACCAGTTAAGCGGCAAGGGTGGGCACCGATAAGGCAGCAAGGGTGGGCACTGATAACTGGCAGTGATGGGCACTGATGGGTTACACTGATAGGCAGCACTGCTAGGTGGCACCGATTGGAACCACTGGTGGGCATTGATTGGTGGCACTCGTGGGCATTAATAGGTGGCACTGGCAGGCGGTAATTGTGGGCACAGATGAAGCAGATTTTGCCTCCCTCTTCAGGACCATGTCCCTTGCACACAAGCCGGTGATCGGCTTTTTTTCTCCTCACGCTGTCGGTGTGAGGAGAGAAAAAAAACAAACAAAAAAAAAAAAAACACGATTACTGAGATTTGTTTACATCACGTGAACAGCTGTCATTGGCTGGCAGCTGATCATGTGGTAGGTGGCCGGGACAGGCCCCTTACACGGATCTGTGATACTGATCACAGTCTCAGTGACTCTGTGATCACAGCGCACGTGGGGCTCATGGAAACTGGAGGACGTCTATTGACGGCCTCCCAGCATCAATGGCAATCAAAAACATGTAACAGAATACATTTTGGCCAAAATGTATTAAGACATTTTATTTTTACTTTTATTGGATATGTTTTATAGCAGAAAGTACAAAATATCGCCCAAAGCGCACTGTGCATGGAGGGCGTTAAGGAGCAGCTTCTTTCCGTTCAAAGCACAAAAAAATGAAAAACCCAGTGTGCGTGCATTTGTATTCAGCCCCCTTTACTCTGATACCCCTAACTAAAATATAGTGGCATCAATTGCCTTCAGAAGCCACCCAATTAGTAAATAAAGTCCACATGTGTGTAATTTAATCTCAGTATAAATACAGCTGTTCCATGAAGCCCTCAGAGGTTTGTTAGAGAACCTTAGTGAACAACCAGCATCATGAGGGCCAAGGAACACACCAGACAGGTCAGGGATAAAGTTGTGGAGAAGTTTAAAGCAGGGTTGGGTTATAAAAAAAAAACCATCCCAAGCTTTGAACATCTCCTGTAGCACTGATCAATCCATCATCCGAAAATGGAAAGAGTATGGCACAACTGCAAACCTACCAAGACATGGCCGTCCACCTAAACTGACCAGCCGGGCAAGGAGAGCATTAATCAGAGAAGCAGCCAAGAGGCCCATGGTAAGTCTGGAGGAGCTGCAGAGATCCACAGCTCAGGTGGGAGAATCTGTCCACAGGACAACTATTAGTCGTGCTTCTCCACAAATCTGCCCTTTATGGAAGAGTGACAAGAAGAAAGTCATTGTTGAAAGAAAGACATAAGAAGTCCCGTTTGCAGGTTGCGAGAAGCCATGTGGGGGACACAGGAAACATGTGGAAGAAGGTGCTCTGGTCAGATAAGACCAAAATGGAACTTTTTGACCTAAAATAAAAACGCTATGTGTGGCGGAAAACTAACACTGCACATCACCCTGAACACACCATCCACACTGTGAAACATGGTGGTGGAAGCATCATGTTGTGGGGATGCTTTTCTTCAGCAGGGACAGGGAAGCTGGTCAGAGTTGATGGGAAGATGGATGGAGCCAAATACAGGGCAACCTTAGAAGAAAACCTGTTAGAGTCTGCAAAAGACTTGAGACCAGGGTGGAGGTTCACCTTCCAGCATGACAATGACCCTAAACATACAGCCAGAGCTACAATGTTATGGTTTACATCAAAGCATATTCATGTGTTAGAATGACCCAGTCAAAGTCCAGACCTAAATCCCATTGAGAATCTGTGGCAAGAGTTGAAAATTTCTGTTTACAGACGCTCTCCATCCAATCTGACAGAACTTGAGATATTTTACAAAGAAGAATGGGCAAAAATTTCGCTCTCTGTAACTACAGTGAAAGGCGGTTCTACAAAGTATTGACTCAGGGGGGCTGAATACAAATGTACTCCACACTTTTCACATTTATTTGTAAAAAAAAAACGAAAACAAATGAAAACCATTTATCATTTTCCTTCCACTTCAGAATTATGTGCCACTTTGTGTTGGTCTATCACATAAAATCCCAATAAAATACATTTAAGGTTTTTGCTTGTAACATGACAGAATGTGGAAAATGACAAGGGGTATGAATACTTTTTCAAGGCACTGATGGCAATTGAACATTGAATGGTTAGTATCAGTATAAATGAAATTTCAGTGATTGGTGAACCACAGAAGGACTCTGCATTGCCCTGAAGGCCATCCTCTGGGGTCTTGTATTCATCGCGGTGATCGGAGACTCTTTGTATAGAGGGAAGATTGCTGCCGGGGAGAACTTTGATGTATTTAAACATGAAGCTCCATATTATAGACAGACTGATGTATTCATTACCACACTGGATTTTGTCATCTCCAATTAAGGTTTACTAAACAGATGCAGGCTCGGTTCTCTTTTCACTGTCACTGACCCAGAACAAGCATGCGGCCAGAGAAAGTAGAACTCACAGTCTGCATACTTGTGAGGATCTGGTGGTTCACCAAGTAAGGAAAGCAAGGATAAAGAGGACAGCCATGGAGCTCAAAGAGGTTGTAAACCGTCGTGTTTTTTCATGTATTAAGGTGAAAAACCACCTTGCCGCCCCCCCGTTTTACTTACCTGAGCCCCGAATTTCCGAGGGCGCGATCCCGCGTCATTCTCCCCATGCCTGATCGGCTCTTCATTGGATAGATTGATAGCAGCGCAGCCATTGGCTCCCACTGCTGTCAATCAAATCCAATGACGCGGCCACCGGGGGGCGGGGTCGAGTCATACAATCGGCGGCTATGGACACCGATTGTATGGCACGGGAGCGCACCCCCCGCAAGGTAACCCCCTCGGGAGAGAGCTTCCCAGAGGGGGTTAGCTCTTGCGGGGGAGGAGCCGAGAGAGCCGCCGTGGGACCCCAGAAGAGGACGATCGGGGCCACTCTGTGCAAAACGAACTGCACAGTGGTGGAACGTATGACATGTTTGTTATTTAACTACTTCCCGACCGACGCAACAACTTATACGTCGACAGAATGGCACAACTGGGCGTATATATACACGTCCCCTTTCATTTGCCGGTGGCGGCGCGAGCTCCGTGACCGTGCCCACGGACTCGATGTCCGCCAGTGTCCCGCGATCGGGTCAGAGCTGAAGAACGGAGAGATGTCAGTGTAAACACAACATGATCGTCCCTGGTGATACACCACAGGACAACCGATTGGCTCCATATGTTGCTTCTCCCTCTCCCAATCTGAGCTCTGCTGTACAGGGACTAAAGGCTGAATACCAAGTCAATTTCTAGTACTTATACTGCTTGTATTGACCGCTTGCCGATCGCCGCACAAACTTATACGTCGACAGAATGGCACAGCTGGGAAAATGGGCATATATATACGTCCCCTTAATTTGCCGCCGTGTTGTCGCGAGCTTCGTGCCCGCGGGACCTGATGTCCCGCGATCGGGTCACAGAGCTGAAGAACGGGGAGATGTCAGTGTAAACACAACATCTCCCTGTTCTTCCTAGTGACATGTCACTGATCGTCTGTTCCCTTTCATCAGGAACAGCGATCAGTGTCGTGTCACTCGTAGCCACGCCCCCTAACAGTTAGAATCACTCCCTAGGACACACTTAACCCCTTCAGCGCCCCCTACAGGTTAACCCCTTTACTGCCAGTGTCATTTTTACAGTAATTAGTGCATTTTTATAGCACTGATCGCTGTAAAAATTACAATGGTCCCAAAAGTGTCCGATGTGTCCGCCATAATGTCGCAGTCACGATTAAAAAAAAAAAAAAATAATAAAAAAAAAAAAAAAAAAAAAAAAGCTGATCGCCGCCATTACTAGAAAAAAAAAAAAAAAGTATTAATAAAAATGCCATAAAACTATCCCCTATTTTGTAGACGCTATAACTTTTGTGCAAACCAATCAAACCATTATTGTGATTTTTTTTACCAAAAATATATAGAATACGTATCGGCCTAAACTGAGGGAAAAAAAATTTGTTTATATATATATATTATATATATATATATATATATATATATATATATATATAAAAAAAATTGGGGGGATATTTATTATAGAAAAAAGTAAAAAATATTGCATTTTTTCAAAATTGACGCTCTATTTTTGTTTATAGCGCAAAAAATAAAAACCGCAGAGGTGATCAAATACCACCAAAAGAAAGCTCTATTTGTGGGGGGAAAAAAAAAAAAAAACGGACGTCAATTTTGTTTGGGAGCCACGTCGCACGACATTAAAGCGACGCAATGCCGAATCGCAAATAGTGGCCTGGTCTTTGGCCAGCCAAATGATCCGGGGGCTTAAGTGGTTAAAAATAAAATCGAAGCTTTAGTAACCCTTCACAGCCAGTTCACAGTACCGCGACTTGGGATCTGACTTGTGTCGCCCCCCCAAGTCGCGCAACATGAGAAATGACATGTTAATCAATGAGAGCCGTCTTAAAGCGGAGTTCCACCCACAATTTTTTTTTTTTAAAGTCAGCAGCTACTAACACTGTAGCTGCTGACTTTTAATAAGGACACTTACCTGTCCTAGGCGCCTGCGCCGCCTCCCTCCATCCTGACTAAGAGAAACAGGCAGCGAAGCCTTACGGCTTCACTGCCCGTTTCCTACTGCGTATGCGCGACTCGCACGGCTCTTTGTGAATAGGCGGCTGCCTCCTGGGATACACAGTTCCCAGAAGGCAGCGCGCCCCATTCACCAGAAGACACATGCAAACGGAGGACGAGGAAGAAGACCACCATGGTGGATGAAGAGGCAGAAGAGCTACTTCCACATAGCAACCGTCCTTTCTGGTGAGTATATAAAAAATAAAATAAAAAATCAATTAATTTGTTTTCAATTTTTTTTTATGATTTTTAGGAAAAAATAAAAAATCAGGGTGGAACTCCACTTTAATGTACACTACTAAAGTCACTCTGACTTCAGAAAAAGGTTCCTGTACTACTTGTAGGCGACTTGTACCCATTGATTTCAATGGAAGTCGCCTCCAAAGTCGGATCCCCTGTCTAAACTGAAGCAACTTTCCAGGAAGGAAAAATTGTTTTTCTAGGCAAACCCCTCCCTCCCCCCTCCCACAGAGCTAGGGCTGGGCGATTTTCCCCCCAAAAAAAATCTGCGATTTTTTTTATAAAAAACTCGATTTACGATTCGATTTTTTTTTTTTTATTATATTAATTGAAGTGCATCAACAAACAAAATTGCAAAGGCAAACCCTTTCTCTACCTGCAAAGTCAGTGTGCAACAAAGATTGTTAAACATCCAAATTATTAATACTGTATTTGGATTTGGCTAATAAAACAAGAAAAAATCCTGAGGTTACTCTTAGTTGAATTGAACTGTGCCTGTCTGTGCCCGTGCCTCACTGTGCCCATTCTTCACTGTGCCCATGCTTCAATCACTGTGCCCATACCTGATGCAGATTTTCATGGTATACGGATTTTACTGCTACACCGGCGGCCATTGCAGTGTTCAAAAGCCGCGCCTCCTCCTCATCTGTGATAGGCGGAACACTCAATTTCCCAGCATTCAGTGTTCCGCCTATCAAGGATCATCCGCTCATCCTCATAACACAGACGAGGATGAGAGGATGTCCGTGATAGGCTGAACACTGCCTGCTGTGAAATTGAGTGTTCTGCCTATCACAGACGAGGACTCGGGAGGCGCGGCTTTTGAACACTGCAATGGCCGCCGTCTGTCTGCATGACACACTGATCAGATAGGCAGACGGCGGCTTGCGGTTAGTTAGTGTTGCATTACATCTACTCGCTGCGGCGAGTAGATGTAATTGGGGTAACGCCACCCAGTGCCATTCCGGATACGACCCCTGCAGCTCTGCTACGGAAACTTTGAAGGAAAAAAAAAAAGGGTTGTTTTTTTTAAATCAAAAAAAAAAAAAAAAAAATCGATTTTCTTCAAATCTGAATCGATTTGAGCTCAAAACTCGATTCAAGATTAAAATCGATTTTTTTTCACAGCCCTACACAGAGCTGATTATTATGTGATTGGCCACTGGCAAAGTCGCCTGTCCTGGAGGCGACTTCAAGTCGCGTTGTAAGTTGCGCTGTGGTTCGCGCTCAAGTTGTGTCCAAGTCGCCTCGCAAAGCCGCGCACAAAGTCGTGTTGCTTCTGAGTGAACCGGCTCTTAAAGGTTTAAAGCAGGGTGTGGGGTTGTTTTTCAGGGGTTGGACTTGGCTCCCTTGGTTCCAGTGAAGGGAACTCTTAAGGCTTCAGCATACCAAGACATTTTGGACCATTTCATGCTCCCAACTTTGTGGGAACAGTTTGGGGATGGCACCTTCTTGTTCCAACATGACTGCCCACCAGTGCACAAACAAGGTCCATAAAGACATGGATGAGAGTTTGGGGTGGAGGAACTTGACTGGCCTGCACAGAGTCCTGACCTCAACCCAATAAAACACCTTTGGGATCATTTCGAGCAGAGACTACGAGCCAGACCTTCTTGTCCAACATCAGTGCCTGACCTCACAAATGCCCTTCTGGAAGAATGGTCAAACATTCCCATAGACACCCTCCTAAACCTTGTGGACAGCCTTCCCAGAAGAGTTGAAGCTGTTATAGCTGCAAAAGGGTGGGCCAACTCAATATCGAACCCTACGGACTAATGCCGCGTACACACGTTCGGAATTTCCGCCAGCAAATGTTTGATGGGAGCTTGTTGTCAGAAATTCCGACCGTGTGTAGGCTCCAATCGGACATTTGCTGTTCGAATTTCCGACAACAAAAATTTGAGAGCTGGTTCTCAAATTTTCCGACAACAAAATCCGTTCTCGTAAATTCCGATCGTGTGTGGACAAATTCCGACGCACAAAATTCCGCGCATGCTCTGAATCAAGTACGAGACGGGAGCGCTCGGTCTGGTAAAACTAGCGTTCATAATGGAGATGGCACATTCGTCACGCTGTAATGGACTGAAGAGCACGAGGCTGAAAAGCGCGAATCGTCTCTCACCAAACTTCTAACATGACTGGTATTGAACCTCTCTTTAATAGTGCCGTCGTACGTTCTTGTACGTCACCGCGTTCTTGGTGTTCGGAATTTCGGACAACATTTGTGCGACTGTGTGTATGTAAGACAAGTTTGAGCCAACTTCCGTCGGGAAAAAAAAAATCCACGGTTTTGTTGTCGGAATTTCCGATCGTCTGTATGCGGCATAAGACTGGGATGCCATTAATGTTCATGTGCGTGTAAAGGCAGGTGTCCCAATTTTATATACGTACGTACATACGTGTATGTATTAGGGCTGGGCGATTTCCCCCCCCCCCCCCCAAAAAAAAAAAATCTGCGATTTTTTTAATAAAAAAACTCGATTTACGATTGGATTTTTTTAAATGATATTAAAGTGCATCAACAAACAAAATTGCAAAGGCAAACCCTTTCTCTAATTGCAAAGTCAGTGTGCAACAAAGATTGTTAAAGTGGTTGTAAACCCACTTTATAAACAAAGACCTACAGGTAAGCCTAGATTAAGGCTTACCTGTAGGTGCATGAAATATCTCCTTAACCTACACGGTTAAGGAGATATTTGCATTTAAATGCGGCGACACTGACGTCAAGCGCATGCGCATGAGGTTAACCCCATTCACAAATTCGGCTAGGTCGCAACATTCGACGACGTAGCCGAATTCGACGGCTCACGGGCGCATGCGCGGAGTCACGTCTTCGCCGGCCAATCACAGCGCCGGAGCAGCGCAGTGATTGTTTGGAGTGGCGATACCCGGAAGTAACCTTCCGGCTATCGCCACAGCGATGGATGCGGCTGAAGAGGGAGACGAGGACGGCTTCGGGGGCCCCGATCTAAGGTAAGTGATGCATAATGAGCTATTATGCTAGTCATATTAGCTCATTATGCCTTTCTCTTACAGCTAGTTACAACCACTTTAAACATCCAAATTATTAATACTGTATTTGGATTTAGCTAATAAAACAACAAAAAATCCTGAGGTTACTCTTAGTTGAATTGAACTGTGTCCATGCCTCACTGTGCCCGTGTCTCACTGTGCCCAATGCCTCACTGTGCCCAATGCCTCACTGTGCCCAATGCCTCACTGTGCCCGCACTTCAATCACTGTGCCCGTACCTGATGCAGATTTTCATGGGATACGGATTTTACTGCTACACCGGCGGCCATTCCAGTATTCAAAAGCCGCGCCTCCTCCTCGTCTGTGATAGGCGGAACACTCAATTTCCCAGCATTCAGTGTTCCGCCTATCATGGACATCCGCTCATCCTCATAACACAGACGAGGATGAGAGGATGTCCGTGATAGGCTGAACACTGCCTGCTGTGAAATTGAGTGTTCCGCCTATCACAGACGAGGACTCGGGAGGCGCGGCTTTCGAACACTGCAATGGCCGCCGTCTGTCTGCATGACACGCTGATCAGGTAGGCAGACGGCGGCTTGCGGTTAGTTAGTGTTACATTACATCTACTCGCGGCGGCTGTAGATGTAATTAGGGTAACGCCGCCCAGTGCCATTCCGGATACGTCCCCTGCAGCCCTGCTACGGAAACTCTGAAGGGGAAAAAAAATTGATTTTCTTCAAATCTGAATTGATTTGAACTCAAAACTCGATTCAAGATTAAAATCGATTTTTTTCCCATCCCTAGTATGTATGTATAAATAAAACATATTATATTATATATTATATTATATTATATATCTCCCCTCCATAGTCCTGCACGCTCTCAGTACTAGAAAACCTGTCAGAAGTGAGTTGTGCGATTGATTGCTGACCTCATTCTGGAAGAGAGAACCATCTGGCCGTCCTGAGGGAGCAGTCTGCAGCCAGTGGAGTGAGACCTGACCTGTATTTCTTGTTCCAGGTCAGTGAATCGGGATGTACTGAGCTCAGAAGATAAGCATTACAGCATTTCCAGAACGCAGGCCGCAACTGACAGCGGTGTACTTCTCTCCCATCAGGTGAATCCAGGCAGATAGAGATGACTCAGATTATTACAGCTTTGTATTTATTAGTACATCATTTATTTTGTTTAATAGAAGCAGTATAAGTACTAGAAATTGACTTGGTAATCAGCCTTCAGACCCTCTACAGCAGAGCTCAGATTGGGGGGCGGGAGAAGCAGCACAAGGAGCCAATCAGTTGTGCTGTGGTGTATCGCCAGGGTCAAACCGATAGAAGGATAGAGCAGAGTGACAGAGAAATGAGCTCATCAGTCTGCTACTTCTCCTTTCACTGTCCAGTCTCAGGTTGGGGGGGGGGGGGGAGGTGACAATAATAAGTGTTATTTTATTTAAAGAGGAACATCATTCCCTTTTGGTTTTTTAGTTTTTTTTCTTAACCTTGAGGCTCGGTTCACACCGCCGCGACCTGAAAGTAGTGCGACTTTGCCAGGCAACTTCAGTGTGAATAAGTCCCATGTGTAAAAAGCTTCATCATTTCCTGGTACTATATAAATACCTGTACAGTGAGGGGAAAAAGTATTTGACCCCCTGCTGATTTTGTACGTTTGCCCCACTAACAAAGAAATGATCAGTCTATAATTTTATTGGTCGGTTTATTTTACCAGTGAGAGACGGAATAACAACAAAAATATCCAGAAAAATGCATTTAAAAAAAGTTATAAATTGATTTGCATTTTAATGAGTGAAAGAAGTATTTGACCCCTTCACATAACATGACTTAGTACTTGGTGGAGAAACCCTTGTTGGCGATCACAGAGGTCAGACGTTTCTTGTAGTTGGCCTCCAGGTTTGCACATCTCAGGAGGGATTTTGTCCCTCTTCTCTTTGTAGATCTTCTCCAAGTCATTAAGATTTTGAGGCTGACGTTTGGTAACTCATTTGTCATTGTCATGCTGGAATACCCATCCATGACCCATTTTCAATGCCCTGGCTGAGGGAAGGAGGTTCTCACCCAAGATTTGATGGCACATGGCCTGTCCATCATCCCTTTGATGTGGTGAAGTTGTTCTGTCCCCATAGCAGAAAACACCCCCAAAGCATAAGGTTTCCCCCTCCATGTATGACAGTGAGGATGGTTTTCTTGGGGTCATAGTAGGGATGGGCGATTTTGGCCACACACACACAAAGTTTTTTTTTTCCCCTGATGGACACCGCGCCAGCAGGAGTTTTTAGGCGAGGGCGCGGCTTCGGTCTAGTCGCTGCGATCCTAGCAAAACGGCGCGGACTAGGCCGAAGCCGCGCCTAAAAAACCCTGCCCGGAGCGATCCTGGGAAAAGGCCCTTGCAACTCGATTCAGATTTTAAATCGCCTATGCGTTTTTACCGCGGTACTCATTCATTTCAATGGAGATAGGCGTTTTTACAGCGCTATTTTATGCGCCCCAAAGATGCTCCAAAAAAGCTGTTTGCAGAATTTTTTCCCAACGCACAGCCAGCACAACGCCTCAGTGTGAAAGCCCTCAGGGCTTTCACATTGAGAATGCTGGGGCAGGATTATTTCAGGCGTTTTTACAGCGCTATTTTTAGCGCTAAAACGCCTGAAAAACAACTTAGTGTGAAAGGGGCCTTAGCCCAGGTTCACACTGGGGCTGCGAGAGTGAAGGAGAGAGTGCGAGTTCAGCTGAATTCACTCCCGCTGGTCAGTCACGATTTTGGCCGCGATTACAGGGACATCTGTGCAGGTTTCTGCACAGATGTCAATGTAAATCGCGGGCCAAAATCGCAAACAGTAGTACAGAAACTACTTTTTGAAATCGGTGCAGCGCCGCATCGATTAGGACGGTGCCATTGCCGGAAATTCGCGGCAAATATCGCAGATTTGACATGCCAAATCGCATGTCAAAACGCACCGGTGTGAACCAGGGCTAAAAGAGAGAGTGCTCCTAATCTCAGCTCATTTCCTGTATAGAAGACACCTGGGAGCCAGAAATCTTGCTGATTGATAATGGGTGAAATAAGTATTTGATCCCCTAAAATGCAAAATCGATTTATAACTTTTTTGAAATGCGATTTTCTGGATATTTATGTTGTTGTTGTTCTGTCTCTCACTGTTAAAATAAACCGACCGTTAAAATTATAGACTGATCATTTGTCAGTGGGCAAACGTACAAAATCAGCACGGGATCAAATACTCCCCCCCCCCCTCATTGTAATAAATGAATGTCATATATACTGCATTTAGCGCTTTGTTCTGGGATCGCGGAAGGCGGGCAGAACACACACACAAACTTTTATACACCTCCCTGGCTGGAACTGAGCCCAGGACCCCGGCGCTGCAAGGCAATATACTGCTCGGAATCAATGTGCTTCCATCAAAGGGTGGTATGAAGGCAGAGACATGGTACGGAGTGGCACAGCTGTCTCACACCCCAACACTTGGCTGAACAGCTGCGGTGACGGCACGCTGCCCCCCCCCCCCCCAACAATACATCAGTCACTTTGCACCAGGCCAAGTCTACCCTTAGGGGGAAAAGCACATATGGATTTTCCCTTCTCTTCATAATGCAGCCAGTCTCCTTTTTAAATCTGAAGCTAAAAATCAATCTCTTCCTTCCTCTGGGCGAGCTTTTGTAGAAATCGCCGTAAAAAAAAATAAAATAAAAAAAAATCATCAGGCTGCGACAATGGCGGTCCGGGCCGCGCGCCACATAAATCAGGATGGATCTAGGCATCCTCTAAATTTAATCTGACACACGATCTTCGCTGTTAAGTAAAAGCCCTTAAAAGCCTCATAAAAGCGGCAGAGGCAATTCGCTTTGTGATTTGTCATCGTTAGAAGCTTTAGTGCCGCACTGGTAGATCTGAAAAACGTGGACGCCGCACAGGACGCACCACCGCCGCCCCGGTCCATTGGACCTCCATGTGAACGCTGAGCGGCCATCGCCAGGCCCTCCTCAATGCGGGGAATGTGTATTCGGCACGGGAATCCTTAGCTGACCTTTCTCGGGGCAAGGATGCTCATAGACGCAAAGAGACTGTCGCATTATATGAATGATTTCATCAATCACAGATCGCTGGGGTTTAGTTGGCTAATAACCGGGACAGGGAAATGCTGCAATGTTATAGGAAGGGCTCAACGGCACATCGCTTAAAGCGAACCTGCCAAAATAAATAGGAAAAGAAAATAAATCTGGGCCACCCTCCACATCTCTACTACCTGGGAAGTTACAGACCTGGAACAAGCATGCGGCCAGTGAAGCCTGAAATGTAGGACTCCTGTCCTGCTGGTGAGTGACTCACTAGGCCAGTAGTCACCAAACTGCAACCCGCGGGCCAGATGTGGACCTGTGCTGGCCTTCATTCAGACCTTGGGACACTATCCCTTCCACTGACACCAACAATGGGGTAGGATTCCTTCCACTGACAACAATGATGGGGCACTATTTCTCCCACTGATACAAAAGCTGATGCCCTATTCCTCCCACTAAAACCAATGATGGAGCACTATTCCTCCCACTTAGGCTGGTTTCACACTGGGGCGGTGGCAGTATAGCGCCGCTATTTTTAATGGCGCTATACCGCCGGAATGAGTGAGTGAGGCACGGACACAGTTCAATTCAACTAAGAGTAACCTCAGGATTTTTTGTTGTTTTATTAGCTAAATCCAAATACAGTATTAATAATTTGGATGTTTAACAATCTTTGTTGCACACTGACTTTGCAGTTAGAGAAAGGGTTTGCCTTTGCAATTTTGTTTGTTGATGCACTTTAATTAATATAATAAAAAAGGCGCATTGCCGGCGGTATTACAGCGGTTTCCCATTGCTTTCAATGGGAAGGAGCAGTAAACACACCGCTCCAAAGATGCGGCTAGCAGGACTTTTTTTCACGTCTGTTAGCGCACCGCTCCAGTGTGTAAGCCCTCGGGCTTTCACACTGGAGAAACAGCAGCCGCTGTTTAGGGTCGGTTTGCAGGCGCTATTTTAAGTGTAATAGCGCCTGCAAACCGCCCCAGTGTGAAAGGGGCCTAAAACTAATGATGGGGCACTATTGCTCCACTGACACCAATGATGGGGAACTATTGCTCCCAATAATACCAATAATGTTGTACGATTCCTCCACTGACACCAATGATGGGGCACTATTCCTAACGCTAATACCAATGATGGGGCACTATTCCTCCACTGACACCAAAGATGGGGCACTATTCCTCCACTAACACCAAAGATGGGGCACTACTCCTCCACTGACACCAAAGATGGGGCACTACTCCTCCACTGACACCAAAGATGGGGCACTACTCCTCCACTGACACCAAAGATGGGGCACTACTCCTCCACTGACACCAAAGATGGGGCACTACTCCTCCACTGACACCAAAGATGGGGCACTACTCCTCCACTGACACCAAAGATGGGGCACTACTCCTCCACTGACACCAAAGATGGGGCACTATTCCTCCACTGACACCAAAGATGGGGCACTATTCCTCCACTGACACCAAAGATGGGGCACTATTCCTCCACTGACACCAAAGATGGGGCACTATTCCTCCACTGACACCAAAGATGGGGCACTATTCCTCCCGCTAATACTAATGATGGGGCACTATTCCTAACGCTAATACCAATGATGGGGCACTATTCCTAACGCTAATACTAATATGATGGGGCACTATTCCTCCACTGACACCAATGACGGGACACTGTTCCTCTCACGAATATCAATGATGGGGCACTAGCCCTCCTCCTAACCACAGACCACCAAGCCTGAGGCACTATCTATTCCCACTGCCCATAGTTTGCCCCCCTAAATCCTGAAGGACAGTAAACCGACCCCTTGTTTAGAAAGTTTGGAGACCCCTGCACTAGGCTGTTGAATTCTAAACCATGTTAGTAATGGCTGCTGTCATGCTTCCATCCTCACTGGTTTTCATTATAGCCAATCCTTCCAAGGAAAATTGGTTGCCCACCCATTCCCAAATTTTTAAAAACGACCCAAGATCTTTGTAAACTTACACATGACCCTCCCTGGTTCCTCTGTTGAGAGCAAAAAACAGAGATCCATCCCTGCTGCTGCGTCACCACACTTCTGCTGGAGTCTTTAGGACCTTGGGAGGTCACCTTGATGCGGGCACCTAATGAAGGACCCTTCTTTCACGCCCACCCATACACAAATCTAAAAAACATACCCAAGGTCTTTTTAAATGTACCCAACTTAATAATCATGTGACCCTTCATGGTTCCTCCTTCGACAATAGAGACCAGAGATTGATTATTGGAGTCCCAGGCCCTGCTTTTGTGTCTCTACACCTCCGAATGGAGTCTTCAGGGCTTTGAGAGGTCTCACTGATGGATGCATTGAAGAGTGTCCTTGTCACCACAAAGTGACTTGGGCACCCAAGTAAAGGACCCTCCTTCTCTACAGGTAAAAAAAGGAGAGAAGACTCAAGACGCAGTGTATCATGTGACCAGAAATTTAGGTAAGAATTTGGGGCATCCCCTGGGCTGGTACATCCGCCCTTCTGCTATAAGCCTGGAGGACGTGCAACTGCAATGATACCACAACCCTGCAGCCAGTGCGTTCTGATATGATGGCACATGAGACTTGTGGTATCTGCCATTGACTAATCTAAAACCTTGATGACACAGCTGTGGGGGCAGAGCCACGGACAGCCAAGCCAAATCCAAACAGAATGCCGTGGGAAGATTCACCCTGGGATTTAGGCAATGAGGTGGTGCAAATGGTAAAGGGGATGCTGGATGCGACCACCCTAAACATGGGTGAGACATAGAACATTGTCTCAAAGGGTGGTCTATGCATTTAAGGGGCAACTTTACCTTTAGTGACTCCCCTCCACCCCCTGAGTGCAGGCCACTTAGAATGACATTTACCTTTCTACCAAAACCACCAATCATTCCTCCAACAAGGTCCTGGCTGGCTCCTCTTAATACTGTGCATGCATGCCGTGGCCTCCATTTATTAAGCCATACTACAGGGGACCAATGGAGGCCCACATCAAAGTGGTTGTAAATCTTTGGTTTTTTTTGTAAAATAACAAACATGTTATACTTGCCTCCACTGTGCAGCTCGTTTCGCACACAGTGGCCCCCGATCCTCGTCTTCTGGGGTCCCTCGGCGGCTGTCTCAGCTCCTCCCCGCAAGCGCTAACCCCCTTCATGGGAAGCTCTCTCCCTAGGGGGTTAGCTTGCGGGCGCGCTCCCGTGATACAGCCGCCGACTTTATCACTCGGCCCCACCCCCGCATTATTGGATGTGATTGACAGCAGCGCGAGCCAATGGCTACGCTGCTATCAATCTATCCAATCAACGGCCAGACTCCGTGGAGAAGAGTCCCCTCCCACCACTTCGGAAAAAGTTCCATCGGCTCATTAGCGGTTTCACGAGAAAGCCAGCCACCTGCAGATAAAAAAAAGAAAAAAAAAAGAAGAAGGGTACCAGTGGTATGGCTGATATATCTTCAGCCATAATCCCGGTAAACCATTTGCAAAACCTCAACGTATAAATACGTATTGCGGTTGGCAAGTGGTTAAAGGTATTGTAAAGTCAGTTTTTGTTCCTATAAAAAGAACAAACATGGGGTTTTGCACAGAGACGTCCGGATCCTCCTTTTCTCGGGTCACTCTTCGCTGATCTTGGCCCCTCCCTCCTGATGCGTGCCCCCCACAGCAAGCAGCTTGCTATGGGGGCACCAGAGCAGAGTCACAGCTCCCTGTGTCCATTCAGACACGGAGCTGTGGTCCCGGCCCCTCTCTCTCCTGATTGGCTGACTTTGACAGCAGCAGGAGCCAATGGTGCCGCTGTTGTCTCTCACTCAGCCAATCAGGAGGGAGAGTCTCGGACATTGCTGGACTCAGGTAAGTATTAGGGGGGGGGTTGCTGCACACAGAAGGTTTTTTTTTTTTATCTTAATGCTTGGGTTACTCATTTGGGTGAGTACATTTTTTTTATTTTTTTGCTGCATTTTCATGTATTTTTTTTTATTTTTTTTCCCCAGGGTGGAACTCCCCTTTAATGCCTCATGCACACAGGACATTTTTGCAGCTGCTCCAAGGCCCGGTGCGTATGGCATTTTTTTTCCTGCCTCTAAACTCCCCTTTATGTTATCCTAGGTGTCCATGCACACAGACGTTTGGCAGCATTTAGTGGAAGGAGGAGTTTAGAGGCAGGAACAACCCTCTGCCAGGGCGTCCAGGAGCAGCAGAGTTTTGGCAGGAAAAATAAACAAAAAAAAAAAAAAAAAAAAAACGCTTGACGCTACTAAAACGCCTAAACAGTAGGCGCGTTTAGCACTATAGTGTTTATTTCCAAAGCCAGGATAAATTCAAATTCTGGCACATTAAACGAGCAAAGCAAAAGAACAAATTCTTCTGGACTGCAGCACTCCGAATAAAAAACCTTTATTGTAAAACCAAAAATCCCCCCCCAAAAAAACAAAAAAAACAACAAAAAAAAACACTGCAGATCACAGCACACTGGTCATGCTGACGCGTTTCACACTGTACTAGTGTTTAAACGCCCAAACACTGAATGCTACTAAACTGGTTTTAAAAAAAAAAAAATGCAGCTTAGGCGACTTTTTAATGCTACGTTTTACAATAAACCAGTGTGCATGGGACCCAACACCGACAGGGGTGATTTACAATGATCAGCTTTTATTTATTAATGCCAAACCTTCATCCCAAAAAAGGAAAAAATAAATAAAAAATGCTGTAACTGATTATAAAGTGTGAGCTGGAATTTGGCTTGAAATAATAGGATTTTTATAACAGCTTACCTGTAAAATCCTTTTCTTGGAGTACATCACGGGACACAGAGCGACATAGTCATTACTAATGGGTTATATAGATACCGTCAGGTGCTGGCACTGGCAACTTCCAAAACCGGAAGTACCCTCCCCTATATAAGCCCCTCCCATCCGGGAGCACCTCAGTTTTGTAGCAAAGCAATAAGTGTCCCCAAAGAGGGGCGGGAGCTCTGTGTCCCGTGATGTACTCCTAAGAAAAGGATTTTACAGGTAAGCTGTTATAAAAATCCTATTTTCTTTCTCGTACATCACGGGACACAGAGCGACATAGTCATTACTAATGGGATGTCCTAAAGCAATGCCAAATGAGGGGGGGGATACACCATATATAAGCTGAGCGCTATCAGACATGAGGATCTTTTGCGGCCTGCAACACACTGCGCCCAAAGGCGACATCCTCCTGACTTCTAACGTCCACCTGGTAGAACCTAGTAAACGTGTGAACTGAAGACCACGTTGCGGCCTTACAGATTTGAGCCAGGGAGGCCTGGTGATGCACTGCCCATGAAGTTCCAACTGCTCTCGTGGAGTGCGCCCTAACTTTGAACGGAGGCGGTCTACTTCTCAAGCTATAGGCTTGTATTATGACCCGTCGAATCCACTTGGCTAAAGTAGATTTTGACGCTGCCTGACCCTTTCTGGGGCCTTCCGGCAGAATAAACAAAGTATCCGTTCTGCGAATCTGAGCAGTGGCTTTTAGATAAGCTTTAACTGCTCTTACTACATCCAAAGAATGCAATAACTTTTCCTCTACCGAAGTAGGCTTGGGGAAAAAAGAAGGAAGAACCACATCTTGGTTCAAATGAAACCTCGATACCACCTTAGGAAGAAAGGCTGGATGAGGACGTAACACTACTCTGTCCTTATGGATAACCAGATATGGCTCCTTACAGGACATAGCTGCTAATTCCGATACTCTTTTAGCCGAACAAATGGCTACTAGAAAAATCAATTTCCTGGTGAGAAGCACTAAGGAAATATGCTGTAATGGTTCAAATGGTTGTTTCTGTAGAACCGACAGAACCAAGTTTAGATCCCATGGACATATGGGAATATTAACCGGAGGACTAATACGCATCACTCCTTGTATAAAGGCTTTGACTAGTGAATGCGAAGCCAAGGGCCTTTGAAAAAATATTGACAAGGCCGAAATCTGACCCTTGATAGTACTCAAGGCAAGCTTCCTATCTACAGCCCATTGTAGGAAGTCCAGAATCCTACCTATTACGTATTTACGTGGATGCCATTTCTTGGCTTCACACCAGGCGATGTACGCCTTCCAGATTCTATAGTAGATCTGCCTGGATACCGGCTTCCTGGCATTGATCATGGTAGATACCACAGCATTAGAGAGCCCTCTCTTTTTTAGAATGTGGGCTTCAATAGCCAGGCCGTCAAACCTAGGGCTGGTAAGGAAGGGTGGTATATCGGTCCTTGCGAAAGCAGGTCCGGACGACGTGGGAGAGTCCAAGGACTCCCCACTGAAATTTTACAATCTCCGCGTACCACGCTCTTCGGGGCCATGCTGGAGCCACCGGAATCACTGGTTTCTTTTCTACCCTGATTCTGCGGAGTAATCGAGGTAACCATTGTGGCGGTGTGAATGCATATATCAGCTTGAACTGATCCCAAGGGAACACTAGGGCATCCGAGCCGCAAGCTAGGGGATCCCTTGTCCGAGAGACAAACCTGTCCCCCTTTGCGTTGAATCTGGATGCTAGAAGATCTACATCCGATGTTCCCCACCGCTGAGATATTGTCCAGAAAACCTCGGGGTGAAGGGACCCTTCCTCTGGGCTTAATTGCTGGCGACTTATAAAGTCCGCCTTCCAATTCTCCACTCCTGGAATGAATACCGCAGATATGGCTGGGACATATTTTTCTGCCCATTTCAGGATGTAATTTACTTCCCTCTGGGCTGCACGACTCCTGGTGCCCCCCTGATGATTGATATATGCCACTGCTGTGGCATTGTCTGATTGAATTCTGACAGGGGACCCTTGGAGTTTGGATGTCCATGCTACTAGGGCATACCGGGCTGCTCGTATCTCTAAGAGATTGATGGGCAGGGCCTTTTCTGCATCCGACCATCTGCCCTGGAGAGACTATTGCTCCAGTACTGCTCCCCAGCCTATAAGGCTGGCATCTGTAGTGACCACCTTCCAAGAAATCGGACTGAAGGATTTCCTTTTTTCCAGATTCTGGGGAACCAACCACCAACGGAGGCTCTTGCGAACGGAAGGGGACAAGGACATTGTAAGTCTAGGGCCTGAACTTTTTTGTTCCATGCTGACAGTATGGCCCCTTGCAAATTCCTTGAATGGAATTGACCGTAGGGTACTGCTTCGAATGATGCCACCATTTTTCCCAGCAGCCTCATATACAGGCGTATGGACGGCTGGCTTTTTTGTACCCACTAAGTGGATCAAATCTTTCAAAGACAACACCTTTCCTCGAGGCAAGAATATTTTTCTCTGGCCTGAATCCAACCTTAGCCCCAAGTATTCCAGACTTTTGACTGGTTTTTAGGGCTGACTTGTCTCGGTTGATAATCCAACCGTGAGATTCCAGATACTTGATTGTCTTGTGAACGACCACGTCTAGTTTTTTCACTGAGTGGTCTATCAGCAACAAGTCATCCAGATATGCCATTATCATTACACCTTGTGTTCTTAGATTGGCCAATAAAGGGCCAGAATTTTTGTAAACACTCGTGGTGCTGTGGCCAAACCGAAGGGTAAGGCTCTGAACTGAAAATGGCGCCCTTCTACTGCAAAGCGTAGAAATTTTTGGTGGACTGGCAAGATGGGAATGTGCAAATAAGCATCTTTGATGTCGATCGCGGCTAACCAATCCTCCCCTTGTAGGGCAGTGGCCACCGATCGGATCGACTCCATCGGAAAG
Organism: Rana muscosa; assembly: GCA_029206835.1. Taxonomy (NCBI): domain Eukaryota; kingdom Metazoa; phylum Chordata; class Amphibia; order Anura; family Ranidae; genus Rana; species Rana muscosa. The sequence continues at coordinate 53,917,106 of CM055117.1, read as the reverse complement.
TCCTGATATACAGGAATTTGTATAGCCCTTTTAGAATTAATATGGGCCTCCCGTCCGCGTTTGCTTCGGGACTGTAAAGAGGTTTGAGTAAAACCCGAACCCTCATTCTTCCAGGGGAACCTCCATAATTACTCCTTGGAGCAATAGTTGTTCTAGTGCCAACAGGAGGGACTCTCTCTTCCGGGGATCCCTTGGCACGTTTGACCTTAAAAATGGGAAGGAGGAGAGTCTTTTAACTCCAAACTGTATCCCAAACCTACTGCGGAGAGCACCTATCTGTCTTGATCGTGTCCCGCCAGGTCTCTTGCGAACAACTGGAGTCCTCCCCCCACCCGACTGAGTGGGGGCTTCAATGAATTTAACTTTGGGGGAGGTTTTGTACCTCCCCTGACCCAGGGTTTCTCATTACCCTGCTACTGTCCCTGTTTTTTACCCCCGGGATTTGACCGAGGAGGCCGTCGGAACTGTTACACAGCCGATGCCCCAGGGACTGGAGAAGCAGGCCTCTTAAAGAGGGACCTCTAACTCTGCTTTTAACCGGCAAGAGCGTATTTTTACCTCTGGAAATTTTCTGGATATATTTGTCCAGGTTTTCCCTGAATAAGCGTTCACCATGAAATGGGACGCTAACCAGCCATTCTTTACAGGGAGCTTCAGCAGACCAGTTTTTTAGCCATAGGAGCCTACGCATATGTACTATAGACAGCGTAAGGCGGGAGGCCTGATGGACTGAATCCTTTATGGCGTCAACCGCAAAGCCTAAGGCTCTAGGTAGATCAGCTAGGGCAAAGCCTGCTGATCTGTCAAGTCCCTCAAGACCTGTTTCAACTGATCCTTCACTGCTTAGCAGACCCCAATAGCTGCTACTGCTGGTTGTATCACCAAGCAGATTTTCATAAGGACTCCAATCTTTTATCTATTGGGTTCTTGAACATTTGGACATTATCCACTGGACATGTCAGTGATTTATACATACAAGAGATGGCTGCGTCCACTGTAGGGACCTTCCATTTTTTGATGAACTTATCCTCCATGGGATAGACCACCGGAAATCTCTTGGGGGAATAAATATTTTCTCAGGACGTTCCCAATCCTGGTAAATGAGCCCTTTCAGTAAAGGGTGAAGTGGAAAAGAACAGACAGTCTGGGGGCTTCTAGCGACCCCAACGAGGATACAGTAGTGGTTGATGGTTCCGCAAGGTGCATTTTTAAATGCTGATCGGACCATGTTAGTCAGAGACTGAACCCATAATCTTTCAGCCTGAGATGCTGAGAAAAGGTTCCCCCACTGTTGATTCCTCTATAACAGAATCAACCTTATCCTGATCCCCTTCAGGCAGGTCGATCCCTGTATGGGACTGTTGCTCTGCTAACAGGCATTCTGAAGGAGGAGACGGAGATCGGGCGTGCTTTCCCTGACAGGGAGGCAGCGATAAATGTTGACAATCTCTCTCTAATCCTCCCAGAGCTGAGGAAAAAACCTCCTCTGTTACATACACAGGAGCAGGTGACTGAGGACAGCCACAGTACCAAGTACCCCTGCGGGGTCTCTACGGTCACTTACCTCTGAACTTCAGGGGAGACTGGTGCAGCAGGAGTATGCCCAAGATCCTCCGAGCCCGATGAGACCCCCTTCGCTTCCTGGAAGATTCAGTTCCGGAGCTTCTGGACGGCATATTCCTAAGCCTAAAGCTGAGGTATTCCAGCCGTAATACACCACTTTTACTGAGAATAGTCTAGCACAATTGCTGCTATATCACAGTTGGTGTCTACTAATGTGCCTTTCTAGGGGATGCCTGTATCAACCGCTTGCTGTATGCCTTTAAATGTTGCCAGCTCTGTCTCTGTACTTCATAGCCAGCTCACTACAATATTGTGGTTTTTTTAAACTGCTGCGGCGCGCACAGAGCGTCATCCCCCAGGCTCCGCCCCCTTTCCCGGCTCACCTCTATATATAGAGGCGCGTGCACGCGCACGCGCGCGGGCACGTGCGCCTTCGGCGCTAATTTCAAATATGGTAACAAGGGACAGGAGCCAGGGCCCCTCTTTGCCGCAGGCCGGGGGATGGACGAGCACTGCAACATGGCAGAGGAAGCAGTTTCCTATAAGAGAACTCACCATCTGCCTGGACTTTGCTCTGCTGAGAAGAAGCTAGTCCACATGACAAGAAAACATTCCACAGCGGCCTCTAGTGGACAAACACAGGTACCGCAGTCTAATATATTAAATATATAAAAAAAAAAATTTTTTTTTCTTGACCACCATTAAAAATTATTACATTTTTTTTGTAGTTACAGGCATGCACAGAATTTTGCGGGAATACCATTAGGTAACAGACAGAAAGACAAATTAGGCTTGGGGTCCCCCAATAGAACCAAGTTCCTGGGGGCCCCCACTTACCTGTTCCCCGCCGCAGGACTTTGTTTGGTCCACAAAAGCCCAAACTTCACCTATCACGGCAGGCATTGTAATTAAACCTTCAGGGACCGGGTTCCCAAGGATTCCACTCCCCTGGACCTGTATAGCACCCTGCACAGAAAACATCTTGGTCGTGGGTATGACCAGAGCTCTGGATCCCAGGGTCCAGCTCTCCTAAGAGAAGCATTACAGGCAAAACCTTGCTCTTCTCTGCAAGGCCCGGGTACCGACCGTTTAGCTATGAAGCTTTTTTGGTCGGATCCGGAATAGCTTACTGAGGCCCAAAAGAACCTGTACGCAAGCTCAGTGAAAAACACATGTTTCTTCTTGGCCAACACCTTAGACACTGGCAAAAAACTGGAGGTGCTCCCGGATGGGAGGGGCTTATATAGGGGAGGGTACTTCCGGTTTTGGAAGTTGCCAGTGCCAGCACCTGACGGTATCTATATAACCCATTAGTAATGACTATGTCGCTCTGTGTCCCGTGATGTACGAGAAAGAAATTTAGTGTATTTAAATGATCTGCTAGTACATTTAAGACTACTCCCCACCCCCCAGACTGACAATGGTGCTGTCTGCTGTGCCCCCTGTGTTCCATCATCCAGAGTTGGGTCATTAATACAGGAGGTGAGTTACTGCCAGATCACCAGGAGATAACAGTGGGGGAAAAAGCTGAAGAAAAGAAAACGAATGCAGCCATCATGTCTAATAATTGGTAATCTGCAATATAATCGATTTGCAACGACCTTCTCATTGGCTTACCTCTACATACCTCTATTCCCCCCTTCAAACCATCATGAATGCTGCTGCCAGACTCATCCACCTTACCAACCGCTCAGTGTCTGTTACTCCTCTCTGTCAATCCCTCCACTGGCTTCCGCTCACCCAAAAAATTAAAAGCAGTGGTCCACACCAAAACAGAACCTCCGCTTTTTGGAACCCCCCCCCCCCCCTCCGGTGTCACATTTGGCACCTTTCAGGGGGAGGGGGGTGCAGATACCTGTCTAATACAGGTATTTGCACCCACTTCCAGGAATAGACCTCCTGCGGGAGTCATGCCCGAACCCACCCCCCCCCCGCTGTCTTCTGGGAAACACACAGGTCCCAGAAGATAGTGGGGACCAGTGAGGACTTGCAACGCAAGTCGCGCATGCGCAGTAGGGAACCGGGAATTGAAGCCGCAACGCTTCACTTCCCGATTCCCTCACCGACCGGCTTCGGCTGCCGACATCGCGGGCGCCCAGGACAGTTAAGTGTCCATTTATTAAAAGTCAGCATCTGCAGTATTTGTAGCTGCTGGCTTTTAATATTTTATTTTATTTATTTATTTATTTTTAGGCGAAACGCCGCGTTAAAATTCAAAATACTAACAACTACTTACAAAGCCATCTACAACTCTGCCCTCAGCAACATCAATGACCTAGTCTCTAAATACCAACCTAATCGTTCTCTTTGTTCCTCCCAAGACCTCCTGCTCTCTAGCTCCCTCGTCACCTCCTCCCATGCTCGTCTCCAGGACTTCTCCAGAGCCTCTCCAATCCTATGGAACTCTCTACCCCAATCTGTCCGATTATCTCCTACTCTACTCGCTTTTAGAGGATCCCTGAAAACCCTCCTCTTCAGAGAAGCCTATCCTACGGACACCTATCAACTCTATTTTCTCCATCAGCTCATCCCCCACAGTCATTACCTTTTGTATCACTTGACCCTCCCTTCTAGATTGTAAGACTTAACGAGCAGGGCCCTCTGATCCCTCCTGTATTGGATTGTAATGTAACTGTACTGTCTGTCTTCATGTTGTAAAGCGCTGCGCAAACGCTATATAACTCCTGTATAATAAAATTCCGCTTAAAATAATTTTTCTACTGTAAAAACACCGGCACCAAGATAATTCTCTAAGACAATGGCCTTGTCTAGTAGGACAATCAGATCAACATTCTAACTCTACAATTAAATGACCTACTTCCATTCTCCTGGCTGCTAAGAAGGGCCGCTGGCCCAACTCGGAAAGCCTCCTCCAAGACTTCTTAGTAATCAAACATTGTACGAACGTCTTTGTGATGAATGAAAAGCCAGCCAGCATACCAATGACTCACATCCTTAATTCTCTAAGCCTGCGTTCACATGAAATCTTGTAAACTGTTGTCAGACGTAAAAAAACAAAAGCACCAGAGGTACCAGGAGGAAAGATCCATCAACCTTTTTATCCAGGAGGAACCCTTGACATGTTTTCAGGTTTCAGGGAACCCCAGAGAAAGAGAGTGTTTTTTTTTATTTTTTTTACAATTTAACCTTTTAAACATGCATTATTACAATTCTTTTTAATTATTTATTTTTATCAGCCCTGTTGGGGGGTTTGGTGAGATATCGGGGGTCTTAACAGACCCCTGACATCTCCTCTTTGAGACAGAGAAAGGGACAAAAGGACAGAGATTCCCAAGTCCCTTTCTCTGTAGCCTCAACTGCACTGCAGATGAATTGAAAGGAGACAGAGGCTCCTCTCCATTCATAAACTAAAACATTGTAACAGTTACTATGCTCAGTTATGAATGGACAGTCAGTGACCACCGACTGTTCATTCGGAAAAGGGCTCCTTCCTCCGCTCTTGATCCTAACAGATCGAGGACAGAGGGGGCGGCGGACAGGAGCGGAGCAACGAGGGAGAGAGGAGCGGAGCACAGCGGGGAGAAAGAAGCGGAGCACCGAGGGGGGACAGGAGCGGAGCACCGAGGGGGGACAGGAGCGGAGCACCGAGGGGGGACAGGAGCGGAGCACCGAGGGGGGACAGGAGCACCTCTGACTGCCCAGGTATCAGATTTAGGCATCGGAGCATTTGTCCGAGTACAAGTACTCAGGCAAATGCTCGGTATCGGCACCGATACTAGTATCAGTATCAGGACAACCCTAACTTCAGCAAGAGCCTGAGTGTTCAGCAAGACCATGGTGGAGTAAGGCTTGGTTCACACTGCTGCAACGGCAAAGTCGTACGACTTTGCCCTGCGACTTCTTTCCGGCTTTATCTGACTTGGATGCCATTTAAAAGCCTGTACAAGGGTTGAAATCACACCCAAGTCGGACCAAAGTAGTGCAGACACCTTTACTAAAGTCCGAGTGTAGCATCAGTTAAGATTGCTCTCATAAGGAAAGATTGAATCTGGCATGTCATGCGACTTGGGGTCTCACAAGTCAGATCCCATATCGCAGCAGTGTGAACCGAGCTGAAGGCTGTCCTGTATCTTGCAGGTAGCCACAGCAGCCGTTCGAGTCTAAGCAATCTATTATGGAGGTCTCCAGGAACTACTGGGGTCAAGAGATCTGGCCCACCACCTCCTGCCTCTAATTCCTCATTAGTGGTCCATAGATATGATGGGTAAATTCAATGACCAACAGGGAAGCACTGGAGATGGGCATTAAAGTGAAAGTCCAGTCAAATACTAACTATACTTACACCTACTCCCACCCTCATTTTAAGCCTTAGTCTACCTACCCTGTAGTTGAAGGATGTCTATATTTACATATTCAAAGGGTGCTCCGTTCTAATCACATGATCGGCTCCCAGGGCCAGTTTTCGGTGTAGAGGTGGAACAGCCCCATAGTGAGCGTGATGAAGTCACCACCCAGACTCTGCAGCAGTTGTCGGTGACCGGACCGGAGCACCGTAAGAATAGGCAAGTATAGACATCTTTCATTTAGAGGAAAGTTAGAATAGAGCTTAGAATGGGCGTGGGTGCAGGTTTAAGTATAGTTTAAGTCTCAGAATTGCAAGATAAAGCCATCAGCTCCACCCAACATGTCATGTTCCTCTCAAGGTTCCTCCAAGACGTATGATAAACAATAGGCTGTCCATCTGTGAACAACTGACATCTTTCTTTTGGTCTTGTGGGACGTTCCTGAACGTCCTTCAGAAGGAGGGGGATCGCGCGCGCGCGCCGTGTTACCAAGGACCCGGTGCGCGTGCCCGGCGGCCGCGATTGCCGCCGGGCACCCGCGATTGCCCGGGAAACGAGCAGGAAAGTGGATCTGTGTGTGTAAACACAGAGATCCACGTCCTGTGAGGGAGAGGAGGCTGATGGTGTGTCCCTTGTACATAGGGACAACCATCGGTCACCTCCCCCAGTCAGTCCCCTCCCCCCACAGTTAGAACACATTGAGGGAACATATTTATCCCCTTCCCGCCCCTAGTGGTTAACCCCTTCCCTGCCAATCACATTTAGACAGTAATCAATGCATTTTTATAGCAGGGATCGCTGTATAAATGTAAATGGTACCAAAAATGTGTCAAAAGTGTCCGATGTGTCCGCCACAATATCGCAGTCACAATAAAAAAAAAAAAAATCGCAGATCGCCGCCATTACTAATAAAAAAAAAAAAAAAAAAAAATTGCTATAAAACTATCCCCTATTTTGTAGACGCTATAACTTTTGCGCAAACCAATCAATACGCGCTTATTGCGATTTTTTTTTATACCAAAAATATGTAGAAGAATACGTATCGGCCTAAACTGAGGAAAATTTTAATTGAAAAAAAAAATGGGTATTTATTATAGCAAAAAGTAAAAAAATATTGTGTTTTTTTTCCAAACTGGACGCTCTTCTTTTGTTTATAGCGCAAAAAATAAAAACCGCAGAGGTGATTAAATACCACCAAAAGAAAGCTCTATTTGTGGGAAAAAAAGGACGCAAATTTTGTTTGGGAGCCACGTCGCACGACCGCGCAATTGTCATTCAAAGTGTGACTGCGCTGAAGGCTGAAAAATGGCTTGGGCAGGAAGGGGGTTTTAGTGCCCAGTAGGGAGGTGGTTAAGTGCTGCTGTGCTAGACAGCACAGGAAGCTTATACCAAGACAGATTCAGGTACTTACATTAGCCTCATTCTGACATACATTTCATGAAAATCTGCCTAAAGTAAACACCCATTTGATTGTTCAGTTTAAATACTGTACATTTCTAGTGCACTAAAACAAAAAGTCCCCGATATCTTACAGTTCATTTTCTTTCTAAGGCAGCCACAGCCGAAGTAAAAAAGCCAGCAGCTGCAGAGTAGGACTGCGGGGAAGCAGCGGTCTCTCTGCAGGCAACCTATACTGAGTGCATTTTATAGCCCTGCAGTCAGTAAAATTCAAGCTCCCCGATGATTGGATAGCTCCAACTCTGACTCATCAGGGGGCGTGTTGAACCTCTTTAGAAAGTCCACTGCTTCCACAAAGAGAGCTAGGATCCCACTCTGCAGCATGCTGGCAATAAACAGACTTTTCTACCCAAGTAAACTGGCCTTACACAGTAACATTGGCACTTACCCCTCTTTTCCCGGCCTCCTCATTCAGTGCAGTTATCCAGGCCTTCAGCCATTGGCTCCTCCAACTATTCAAAGACAAAATCCAGGACAGCAGAGAATCCGCCTCGCTCTGCTCACTAGAATACCCAGATTTCCATCTGCGGCTCCACAATCCACCCCAAACGTTCTGGAAGAGATAAATGGCAAGCGTGACCACAGCAGCGACAAACAGGGTCACCAGCCCGAGCCACTGAGGGTCTCCAAACCAAGACATGGCTTTGTGTGCCGTCAACACCTCAAAAGGAGGTCACCAAAGAATCTTCATGAAGAAGCAAATATGTTCCAGTAGTTGTGAAGAATTCCCTATGGGCCGTCTCAACAAGGCAGAAGGTAATAAAATAAGGTGGGCTGTACAATTTCCATGTCTGATGTCTCTTTAAAAAGAGATCATGAAGCAGATCCCATCAGGAGAAGAAGACTGAAGCACTGCTCTGGTGGGCCTGGAATTCCTGGTGTGAACAAGCAGAAGAAGACAGTACAAGTGCTGGATTGAGTGGGCCGTTTCCTAGCATGCCTGGTTCTCAGTGCTGCCAAAAGTAGGAGACGATTACAACTGGTATAGACGTAGCGAAAAGTCCCTGGCCTCAGACCGGCTGGAGAAACGTCATCTTGGTCATGTTTTAGCTGCAAGGTGGATCCCTGGAACAGGCAAAGCTCATACTTTCCTCTCCTGCGATACCCTTTTATACTTTCAGAATCTGGGAAAACTTTGACAACCTCCGGAAAAGTGAAGCCTTCTTCCAGGAAAAACACGGGTGGCCTCCGGTCCCTCTGCGGAGCGCAGCTTGAAGGTTGTGAAGGTGCAGAGGTAGCGGTTCAGAGGACGGCACTAGAATGGACATCATACAACACTAGTCATAAAATAGGAAATAAATAAAGCATTAGGCAAGGTTCAGTTTACAATACAAAATCTGTTTTGGCAGATGAGTCATAGGATAGTTTATCGTACACACCCTGAGTGCCGAGAGGAACACAACAAAACACTGAAAAGGGACACCATTGTTATGATCCAGCCAACGGCGGGCAAGTCTGGGTCATATTTTCTCTAAATTTTCATAAAGACTTTACAACACAGCATAAGTCTATCAAGAAAAGGTTACAGGATTAGGAGACCACTCTTGAAAAAAATAAATGTAGCAGCACACCTTACATCATTATTGCTTGCTCTCCCCTTTTTGCCTGCAGTCTAATCAGGCTTTGAAAGTTTGTT
>CM055117.1:53633349-53908045 GCA_029206835.1 Rana muscosa | reverse complement strand
ACACCGCTCCTTTACCGCTGGTGCCCATTGAAATCAATGGGACACCGCGGTAATACCGCCCGCAAACCACGGCAATAGCCGCGGTTTGTATTAACCCTTTTTCGGCCGCTAGCGGGGGTTAAATTCACCCCCTAGCGACCGCATACCGCGGTAAGAACGACGGTATAGCAGCGCTGCAAATCGCGCTGCTATACCGCCACAGCTCCTGCCCGCCCCAGTGTGAAAGGGGCCTAAATGCTATTAGTGAATCCTGAAATCACTTAGCAAATACTATGCTTGTGAGGATATGTGTTCATCAAGTGCTGACAGCTTTAGGCCTTCAAGTTAAGGGTTGGCGTAGCCAGAGGCGGGTCAGGTCAGCCCGGCCCAGAGAGGAGGCGGGTCAGGTCAGCCCGGCCCAGAGAGGGAGGCAGACCGAGGCGACCCAGAGAGGCAGGCAGAACGAGGCGACCCAGAGAGGCAGGCAGAACGAGGCGACCCAGAGAGGCAGGCAGAACGAGGCGACCCAGAGAGGCAGGCAGAACGAGGCGACCCAGAGAGGCAGGCAGAACGAGGCGACCCAGAGAGGCAGGCAGAACGAGGCGACCCAGAGAGGCAGGCAGAACGAGGCGACCCAGAGAGGCAGGCAGAACGAGGCGACCCAGAGAGGCAGGCAGAACGAGGCGACCCAGAGAGGCAGGCAGAACGAGGCGACCCAGAGAGGCAGGCAGAACGAGGCGACCCAGAGAGGCAGGCAGAACGAGGCGACCCAGAGAGGCAGGCAGAACGAGGCGACCCAGAGAGGCAGGCAGACCGAGGCGACCCAGAGAGGCAGGCAGACCGAGGCGACCCAGAGAGGCAGGCAGACCGAGGCGACCCAGAGAGGCAGGCAGACCGAGGCGACCCAGAGAGGCAGGCAGACCGAGGCGACCCAGAGAGGCAGGCAGACCGAGGCGACCCAGAGAGGCAGGCAGACCGAGGCGACCCAGAGAGGCAGGCAGACCGAGGCGACCCAGAGAGGCAGGCAGACCGAGGCGACCCAGAGAGGCAGGCAGACCGAGGCGACCCAGAGAGGCAGGCAGACCGAGGCGACCCAGAGAGGCAGGCAGACCGAGGCGACCCAGAGAGGCAGGCAGACCGAGGCGACCCAGAGAGGGAGGCAGACCGAGGCGACCCAGAGAGGGAGGCAGACCGAGGCGACCCAGAGAGGGAGGCAGACCGAGGCGACCCAGAGAGGGAGGCAGACCGAGGCGACCCAGAGAGGGAGGCAGACCGAGGCGACCCAGAGAGGGAGGCAGACCGAGGCGACCCAGAGAGGGAGGCAGACCGAGGCGACCCAGAGAGGGAGGCAGACCGAGGCGACCCAGACCGAGGCGACCCAGACCGAGGCGACCCAGAGAGGGAGGCAGACCGAGGCGACCCAGAGAGGGAGGCAGACCGAGGCGACCCAGAGAGGCAGGCAGACCGAGGCGACCCAGAGAGGCAGGCAGACCGAGGCGACCCAGAGAGGCAGGCAGAACGAGGCGACCCAGAGAGGCAGGCAGAACGAGGCGACCCAGAGAGGCAGGCAGAACGAGGCGACCCAGAGAGGCAGGCAGAACGAGGCGACCCAGAGAGGCAGGCAGAACGAGGCGACCCAGAGAGGCAGGCAGAACGAGGCGACCCAGAGAGGCAGGCAGAACGAGGCGACCCAGAGAGGCAGGCAGAACGAGGCGACCCAGAGAGGCAGGCAGACCGAGGCGACCCAGAGAGGCAGGCAGACCGAGGCGACCCAGAGAGGCAGGCAGACCGAGGCGACCCAGAGAGGCAGGCAGACCGAGGCGACCCAGAGAGGCAGGCAGACCGAGGCGACCCAGAGAGGCAGGCAGACCGAGGCGACCCAGAGAGGCAGGCAGACCGAGGCGACCCAGAGAGGCAGGCAGACCGAGGCGACCCAGAGAGGGAGGCAGACCGAGGCGACCCAGAGAGGGAGGCAGACCGAGGCGACCCAGAGAGGGAGGCAGACCGAGGCGACCCAGAGAGGGAGGCAGACCGAGGCGACCCAGAGAGGGAGGCAGACCGAGGCGACCCAGAGAGGGAGGCAGACCGAGGCGACCCAGAGAGGGAGGGCAGACCGAGGCGACCCAGAGAGGGAGGCAGACCGAGGCGACCCAGAGAGGGAGGCAGACCGAGGCGACCCAGACCGAGGCGACCCAGACCGAGGCGACCCAGAGAGGGAGGCAGACCGAGGCGACCCAGAGAGGGTGGCAGACCGAGGCGACCCAGAGAGGCAGGCAGACCGAGGCGACCCAGAGAGGCAGGCAGACCGAGGCGACCCAGAGAGGCAGGCAGACCGAGGCGACCCAGAGAGGGAGGCAGACCGAGGCGACCCAGAGAGGGAGGCAGACCGAGGCGACCCAGAGAGGGAGGCAGACCGAGGCGACCCAGAGAGGGAGGCAGACCGAGGCGACCCAGAGAGGGAGGCAGACCGAGGCGACCCAGAGAGGGAGGCAGACCGAGGCGACCCAGACCGAGGCGACCAGAGAGGGAGGCAGACCGAGGCGACCCAGAGAGGGAGGCAGACCGAGGCGACCCAGAGAGGGAGGCAGACCGAGGCGACCCAGAGAGGCAGGCAGACCGAGGCGACCCAGAGAGGCAGGCAGACCGAGGCGACCCAGAGAGGCAGGCAGACCGAGGCGACCCAGAGAGGCAGGCAGACCGAGGCGACCCAGAGAGGCAGGCAGACCGAGGCGACCCAGAGAGGGAGGCAGACCGAGGCGACCCAGAGAGGGAGGCAGACCGAGGCGACCCAGAGAGGGAGGCAGACCGAGGCGACCCAGAGAGGGAGGCAGACCGAGGCGACCCAGAGAGGGAGGCAGACCGAGGCGACCCAGAGAGGGAGGCAGACCGAGGCGACCCAGAGAGGGAGGCAGACCGAGGCGACCCAGAGAGGGAGGCAGACCGAGGCGACCCAGAGAGGGAGGCAGACCGAGGCGACCCAGAGAGGGAGGCAGACCGAGGCGACCCAGAGAGGGAGGCAGACCGAGGCGACCCAGAGAGGGAGGCAGACCGAGGCGACCCAGAGAGGGAGGCAGACCGAGGCGACCCAGAGAGGCAGGCAGACCGAGGCGGCCCAGAGAGGCAGGCAGACCGAGGCGGCCCAGAGAGGCAGGCAGACCGAGGCGGCCCAGAGAGGGAGGCAGACCGAGGCGACCCAGAGAGGGAGGCAGACCGAGGCGACCCAGAGAGGGAGGCAGACCGAGGCGACCCAGAGAGGGAGGCAGACCGAGGCGACCCAGAGAGGGAGGCAGACCGAGGCGACCCAGAGAGGGAGGCAGACCGAGGCGACCCAGAGAGGGAGGCAGACCGAGGCGACCCAGAGAGGCAGGCAGACCGAGGCGACCCAGAGAGGCAGGCAGACCGAGGCGACCCAGAGAGGCAGGCAGACCGAGGCGGCCCAGAGAGGGAGGCAGACCGAGGCGGCCCAGAGAGGGAGGCAGACCGAGGCGACCCAGAGAGGGAGGCAGACCGAGGCGACCCAGAGAGGGAGGCAGACCGAGGCGACCCAGAGAGGGAGGCAGACCGAGGCGACCCAGAGAGGGAGGCAGACCGAGGCGACCCAGAGAGGGAGGCAGACCGAGGCGACCCAGAGAGGGAGGCAGACCGAGGCGACCCAGAGAGGGAGGCAGACCGAGGCGACCCAGAGAGGAGGCAGATTCAAATCATCTGAAAGTCTATTTCTGAGTATGATGGCCATCTACACAAGCCCTTAAAGTTTTTTAAAGTTAAAACACTTTTTAAAAGTAAAGTTTTGGATAGAATAGGAAAGGATTAGATCTCATGACATTTTACAGCTCTCTGTAGTCTCATAGGGGAAATCTCACCCCACCTCTTATACCGGTGACAACCAGGACTAGTAGTTACAGAAAATCTCCAATGAGAAGAGACAGCAATTAAAAAAAAAAAAAAAAAAAAAAAAAAAGGAACCCCAATCAGCATTTTGGTGCTGCCTGGGGACTTTCTCTTGCTTTGATGCCAAAGCTGTTACCAGAACAGGAAGCGAGGAGAAATCTCTTCCATTGAGACAGCAATAAAAAAAAACAACACTTTACAGAGAATTTCTATCCCTCCCCCGTTGAGTCCAAAACGACAGTAGAATTGGCCCGGTCAAGCCAAGAAAAATAAGCTTCAAGGAAAGTCCATAATAATCAATAAGCTGCCTTAAAGTAGTTGTAAACCTCAGACATGAAATATGAACAAAGCATATCCCTCTATAGTGTGTGCTTGTCTCAATCCAGAGCACAAAGTGTCATTTTTGTATACAGTTTCCTTCCTCTGCTATCAGCATGAATCACTTCTGAAAAGTTTTCCTGACCCCAAGAGAAAAAAGGTGACAGGGAGTCCGACAGATTGACAGCCTCAGCTCTGTCTCTGTATGCTGCGTGAAGGGGGGGGGGGCTGTCCCCTTCCCTCCAATCAGCTCTCACAGCCCTCCTCACTGAGCCCTGCAGAGTGTAATTTCAACTCTCCGCCCCCTTTTTAATGAACTCACAGACAAGCTTTATAAATTCTAGACTTTGAACGGCTGTAGAGAAGAGGAGGCTGCAGATAGACAGGTACAACTTAAGTAAGAGTATTTGTTTCATCTCTGTGCATCACCTGAAGGCAGTCACTTCACTAGGTATATGTAAAAGGTTTACAACCACTTTAACGCAGCGCACGCAACACAACGCACAAGTATGAAGCTGCAGTTTCCTCCTTCATTCAAAATGGAAAAGAAGATTGGAGATCATTGAATGTGAACGCTTCATTTTCGGTTCTAGCTGGAGACCAGACTGGTTTCCTCATCCATTTTATCCCACGGCTTAACGCCAGCATGTCTACAAGAGCTGCTGGACCTTACTGTACACATGTGAATCCCGGGAAACGCTGCATGTAAATATTTACCCATCTGCCACCGAGACAAATATAACCTCCTGTGCACTGTGCCATGTAAATATAGCAACGTAGTGAAGAGCCGGGTTCCTGCTCCTGGCGGAAAAAATATTTGCGTGTCAAATCTCTCCTGGAACCTTAGGGCTGAAGACCGAATATAGAGCGGCTGCGACGTTTCCTGGGCAGATCATGGATTCGTTTCACTGTCTGCCCGGTCATACTCATGCCGCACACCCCTGGCAGCCTTCCTGACAGCAGTAAGAAAAAAGCCAAGAGTTATTCTGTACGCATTATTAACTATGCAATAAAAACGCAGATGAAAGATGGCCAGCAACCGCGGGAAAATGCAAATTAACCCATTCAAATCTAATTGGGAAAAAAAAAAAAAAAAGCGTCTCGTGACCTGCATGCAACAAGACAGTGAGGCCACATCAGGGCGGCCACCGCACAACTCGATACACTATATTGTCAAAAGTATTGGGACACCTGTCTTTACACGCACAAGAACAAAACAATACATTTTTTAAAAAGCTTTATATTGCTAATGACCCACGGTAAGTGCCAAGACCCATCTGGTTGGTAAAACTCCAACCACAAAAAAAAAAAAAAGGGAGAAGCATATAAAAAAAATAATACAACAAAAAAAAAAAAAAAAATTTGACAGGAGGTTCAACTATAGTTTCCAACTTTAGTAAAAAATAAATAAAAAATTATAATATATATATATATATAATTTATTTATTAGTGCCTTGAAAAGGTATTTATATCCCTTTAAATTTTCCACATTTTCTCATGTTACAACCAAAAACGTAAATGTATTTTATTGGGATTTTATGTGATAGACCAACACAAAGTGGCACATAATTGTGAAGTGGAAAGTAAAAATTATAAAATGGTTTTCTAGATTTTGTACAAATAAATAAATGTGAAAAGTGTGGGGGGTACATTTGTATAGCGCCCCCCTGAGTCAATACTTTTTAGAACCCCCTTTCACTGCAATTACAGCTCCAGGTCTTTTTGGGGATGTCTCTACCAGCTTTGCACATCTAGAGAGGGACATTTTTGCACATTCTTCTTTGATAAATATCTCAAGCTCTGTCAGATTGGATGGAGAGCCTCTGTGATCAGCAATTTTCAAGTCTTGCCACAGATTCTCAATGGGATTTAGGTCTGGACTTTAACTGGGCCATTCTAACACATGAATATGCTTTTGATATAAACCATTCCATTGTAGCTCTGGCTGTATGTTTAGGGTCGTTGTCCTGCTGGAAGGGGAACCTCCCCCCCCAGTCTCAAGTCTTTTGCAGACCAACAGGTTTTCTTCTAAGATTGCCCTGTATTTGGCTCCATCCATCTTCCCATCAACTCTGACCAGCTTCCCTGTCCCTGCTGAAGAAAAGCACCCCCACAACATGATGCTGCCACCACCATGTTTCACGGTGGGGATGGTGTGTTCAGGGTGATGTGCAGTGTTAGTTTTTTTGCCACACATAAATTAAACTTTTTGGCCTAAAAGCAAAACTTGGTTTCATCTGACCAGAGCACCTTCTTCCACATGTTTTCTGTGTCCCCCACATGGCTTCTCACAAACTACAAACAGGACTTCTTATGACTTTCTTTCAACAATGGCTTTCTTCTTGTCACTCCTCCATAAAGGCCAGATTTGTGGAGATCACGACTAATAGTTGTCCTGTGGACAGATTCTCCCACCTGAGCTGTGGATCTCTGCAGCTCCTCCAGAGTTACCATGGGCCTCTTGGCTGCTTCTCTGATTAATGCTCTCCTTGCCCGGCTGGTCAGTTTAGGTGGACGGCCATGTCTTGGTAGGTTTGCAGTTGTGCCATACTCTTTCCATTTTCCGATGATGGATTGAACAGAGCTCCGTGAGATGTTCATAGCTTGGGATTTTCTTTTTTTTTAATTTTTTTTTTTATTTCTTTTTTTATAACCTAACCCTGCTTTATACTTCTCCACAACTTTATCCCTGACCTGTCTGGTGTGTTCGTTGTTGGTTCTCTAACAAACCCCTGAGGGCTTCACAGAACAGCTGTATTTATACTGAGATTAAATTACACACAGGTGGACTCTATTTACTAATTAGGCGACTTCTGGAGGCAATTGGTCCCACTAGATTTTAGTTGGGGGTATCAGAGTAAAGGGGGCTGAATACAAATGTACCCCGCACTTTTTAGATATTTATTTGTATAATTTTTTTTTTTATCATTTTCCTTCCACTTCACAATTATGTGCCACTTTGTGTTGGTCTATCACATAAAATCCTAATAAAATACATTTACATTTTTGGTTGTAACATGACAACATGACAACATGTGGAAAATGTCAAGGGGTATGAATACTTTCAAGGCACTGTAAGAAAACAGTCACAAAAAAAAGTTTTTTTGTGTTGCTGTTGGAGAGTTTCCCTCGACCTTTACCTATTTTACTTTCAGGTTTTCACCCATTGCCTGCCTAGTAAAACATTGCTTCCTGTCCTGCAAACAAAAAGTAAAATCTCGAACCCTGAACAGTAAGAAAAAACCTGCCCCACCTCAGCCCTTCCCCCATATTATCCAAAAATAAAAATAAAGTTTTTTTTTTTTTTAACCTGGACATATAATTTTAATAAAGTTAAAAAAGCCTTAAATGATAGCGACTTAAGGCACAATCTACATTATGTATTATTAGTTCCCAATTATTCTTTTCAGACATTTCCGTCATATCAATCACTACACCCAGTCATTAGGAGACCTAATGAAAGTCATATTATCGTCCTCATCAGTCCTATATAATCACCTTCATACGAAGGATCCCGGCAACACAATGACATCTTACACTCCCAGGCACAGTAATTAGGTGAAAACTAAGAGGCATAATTAAATGACGGTAAGAGTAGAACAACCTCTCTCACCCTCTTTACACCAGAGGAACCCTTGAAATAATTTTAATTTCCCAGAGAACCTCCGATAAAAATTCTATCTTTAGTTCATTGTACATTTCCTCTACATGACCAAATTATTTTTAAAGAAGTGTCCCCCTCGCCCTGGTGGCCAGAGGAGAAGTGTCCCCCTCGCCCTGGTGGCCAGAGGAGAAGTGTCCCCCTCGCCCTGGTGGCCAGAGGAGAAGTGTCCCCCTCGCCCTGGTGGCCAGAGGAGAAGTGTCCCCCTCGCCCTGGTGGCCAGAGGAGAAGTGTCCCCCTCGCCCTGGTGGCCAGAGGAGAAGTGTCCCCCTCACCCTGGTGGCCAGAGGAGAAGTGTCCCCCTCGCCCTGGTGGCCAGAGGAGAAGTGTCCCCCTCGCCCTGGTGGCCAGAGGAGAAGTGTCCCCCTCGCCCTGGTGGCCAGAGGAGAAGTGTCCCCCTCGCCCTGGTGGCCAGAGGAGAAGTGTCCCCCTCGCCCTGGTGGCCAGAGGAGAAGTGTCCCCCTCGCCCTGGTGGCCAGAGAAGCGGCCAGTGGAGAAGCGTCCCCTTAATTGGTGGCCAGTGGAGAAGCGTCCCCTTAATTGGTGGCCAGTGGAGAAGCGTCCCCTTAATTGGTGGCCAGTGGAGAAGCGTCCCCTTAATTGGTGGCCAGTGGAGAAGCGCCCCCTTAATTGGTGGCCAGTGGAGAAGCGTCCCCTTACACTAGTAGTTATTTTATCTCTTATATTCAATGTCATAAGAAAGCTGTCCCCTTAAATAGATAGTCAGCGTAGGTGGGAGATCAAGATCTACCATGGCTCAAGGATCCCCTTGGAACCTCTAGAGCAGTGATGGCGAACCTTGGCACCCCAGGTGTTTTGGAACTACATTTCCCATGATGCTCATGCACTCTGCAGTGTAGTTGAGCATCATGGAAAATATAGTTCCAAAACATCTGGGGTGCCAAGGTTCGCCATCACTGCTCTAGAGGAACCCTGGTTAAGAAAGGTTGGTGTAGGGCAGTGGTCTCCAAACTTTTTTTTTTTTTAACAAATGGCCAGTTTATTGTCCTTCAGACTTTGGGTGGGCCACAAATGAACTTCTGGAAGAATGGTCAAAACATTCCCATAGACAAACCTTGTGGACAGCGAAGGTACAATCTTTGTAGTCTCCTCTGATCAACTTACCAACCTTCATCTATTATTAGATACACTGACCATTCATAGACAGATAAAGATCTTTACTACCTGAGTGTCCTATGCAGGGTTCTCCTTTATACATGGAGGGTGTATAGAGGTGAGTGTGTCCTATGCGGGGTTCTCCTTTATACATGGAGGGCGTATAGAGGTGAGTGTGTCCTATGCAGGGTTCTCCTTTATACATGGAGGGTGTATAGAGGCGAGTGTGTCCTATGCGGGGTTCGCCTTTATACATGGAGGGTGTATAGAGGCGAGTGTGTCCTATGCGGGGTTCTCCTTTATACATGGAGGGCGTATAGGAGGTGAGTGTGTCCTATGCGGGGTTCTCCTTTATACATGGAGGGCGTATAGGAGGTGAGTGTGTCCTATGCGGGGTTCTCCTTTATACATGGAGGGCGTATAGGAGGTGAGTGTGTCCTATGCGGGGTTCTCCTTTATACATGGAGGGCGTATAGGAGGTGAGTGTGTCCTATGCGGGGTTCTCCTTTATACATGGAGGGCGTATAGGAGGTGAGTGTGTCCTATGCGGGGTTCTCCTTTATACATGGAGGGCGTATAGAGGTGAGTGTGTCCTATGCGGGGTTCTCCTTTATACATGGAGGGCGTATAGAGGTGAGTGTGTCCTATGCGGGGTTCTCCTTTATACATGGAGGGCGTATAGAGGCGAGTGTGTCCTATGCGGGGTTGACCTTTATACATGGAGGGTGTATAGAGGTGAGTGTGTCCTATGCGGGGTTCTCCTTTATACATGGAGGGCGTATAGAGGCGAGTGTGTCCTATGCGGGGTTCTCCTTTATACATGGAGGGCGTATAGAGGCGAGTGTGTCCTATGCGGGGTTGACCTTTATACATGGAGGGTGTATAGAGGTGAGTGTGTCCTATGCGGGGTTCTCCTTTATACATGGAGGGTGTATAGAGGCGAGTGTGTCCTATGCGGGGTTGACCTTTATACATGGAGGGTGTATAGAGGTGAGTGAGTCCTATGCGGGGTTCTCCTTTATACATGGAGGGTGTATAGAGGTGAGTGTGTCCTATGCGGGGTTCTCCTTTATACATGGAGGGTGTATAGAGGCGAGTGTGTCCTATGCGGGGTTCTCCTTTATACATGGAGGGTGTATAGAGGCGAGTGTGTCCTATGCGGGGTTCTCCTTTATACATGGAGGGTGTATAGAGGCGAGTGTGTCCTATGCGGGGTTGACCTTTATACAGGCCACGCTTAGTTGCAAGGTCACACGCTCTGAGGTGAGCGTCCAATACCATAGGGGAGCACCTGTGTGAAAGGGGCCTTACTGTATGAACTGTACTAAACATCACCCTGGGATCGCTGCTACTGATTACTACAGGCACTGAAGCACCTAAGAATACTCATACATGGGCTTGTGTGTCATTATTTAAGAATTATATTGTTTATCACCATTATTTATCATGCATGTTTATGCACTTTGGCACACATTTGTTGTCGGAAAATTTGAGAGCATGGCTATCCCACATTTGTTGTTGGAAATTCCGACAACAATTGTCCGATGGAGCGTACAGAACCTTTTCCATCACACAATTGTCGGAAAATCCGATCATGTGTACGAGGCTTTACACTCGTAATGTAGGACCATCAATTCTAACACAACGTCATATGTTTACGGCCTAATCTCATCCGCCGGGCACCATATGTGATAATGACATATCCCGCTGAGAGCCATAAATCACATGACCTCCAGTAATCGCCGGAGTGATCAGGCTGCCGTGTAAAGTGCTCACAAGCTTATTGGAAAGTGAAAGAGTCCTCCAGAAGAAAGCGGGAGGAGGCCTGATCAGGGGGCACCGTGTGATCCTTTGTTACTTCCTGCTAGAAAAAACAGGAACTGACCTCTCATTGTTATGAATGAGGCCGTGAAATGTCACAAATACAACAATCAACACCCTCCAGGGCCACACCACGGCGAGCGAACGGACCGCCGACACAGCGACTTTATATCCAGGGACAGTCTGAAGATGTGTCCTTAGAAGGGCCATCTCTGGAATGTCTATTATTTTCAGTAGGAGGGACAAGAATATTTTTTTTTATTTAGAATTTTGCTTTTTTTTTTTTTTTTTTTTTTTTTTAGAAAAATAAGGTTTTTATTGATAGCTAGCATATTTAAACAGAAAAATAATTAACAATATAAATTGCATCAGCAAATCAGATTTACATTTCTAGAGCAAACAGTATTGGATGGTAAAAGGATCACTGACTGAATTATCAAATTTCTTATTAATAAAAATGTCCATCCGCTCAGATTTGAGTTCCCAGGTGAAACACCTGTTTTTTTTTTTTTTTTATTACCGTACATACTCGAGTATAAGCCGAGATTTTCAGCCCTTTTTTTGGGCTGAAAATGCCCCCCCTCGGCTTATACTCGAGTCAGTGTGCCTGAAAATATCGAGAGGTTTCCTTCCGTGATAGGCGTTTCTCAGCAGACACAGTTCCGCCTATCACAAACGTTCTCTCATCCATACCCATCCCAGCAGACACTGTGTTCATTGTTCCGCCAATCACGAACGCCTTTTCATCCTCGGACAAGAGGACGTCCGTGATTGGCGGAACACTGAACACAGTGTCTGCTGGGAAACTGAGTCCGAAGATGAGAGAACGTTCGTGATTGGCGGAACTGTGTCTGCTGAGAAACGCCCATCACGGAAGGGACCAGGAGGAGACCGCGAGTTTTAAACAATGAATGGACGCCCGCAGGCTCTCAATTTCAGGTACACTGACAACGGGCACAGGGAGGCGTGCAAATGGGCATTGTTGACCCTCTTTTACGCTTACAGTAGCTGCTGCATTCTCACCCTAGGCTTATACTCGAGTCAGTAAGTTTTCCCATTTTTTTGTGGTAACATTAGGTACCTCTGCTTATACGATATAACAACAACAACAACAACAACAACACACCACACATATATAGTTATTAAAATTATTATTTTAATTTTTTTATTTAGACCCCCCTCACACTGGAGACGCGGCAGGGGCACCTTAGTGCTGCTTAAGCAGTGCTTTTCAGCCACTTTCGGGATGCTTTTACCCCCCCCCCCAAAAAGGGGTTAAAAACTCCTGTGTTGCGGCGCTTCCGAAGCGCTGGCCAGTTATTTCAATGGGCAGAGCATTTTGGGAGCGCCCCAAAGATGCCGCTTGCAGGACTTTTCCCAATGTCCCGCAAGCGCACCGCCCCAGTGTGAAAAGTCACACTGAAATGAACGGGAGGCGGCTTTCAGGCGCTATTTAGAGGCCATTTTTTCGCACTAAAACGTCTGAAAACCACCTCAGTGTGAACGGGGTCTAATTTTTTTTTTTTTGTAATTTGACTAGACTATTGACTAGTATAACTAAAAGGCAAAACTTTTTTTTTTTTAGTTTTGGAGGGAGTGGGGAGGGATTAGAACCCCTGTCAGTTTTTATTGCCGTCTGTCTCCCCATAGTTGTCCCGTTTACCATTATCGGTAAAAGAAAATCTCAACATTTTGGGTTGTCCCCAGAAAAGTAATAGAGGGGAAATCTTTTAATGGGGACACTAGATCTGGTGACCTGAAGGGCCCCTAATTTGCAGGGATTTCCTCTCACTTCCTGTTTGGCTATGGGACAGGAAGTGAAGGGAAATATGCACAATGGGACAGAGATGAGGGGGGAGAGAAAAAAAAAAATCGTACAGGGGTTACAACACTCCCTTGCTCTATCCAAAATGAAAAAAAAACAAAAAAAACAAAAACGTTTTATCTATAGTTCTACCTTAATATTTTTTGTGTTTTTATTCTGTATGTATTGAAAATATAATTATTGCTTATCCTGCCCACACCTGACCTAATGACTGTACTGTGATTTTCTGCATCAGCTCACCCCACAGTTATTACCCTTTGTTTGTTTCACTTGATCCTTCCCCCTAGATCGTAAGCTCTAATGAGCAGGGCCCTCCGATCCCTCCTATATTGATTAGTATTGTAACTGTATCGTCTTCCCCCATGTTGTAAAGCACTGCACAAACTGTTGGTCCTGGACAGGGTTGGGTCAGCTCCTGACCAGTCGGGGGGGGGGGGGGGGTCCTGGACAGGGATGGGTCAGCTCCTGACCAGTCGGGGGGGGGGGGGGGTCCTGGACAGGGATGGGTCAGCTCCTGACCAGTCGGGGGGGGGGGTCCTGGACAGGGATGGGTCAGCTCCTGACCAGTCGGGGGGGGGGGTCCTGGACAGGGATGGGTCAGCTCCTGACCAGTCGGGGGGGGGGGGGGTCCTGGACAGGGATGGGTCAGCTCCTGACCAGTCGGGGGGGGGGGTCCTGGACAGGGATGGGTCAGCTCCTGACCAGTCGGGGGGGGGGGGTCCTGGACAGGGATGGGTCAGCTCCTGACCAGTCGGGGGGGGGGGGGGTCCTGGACAGGGATGGGTCAGCTCCTGACCAGTCGGGGGGGGGGGGTCCTGGACAGGGATGGGTCAGCTCCTGACCAGTCAGGGGGGGGATCCTGGACAGGGATGGGTCAGCTCCTGACCAGTCGGGGGGGGGGGGGGATCCTGGACAGGGATGGGTCAGCTCCTGACCAGTCGGGGGGGGGAGATCCTGGACAGGGATGGGTCAGCTCCTGACCAGTCGGGGGGGGGAGATCCTGGACAGGGATGGGTCAGCTCCTGACCAGTCGGGGGGGGGGGATCCTGGACAGGGATGGGTCAGCTCCTGACCAGTCGGGGGGGGGGATCCTGGACAGGGATGGGTCAGCTCCTGACCAGTCGGGGGGGGGGATCCTGGACAGGGATGGGTCAGCTCCTGACCAGTCGGGGGGGGGGATCCTGGACAGGGATGGGTCAGCTCCTGACCAGTCGGGGGGGGGGATCCTGGACAGGGATGGGTCAGCTCCTGACCAGTCGGGGGGGGGGGATCCTGGACAGGGATGGGTCAGCTCCTGACCAGTCGGGGGGGGGATCCTGGACAGGGATGGGTCAGCTCCTGACCAGTCGGGGGGGGGGGGTCCTGGACAGGGATGGGTCAGCTCCTGACCAGTCGGGGGGGGGTCCTGGACAGGGATGGGTCAGCTCCTGACCAGTCGGGGGGGGGGGGTCCTGGACAGGGATGGGTCAGCTCCTGACCAGTCGGGGGGGGGGGGGGTCCTGGACAGGGATGGGTCAGCTCCTGACCAGTCGGGGGGGGGGTCCTGGACAGGGATGGGTCAGCTCCTGACCAGTCGGGGGGGGGGGTCCTGGACAGGGATGGGTCAGCTCCTGACCAGTCGGGGGGGGGGGGGGTCCTGGACAGGGTTGGGTCAGCTCCTGACCAGTCGGGGGGGTCCTGGACAGGGTTGGGTCAGCTCCTGACCAGTCGGGGGGGTCCTGGACAGGGTTGGGTCAGCTCCTGACCAGTCGGGGGGGGGTCCTGGACAGGGATGGGTCAGCTCCTGACCAGTCGGGGGGGGGGGATCCTGGACAGGGATGGGTCAGCTCCTGACCAGTCGGGGGGGGGGGGATCCTGGACAGGGATGGGTCAGCTCCTGACCAGTCGGGGGGGGGGGGATCCTGGACAGGGATGGGTCAGCTCCTGACCAGTCGGGGGGGGGGATCCTGGACAGGGATGGGTCAGCTCCTGACCAGTCGGGGGGGGGGGATCCTGGACAGGGATGGGTCAGCTCCTGACCAGTCGGGGGGGGGGGATCCTGGACAGGGATGGGTCAGCTCCTGACCAGTCGGGGGGGGGGGGATCCTGGACAGGGATGGGTCAGCTCCTGACCAGTCGGGGGGGGGGATCCTGGACAGGGATGGGTCAGCTCCTGACCAGTCGGGGGGGGGATCCTGGACAGGGATGGGTCAGCTCCTGACCAGTCGGGGGGGATCCTGGACAGGGATGGGTCAGCTCCTGACCAGTCGGGGGGGGATCCTGGACAGGGATGGGTCAGCTCCTGACCAGTCGGGGGGGGGGGGTCCTGGACAGGGATGGGTCAGCTCCTGACCAGTCGGGGGGGGGGGGGGGGGTCCTGGACAGGGATGGGTCAGCTCCTGACCAGTCGGGGGGGGGGGGGTCCTGGACAGGGATGGGTCAGCTCCTGACCAGTCGGGGGGGGGGGGGGGTCCTGGACAGGGATGGGTCAGCTCCTGACCAGTCGGGGGGGGGGGGGTCCTGGACAGGGTTGGGTCAGCTCCTGACCAGTCGGGGGGGTCCTGGACAGGGTTGGGTCAGCTCCTGACCAGTCGGGGGGGGTCCTGGACAGGGTTGGGTCAGCTCCTGACCAGTCGGGGGGGGTCCTGGACAGGGTTGGGTCAGCTCCTGACCAGTCGGGGGGGGGGGGGTCCTGGACAGGGTTGGGTCAGCTCCTGACCAGTCGGGGGGGGGGGGTCCTGGACAGGGTTGGGTCAGCTCCTGACCAGTCGGGGGGGTCCTGGACAGGGTTGGGTCAGCTCCTGACCAGTCGGGGGGGTCCTGGACAGGGTTGGGTCAGCTCCTGACCAGTCGGGGGGGTCCTGGACAGGGTTGGGTCAGCTCCTGACCAGTCGGGGGTCCTGGACAGGGTTGGGTCAGCTCCTGACCAGTCGGGGGGTCCTGGACAGGGTTGGGTCAGCTCCTGACCAGTCGGGGGGTCCTGGACAGGGTTGGGTCAGCTCCTGACCAGTCGGGGGGTCCTGGACAGGGATGGGTCAGCTCCTGACCAGTCGGGGGGGTCCTGGACAGGGATGGGTCAGCTCCTGACCAGTCGGGGGGGTCCTGGACAGGGATGGGTCAGCTCCTGACCAGTCGGGGGGGGGGGATCCTGGACAGGGATGGGTCAGCTCCTGACCAGTCGGGGGGGGGGGATCCTGGACAGGGATGGGTCAGCTCCTGACCAGTCGGGGGGGGGGGATCCTGGACAGGGATGGGTCAGCTCCTGACCAGTCGGGGGGGGGGGGGATCCTGGACAGGGATGGGTCAGCTCCTGACCAGTCGGGGGGGGGGGGATCCTGGACAGGGATGGGTCAGCTCCTGACCAGTCGGGGGGGGGGGGGATCCTGGACAGGGATGGGTCAGCTCCTGACCAGTCGGGGGGGGGGGATCCTGGACAGGGATGGGTCAGCTCCTGACCAGTCAGGGGGGGGGGATCCTGGACAGGGATGGGTCAGCTCCTGACCAGTCGGGGGGGGGGGATCCTGGACAGGGATGGGTCAGCTCCTGACCAGTCGGGGGGGGGGGATCCTGGACAGGGATGGGTCAGCTCCTGACCAGTCGGGGGGGGGATCCTGGACAGGGATGGGTCAGCTCCTGACCAGTCGGGGGGGATCCTGGACAGGGATGGGTCAGCTCCTGACCAGTCGGGGGGGGATCCTGGACAGGGATGGGTCAGCTCCTGACCAGTCGGGGGGGGGGGGGGGTCCTGGACAGGGATGGGTCAGCTCCTGACCAGTCGGGGGGGGGGGGGGGGTCCTGGACAGGGATGGGTCAGCTCCTGACCAGTCGGGGGGGGGGGGGGGGGGGGGTCCTGGACAGGGATGGGTCAGCTCCTGACCAGTCGGGGGGGGGGGGGGGTCCTGGACAGGGATGGGTCAGCTCCTGACCAGTCGGGGGGGGGGGGGGTCCTGGACAGGGATGGGTCAGCTCCTGACCAGTCGGGGGGGGGGGGGGTCCTGGACAGGGTTGGGTCAGCTCCTGACCAGTCGGGGGGGGTCCTGGACAGGGTTGGGTCAGCTCCTGACCAGTCGGGGGGGGTCCTGGACAGGGTTGGGTCAGCTCCTGACCAGTCGGGGGGGGTCCTGGACAGGGTTGGGTCAGCTCCTGACCAGTCGGGGGGGGGGGTCCTGGACAGGGTTGGGTCAGCTCCTGACCAGTCGGGGGGGGGGTCCTGGACAGGGTTGGGTCAGCTCCTGACCAGTCGGGGGGGTCCTGGACAGGGATGGGTCAGCTCCTGACCAGTCGGGGGGGGGGGGGGTCCTGGACAGGGATGGGTCAGCTGCTGACCAGTCGGGGGGGTCCTGGACAGGGATGGTCAGCTGCTGACCAGTCGGGGGGTCCTGGACAGGGTTGGGTCAGCTCCTGACCAGTCGGGGGGTCCTGGACAGGGTTGGGTCAGCTCCTGACCAGTCGGGGGGTCCTGGACAGGGTTGGGTCAGCTCCTGACCAGTCGGGGGGTCCTGGACAGGGTTGGGTCAGCTCCTGACCAGTCGGGGGGTCCTGGACAGGGATGGGTCAGCTCCTGACCAGTCGGGGGGGTCCTGGACAGGGTTGGGTCAGCTCCTGACCAGTCGGGGGGGGTCCCTGGACAGGGTTGGGTCAGCTCCTGACCAGTCGGGGGGGGTCCTGGACAGGGTTGGGTCAGCTCCTGACCAGTCGGGGGGGGGGGTCCTGGACAGGGTTGGGTCAGCTCCTGACCAGTCGGGGGGGGGGTCCTGGACAGGGTTGGGTCAGCTCCTGACCAGTCGGGGGGGTCCTGGACAGGGATGGGTCAGCTCCTGACCAGTCGGGGGGGGGGGTCCTGGACAGGGATGGGTCAGCTGCTGACCAGTCGGGGGGGTCCTGGACAGGGATGGGTCAGCTGCTGACCAGTCGGGGGGTCCTGGACAGGGTTGGGTCAGCTCCTGACCAGTCGGGGGGTCCTGGACAGGGTTGGGTCAGCTCCTGACCAGTCGGGGGGTCCTGGACAGGGATGGGTCAGCTCCTGATCTCTGGTCCGGACACACAGCAGTCCTAACATTAGACCCACAATTCATGGAAAAGATCCTCTTACAGTAAGTCTGTGCGGAGATCATATGGAGGCCTCCATTGTTCTCTTGGGGTGTCATGCTGATCCATCGGCTTCAATACTTTGGGGCTCTTATGTGGAACAAGGGATGCTGACCAGGCAATCCGACTTCCTGATCTACACGCTTCATCCTGACCCTAAAAGTATTGAAGGCAGCAAAAATAATTTTTAGGGGACCAGTAATGGTGGTCTCATTTCCCTCAAGTACAGGCTTTATTTTGCTTATGGAAACGCCAACTAGTTAGAACCCCTGTAAGGTTTTGCTGGCTGTTGGGAAGACTCACTACCCCCACCTGACCATGTGACCAAGAGATACAATGAGGTCCTCAACCAGTCCTACAGGCGGCACCAGACCCTCCTTGTGGAAGTGCCTAGTGGGCGGAGCCGGGGAACTCCATGGAGGAAGTGCGGCACGTGGTTCCGGCTGCAGTCACCTCTTCCTACCTGTAGTAGAACATTCTTCAGGACTGAGACTTCACAATTTAATACGCATCTAAGGAATACGGGGAGCCGGCATTGGTGACCTCCTCCTGAAAATGCTGGTGGCCTGGCTGTGTGACATCACTATGTCTGACATCAAAGTGTCAGCAACACAGCCAGGCCACCGGCATTTTCAGAAGAGGAGTTCAGCAGTAGCAGCCAAAACACTGATCTTATTATACGGGCCTAAGCCCAATAATAAATCCTATACTGAACACACACACACACACATTATTATACATGATTTATGTAGCGCCAACAGTTTACGCAACGCTTTACATTGTAGAGGGGGGGACAGCACAATTACAGTACAAAGGGTACAGGAGGGCCCGGCTCGTAGATCTTACATTCTAAAAGGGGAGGGGTGGTGGTACAAAAGGTAATAGCTGCAGAGAATTTGATGGGGGGTGGTGTACACACACACACATACATCATCGGGGGGGGGGGGGGGGAGACTGTACTGGCATTCCGATACAGATGGAGCGATCAAATCCATCTACATTACAGGGGTGACACCATTACTGCACACCAATACAGGGGGGACACCATTACAGGGGGGGACACCATTTCTGTGCACTAACACAGGGGTGACACCATTACTGCACACATTACAGGGGGGACACCATTTCTGTGCACCAACACAGGGGTGACACCATTACTGCACACATTACAGGGGGGACACCATTACAGGGGGGGACACCATTTCTGTGCACCAACACAGGGGTGACACCATTACTGCGCACATTACAGGGGGGGACACCATTACAGGGGGACACCATTTCTGTGCACTAACACAGGGGTGACACCATTACAGGGGGGGACACCATTTCTGCGCACTAACACAGGGGTGACACCATTACTGCGCACATTACAGGGGGGACACCATTTCTGTGCACTAACACAGGGGTGACACCATTACAGGGGGGGACACCATTTCTGTGCACATTACAGGGGGGACACCATTACAGGGGGGACACCATTTCTGTGCACCAACACAGGGGTGACAGCATTACAGGGGGGGACACCATTTCTGTGCACCAACACTGGGGTGACACCATTACTGCGCACATTACAGGGGGGACACCATTACAGGGGGGACACCATTTCTGTGCACCAACACAGGGGTGACACCATTACAGGGGGGACACCATTTCTGTGCACCAACACTGGGGTGACACCATTACTGCGCACATTACAGGGGGGACACCATTACAGGGGGGACACCATTTCTGTGCACTAACACAGGGGTGACACCATTACAGGGGGGACACCATTTCTGCGCACTAACACAGGGGTGACACCATTACAGGGGTGACACCATTACTGCGCACATTACAGGGGGGACACCATTACAGGGGGGACACCATTTCTGTGCACCAACACAGGGGTGACACCATTACAGGGGGGACACCATTTCTGTGCACCAACACAGGGGTGACACCATTACAGGGGGGACACCATTTCTGTGCACCAACACAGGGGTGACACCATTACTGCGCACATTACAGGGGGGACACCATTACAGGGGGACACCATTTCTGTGCACCAACACAGGGGTGACACCATTACAGGGGGGGACACCATTTCTGTGCACCAACACAGGGGTGACACCATTACTGCGCACATTACAGGGGGGACATCATTACAGGGGGACACCATTTCTGTGCACTAACACAGGGGTGACACCATTACAGGGGGGGACACCATTTCTGTGCACCAACACTGGGGTGACACCATTACTGCGCACATTACAGGGGGGACACCATTACAGGGGGGACACCATTTCTGTGCACTAACACAGGGGTGACACCATTACAGGGGGGACACCATTTCTGCGCACTAACACAGGGGTGACACCATTACTGCGCACATTACAGGGGGGACACCATTTCTGTGCACTAACACAGGGGTGACACCATTACAGGGGTGACACTATCTGAGCACCGTGGTCCCCCAGATATGTCTGAGTACACAAACTGGCACCATGACCCCCCCCAGGAGAGGTCTGACCCCATGATTGCAGTACAGATCACCCTCCCCCCCCTTACAGAGAAGACAGATTGGTGATCACATCATACACAGAGGGGGAGCACTGATCGGGGGGGGGGGGGGAGAACAATTTTTTGTACCATTACAGGGGGGGGGGGGGGTGTACTGGACAACAGTCTACTACTGGGGGGCACTGAGGGGGTGGTGGGGGGTACAGGCACTGATCTCAGGTCTGGTACAGCAGCAGGTAGAGGGGTACAGGGGAGGGGGCACATGGTTATGGGGGGTGCAGGGAGGGGAATACTTGATAATAAATCACAGGGTGTGGGCAGTGTTGGGGCACACAGAGGGCATGGGGGAGGGTGGGAAGTGCAGGTAATGACAGGACACACAGTGATCTCCTCCCCCACCCACTTGTCCGGTTCTCCCGGTGCTCCCCCCGGTCAGATGACCCCTTCCTACCTGTCACGTGACTCGGTTCTCCCGGTCCGGCCCCTCCTCCTCTCTCCTCGCACCGGCCGCTGCCGCTTCTGCCGCTGTCCTGACAAAATACTCAACTCGGCAGAAAATCGAACCACGTCAGCGGTTCCCCACCCACCAATCCCGGCACATCCCCGCCCACCCGGATAAACTACAACTCCCGGCATCCCATACGGCTCCCGGATGATGTATCCGAGGTAAGCTCCACCCATTAGAGGTGGCGCATGCGCAGTAACAAAACGGCTCTCTGGGTTGTTGTGAGCGCCCTCTATTCTCCGAGATTATACTACTAAAAATCTGAGATATATATCTATATACCTGCTGTATAATAATCTATATACTCATCTATATATATATATATATATATATATATATATATATATACTAATCTATATACTCATATCTATATATACCTGCTGTATACTTATCTATATACTGATATAAATATACGGTATATAGTATATACTAGTGTATCACACGGACCTTTTTCTCGCCTGGCTCACTTGCAGGTCAAGGCACACCGTGCTATATGCCCGTACCCTCCTGTCTGAAGAGGTTAAGCGGTGTTCACAATTGTTGGGTTCCGCAGCGAGTTACCTCCTTCCACTGGTTCTCGTCCCCGGTGTATGGGGACAAGTCTCTATTTCTCCCCCCAAGAAGGTCAATGTCCAGAAACACTTTAACTCCAACAGAGAGTTTATTTTCTATTTGCTGTGTAGTAGACATAGAAAGATGGATGAGAGAAAGAATAGGTGTGAGGGATTAGGTCCAGGCACAACTAGTAACTTTGTCGCCACTCGATCCCGAGTGGGTTTAGCTCACCCGGATAGTCCTCTCTCACAGTCCTAGCAGCCGGTGTGGAGCTCGAACATTTCAGCCACCCTATCCCCTCCAGAGACGGGTTCAGGAGATCCTTTAACCTCTGTAGAATTTAGAGAACAGAACGATGCCAATGGGCATTCTACAAGTTAGTTTTGCAGAATAAAGAATCCTTCCCTCTGACAGGTCACCAGGCCTCTCCCGAGACAGCGATCTTCCATCCCTCATCTCCTCTGTGGGACCGATCCTCCCCTGGCTTCCTCTCGGTCAGAGCGGGTACCCTCACCTGGGCACCCTGGGACTCCAATGGGCGAATTGTAGACCCAGTTAAAGGTACTGGGCCTACCTGGAATGTTACAGCCTCGGGCCAAAGGTGCCCGAGACTCCTCGGCCAGTCAACACACCCCTCCGGCTCCTCTCCTCCTCAACTCCAACCTCCTCAACTCCAACCCTGAAAGATGGCGTCTGCCCCTTATGTACCCTCTCCCAGCATGCATAGCAGGCCAACCATGCCCACTGTACCGCTGCCGAGAGAGGACACCCTAAGGCACAGCAATGCCACCCATGGTTCAACCCTGACCCGACATGGCAGTGCCACCCACAGGCCACAGGGAACCATACACCAGGGAGCATCACATAGGCAGAAGCAAATACCTAACAATCAAAGCGATCCGAGCCTGGCTACCAGCTCAGACCAACCCCTAAATTTAGGCGCATAGCACCCCTGAAAAGTAAAGGGGCGCTACACTAGTATAATATATTGGTATAATATATACCGCCATCTGATAACGGGAATGGAGAGGAGAAAACTGCGCCAACCCCCTTAACCTTAATCCAGACCCAGTCCCATCAGGGATATTAGGCTTAATTAAATGCACAAGGTAAAAAAGAACCAACAGGTAAACCCCAATATAGTCCAATAGATATTAATCAAATGGTCTAGGAAAAGTCCACAAATCCTTATAGCAGGAAAACCAAGAGTATCACACCACAGTGACTAATCCAATCATGTTGTGAGGTATCCACCACCAAAGGAAGGGGGAGCAGCTTACCAGAGGGCAAGCGGTATGGGACATTCGACTGTAACCCAGCCGCGGCCTTTAGTACTGTAGTGGCAATCCTCCTCTAGTGGGCCAGTATACTCAATTCAGATGGTCCGCATATCCATACATTCGGATCATAGGTCACCAACATAGAATAAAAAGGCAGACCAATAGTGTAACTCCGTATGACAACGGTTTAATTAAAAGGTAAGTTATACTTACAAAAGGAAACGATAAAACAGCATGTAACATTAAAAGCCGGCCGGACTCCTATTGAAAACGTGTACGTGATGACGAAACGCGTCTAGGAGGACGCTCAGTGACGTCACCACGCTCGAGGAGTGAGGCTCCTGTTTAAGCCGGCCGGCTTTTAATGTTACATGCTGTTTTATCATTTCCTTTTGTAAGTATAACTTACCTTTTAATTAAACCGTTGTCATACGGAGTTACACTATTGGTCTGCCTTTTTATTCTATGTTGGTGACCTATGATCCGAATGTATGGATATGCGGACCATCTGAATTGAGTATACTGGCCCACTAGAGGAGGATTGCCACTTCAGTACTAAAGGCCGAGGGTGGGTTACAGTCGAATGTCCCATATCGCTTGCCCTCTGGTAAGCTGCTCCCCTTCCATTGGTGGTGGATACCTCACAACATGATTGGATTAGTCACTGTGGTGTGATACTCCTGGTTTTCCTGCTATAAGGATTTGTGGACTTTTCCTAGACCATTTGATTAATATCTATTGGACTATATTGGGGTTTACCTGTTGGTTCTTTTTTACCTTGTGCATTTAATTAAGCCTAATATCACTGATGGGACTGGGTCTGGATTAAGGTTAAGGGGGTTGGCGCAGTTTTCTCCTCTCCATTTGCTTCTAGGTGTTGTCACACCATTACTGCTGCCTTTTTTATACTATTTAATTTGTTCATTTTTGCAAGCGCAGTTTTTTATCCTTGATAACGGGAATGACCCGAAACGCAAACAGGCGTCCCTTTACTCCCTGGAGGAGGAAGAACTCTTCTTTCCGCTCTCTGGACATGGTGGGGAATGAAGACATCTGGAGATGGATGATATCATCCTTGGAGGAGGCAGAATTCACACAGAAATCACACAAGCTGCATTCCCCGGATACCCAGAACCAAGACTGGGCACTGAGTAACCGAGACACGGGACATCTTCCAGGCTGCACGGCCCAAAATCCCAACTTATCATTAATGGGAGAGGAAAATCCACCTCTGACCACCATCAGAGGTTCTCCTCCATCCCCGGACCCTGGCGACCAGAGACTTGTTGAGCAGATCCACCATTCAGCACCAACAATGTCATGGAACGCCAGCAGAGGTCCCTCTACTCCCAGGAGTTGGGGTATCTCTTCATACCTGAATTTGGATGTCTTCTGGAAATGGATGGGTTCATTGTCCTACAAGGAGGATAAAAAAGACACAGAATTCAAACACAAAACAGACCAAGTGGATTCCCTAAATAACCAGAACAAAGAGGGGGCACTGAATGAGAACAGTGATGCCAAAGTGAAGTCCCCAAATAACCAAAACCAAGAGGAGGCACTGAATGAGAACAGTGATGCCAAAGTGGAGTCCCCAAATAACCAGAACCAAGAGGAGGCACTTAGTGAGAACCGTGATGCCAAAGTGGATTTCCCAAATAACCAGATCCAAGAGGGGGTACTGGGTGAGAACCATGATGCCAAAGTGGATTCCCCAAATAACCAGAGCCAAGAGGGGGTACTGGGTGAGAACCATGATGCCAAAGTGGATTCCCCAAATAACCAGAACCAAGAGGGGGTACTGGGTGAGAACCATGATGCCAAAGTGGATTCCCCAAATAACCAGAACCAAGAGGGGGTACTGGGTGAGAACCATGATGCCAAAGTGGAGTCCCCAAATAAGAAGAGCCAAGACAGGGCACTGAGTGAGAACAGTGATGCATCTATAGAACTTCAAGGACACATCAAAAGCTGCATGACCCAGAAACTCAACATATCATTGATGGAAGATAGATATCCACCTTTAAGCAAGATTGGAGGTTCCCCTCCACCCACAGACCCTGTAGACCCAAGACTTGATATGCAGATTCAGCTGAACGTGCTGCAGAAAAATTTATACTCTAGATGTAAAAATGTCCTACAACAGGAGGAGGAGATAAAGACCCTAGAAAAAGACATTGCAGCTTTAGTAAAGGGCAAAGCCACTCAACGGGATCTAGTGTCCAGATTCAAAAAGCTGAACCATCGTGATAGAAAACAATTTAAAGAGGCGATAACCGTGAAGAGGCCTCGCTCAGGAGGCCAGAAAGAACAGAGAGAGGCTGGAGTTCTATGAACACCTCTTCTATTGTCTCCAGACAGACCCAACCTACCTGGCTTCGCTTATTGGCCAGATGCCGGAACATGAGGGTATCATAACGATTGTGGACAGACTGCTCTCCAGCCTCTATAACCACGCTTCCACTCCACGGAAAGAATACCTTTTCGTGAAATTGATGGAAGCTGCACTTTGTGAGGAAATGGAGACAAAACTGGATACCATTGAGGATATAATGAGTGGAAAATCGATGAGTTTAAAGCTGATCAAGATATTTTACACACACCAAGCAAACTACAGTGCCCTAGTAGAGGCGCTCAAACCAACAAAAAGGAAGATACTCGCCCTCACACATGAGCTTAGCACCAATCCATACAAAGCTGCAGTTGTGCCTTACAACATACTCAAAAGAATGAAAAGTTCATTAGGAATATCCACAGATAACGCCCCTGAAACTGCGAATAACGCTTTATACAACATGACCGACAAAGTCATAAAGTCCATATTGTCATCTGTGGACAGAATTCCTTATGGGCTGAGATACCTAGCAAAAGCCCTTCAAAAATCTCTGCAGAAAAGGTTCCCAGAGGAAAGTGAAGATGTAGTGATGACTACTGTGAGCTATTTCCTCTTTCAGTACCTCCAGCCAGCCATAGAGAAACCAGATCTCTTTGGACTCATTGATCCAAATGAATATTCAGCCTTTTTTCAGTGGTGGAACCTCGAGTTTGTGTCTCATATGGTCTGCCTGCTCATGCAATCCTTCGCTGTAAAAACAGCAATTGCACATGTGGACACAGGGGCGTCGGAACAGGACAGGCAAACCAAGCAGCTGCTTGGGGCCCCGAGCTGTCCTGGGGCCCCAGCAGAGAGCAGCACAGCAGAAAGAGGAGCCAGAGGACTCAAAGAGGCAGCACGGGAGGAGCGCCCCCCCTCCCGCGAACGGCGTAAGCCACAGCCCCCCCCCAAGTCCCGCGCTAGCACCCCCCACCTCCTTCAAACGGCCCTGTGTGGACACCTATGTCAGCAGAACCTCCCCAGGGTTCAGGGGATACTTATCAAGTTATATGATGCTATAAACACTCATCCGATAAGCATGACTACACAGGACATCATCGATACACATTCTCTACTTTCTGAATATGAGAATGTTGTGTTTTGTGACCACACGGACATTGCCTACCAAGTGTATAAGGGTATTGGACCAATCCCTCAATTGGATGGTCTACTTCACACTTATGCAGCTGCCTATGTTGAATCAGAGGAAAGAATGAGAATGAGAAAGTGTTTAAGCTGCAAATTTCCTCCCTACGAAGATTTGGATATTGAAATGGACAACCTTAGGAATGCCACCAAACAACTAGTCCAGGGTGTATTTCGTCTTGAGCCTGAAGGATTGCTCAAAGAGGGAAAAAAACAGCTTATTCTCAGGGGCAAAGAGCCACCAAGATGTCCTTAACTAAACTTCCCAAAAACTAACAGAGGAACACAAGCTGCATCCGGAAAGTGAAGTCCATATAACAAAAATCAATCAAGAATTTGCTGAAATCGATAAGCTCTCTAAAGATATGCAGGACCTCATAGACCTTTGCAAGAGGTACAAGAAAAACTGCATCGACCACTTCCTCTGCCGCAAGTCACGCCCTGATGGTGAGATCCAGAAGACCCGATATGCAGAAGACAAGGAGATTACATACACAGCTAAAAAGCTGATGAAGAAAGGGGTCATCGAGCACACCTGGTTGGAAATCAAGCAACTGAAAAAAGAAGTCCTCCGTATAAAACCTGCTGGGGAGGCCTTCCAAGTCACTTTAGGCGACAGACGTGTCATCCTTCCCGTTGTCAATTTACTGCGTCTTTATGAGAGCAGTGATCCAACGATGAAGCTTTTCCATTATGAGGTCAATCTTGGCAAGTTTTTATTTCTGGTGAGCAGCAAGATTTTCGTGATGTGAACATCCACTTGAAGTGAAGGGTTTCGGATACGACACTAATTACCAGATTCTGTCCTGAGTGGCGGTCTTCTGGAGCTGTGAAGGTTAACAGCAGGCGTTCCTATAGAGAAAGGAAGAGCCTATCACCTGTCCTTTTGTTGTCTGCTGCTATTTGGAGTCACCACATGAATTCCCTGATCTCCGGATTCATCCACTACCGGTCTTCATTGACTTTGTCACCACTGGTCACCTATACCTCACTCCACCTTCTTCCATTCTGGCTTGTGATTATGTGAGGCTTTGCCTATAATTAGGCCTGGTTGTTTACCACAAGAACCTACAGGAGCATTATGGGCTCAGTTGACATGGACCTAGCTGAATTCCAGGAAGAGTGCCTGGCAGGTGCTGGTGTGTGGCTGGGCGCTTGGCTCTGCACACTGTGGAGAGGTCTGAGCACCTGGAGGTTGTATGTAATGCAGCAGGTGTGGAGGGCTGGCTGCACTGATTGGAGTCTGGAGTCACTGCAAGTATTGCAGGGAGGTGCTTCTGCACCTGCTACCCGGTGATCTGCCGACAAGTACCGTCAGGATGCAGTGGAGTGTAGGGGTGTTGCACTGAGGCACCAGAGTTCTCCAGAGCAGTTGCAGAGAAGCATGAGGCTCCGGAAGCCTTCATCGAGCTAAAGAGTGCCGAGATGTCTTCAGAGCCATGACTGTGCCTCATTGTTATGTTGTGACTAAGAAATATGAATTCTGCAGGACCTTTAGCTGCAGAGCTAGAAAAAAAAGATATGATCTAGGCCGGGGGTCAGCAAGCCGTCGATTGTAACCTAATTAAATAATAATAATACTGCGCCAACTCTAAATACTAAATGAAGCAGCCAAACATAAAATCAGACAGGATATATAAAACGTATAAAAAATTATATATTGTGGCGCTGTGAGAGAAGTAGTAAAGAACCCTACTTTGTGTATAGCACAATGGTGCACATAAAAATATGGTGTCAAACAAAACGTTTGTACACAATAGGTGTACACAAATGAATGTGATGAAAATGTAAGTGAATACTAGAAAAATCCCAACAGTGAAATAATTGGTATAGTGTATAGGTGCACAACAGAAACCAGCAATTAAACTGGAATATTGATCATACCCATGTAGCGGGGTGTCCTTTAAGGCCCCGGGACTACGTTACCCAGAACCCCGTTCGGCACCCAGGGTGCATTCAGCCACCGCAGAGACTGATGGGAGGGGCTATATAAGAGGAGGGCGAGGCTGAGCGCGGCCTCTTTGGACACCGCGCTGCAATCAACAGGTCTTCCTGTGCGGATCTGCTGCAGTGCAGGGCCTGAAGCCAGGGCCTTGCACAACTTCTAGAGAGCCTTCCACCCCACTGCGGAACCTGGGTGACACCTGACTTCGCTGACTTCTTACATCAGTTGGATCGGAGACCCGACCGTTGCAGACGCTGTGTGTGTAGACACAGCAGGTGGAAGTCCCGGACTGGGATCGCGTCCGGAGTGGTGAGCGAGCACCTGCTCAATCCTATAGGCTGTACTGTTGTTAGGCCTACAGACTGCCTTGGCCCATCGGCCTTTATTTACTGTTCCACTGGAGACTAGTGGCGGAACTGAGTTGAGTTAGTCTTCGGTGAAGTGTTCTTTATTGTCTACCCCTTTGGATTACAAATACTGTTCCTGTTGTGCACCACCAGTCAAGTTGCATGCGAAGAAGTCGTTCTGCTAGAGACTGAGTTAAATCTGAGTCAGGCCTGACCAGGAGTTAGAACTTTTTGTTGCTGCGCCATAAGGGCGCATAGATAGAGATAGCTGCACTAGAAGGGAAATAGCCTGCATTATCAGGGTGTACTATATTTTCTGCTGTATTCAGGGCCCGCAAACAAATCCAGCGGCTCTCTTAACTGGGGGTAGCGCTACACCCATAATAAACAAAAATAAATAAAAATATAATGTAGGTGAAGACAAACTCATATAAGGCTTCACAGATGAGTATGTAAAATAATGAATAATGTCCAATCTTGTCACATATGAAAAAAAGTTCATAGGTCAGAATCCAACAAGGAGCTGCATCGTTTGAAAATAGGTTTAAAGGGTGCATCTATCACATTTTCTTTATAGGCATATAGGATATATGACATCACCCGGGAGTGCCTTCACCTTGGGCCAATGGGGTTTTTTTCATATGTGACAAGATTGGACATTATTCATTATTTTACATACTCATCTGTGACGCCTTATATGAGTTTGTCTTCACCTACATTATATTTTTATTTTTATTTTTTTGTTTATTATGGGTATGATCAATATTCCAGTTTAATTGCTGGTTTCTGTTGTGCACCTATACACTATACCAATTATTTCACTGTCGATTGTAACCTACCTGTCGACAGCGGGGAGCCAACAGGTAGATTGCAAACACGTCCCGGATTTTCTGGTCCTACCCCTCAGCCTTCGGTACTCTCATCTTCACTGCAGAGCAGAGAGCGGGAGGCTCTGATGTGCAGGGGGCAGAGGATACTACTGTGGGGGTGGGTGATGTGAAGTGGGGCAGAGGATACCACTGTGGGGGTGGGTGATGTGAAGTGGGGCAGAGGATACTACTGTGGGGGGGGTGATGTAAAGTGGGGCAGAGGACACAACTGTGTGGGGTAGTGTTGTGAAATGGGGCAGAGGATACTACTGTGGGGGAGGGGTGGTGTGAAGTGGGGTACAGGATACTATTGTGGGGGGGGGAGTGATGTGAAGTGGGACAGAGGACATAACTGTGGGGGGAGTGATGTGAAGTGGGGGAGAGGATACTACTGTGGGGGGGGGGTATGTAAAATGGGGCAGAGAATAGTACTGTGGGGGGGTGATGTAAAATGGCGCAGAG
The DNA here is from genome assembly GCA_029206835.1 of Rana muscosa. NCBI lineage: Eukaryota > Metazoa > Chordata > Amphibia > Anura > Ranidae > Rana > Rana muscosa. The sequence goes on along the minus strand of CM055117.1, from coordinate 53,878,385 downwards.
GATACTACTGTGGGGGGGGGGGGTGATGTGAAATGGGGCAGAGAATAGTACTGTGGAGGGGGGGTGATGTGAAATAGGGCAGAGGATACTACTGTGGGGGGGTGATGTGAAATGGGGCAGAGGATACTACTGTGGGGGTGGTGGGAGTAATGTAAAATGGAGCAGAGTATACTACTGTGGCGGGGGGTGATGTGAAGAGGGGAAGAGGATACAACTGTGGGGGGAGTGATGTGAAATGGGGCAGAGAACATAACTGTGGCGGGAGTGATTTGAAGTGGGGCAGAAGATACTACTGGGGGGGTGATGTGAAATGGGGCAGAGGATACTACTGGGGGGGTGATGTGAAATGGGGCAGAGGATACCACTGTGGGGGGGTGATGTGAAATGGGGCAGAGGATACTACTGTGGGGGTGGTGGGAGTATGAAATTGGGCAGAGGATACTACTGTGAGGGAGGGGGGAGTGATGTGAAATGGGGCAGAGGATACTACTGTGGGGGGGGGGGGGTGATGTGAAATGGGGCAGAGGATACTACTGTGGGGGGGGTGATGTGAAATGGGGCAGAGGATACTACTGTGGGGGGGGGGGGGTGATGTGAAATGGAGCAGATGACACTACAGTGGGGGCTGATGTCAAGGGAAGCAGAAGACACTACTGTGTCACACTATGTAATCTTCATGCCATCTTTTTATTGGGGGATTATTAGTTATATTTACTGTAGTGAGTGGAAGTATGCTGTAAGTTTGATTCCTCCCACCTGCTGTTGGAAGAAGTTTCCAGAAGATAGGGCAGGGAGATTCAAATAACCAGTATGAATATGTATCATGCCCCAGAAAATCCCTGGAAGAAGGTGCTTAGAAGGTGGCTGGGGAGGGGATAAATGTTTGGGAGGCCATTTCAGAGTGTTCTTTCCACTCCAGGAAGGGTTTCAGTCCTCCTGGGGCTGCTGACCCTTGGAGATAAGCTACTGAGACCAGGAACAGCAGTCTGGGCCTCAGCAGGAGCTGGGCTGGGGGCCTGGAGAAGACTGACGATGGATTGTTTGCTGGAGGGCACAAAACTGAAATCCTGGTCTGGAGAAGGATCCCTTGTTTCCCACACTTAGGACCTACCTGTGGATTCTGGGTGGCAGACAGTTCCTGGGACACTATGGGGATTATTTACGAAAGGCAAATCCACTTTGCACTACAAGTGCAAACTACAGGTGCAAAATGCACTTTGCGCTTGTAGTTTGCACTTGTAGTACAAAGTGGATTTGCCTTTCGTAAATAACCCCCTATGAGTGAAGATCTTGCTGTGGATTGTTAGGTGTGCAAGTTCTAGAAGGGAACTGAGTAGGGATGAGCTCGGTGTTCGAGTCAAACGCATGTTCGACTCGAACATCGGCTGTTCGCCTGTTTGGCGAAACCAGAACTTTGTGGGGCATTCGCGCCAAATTCGTGTGACGCGAACGGCCCACAATATACTGCGCCATCGCAGTGCATTGCTGGCGCTGTGATTGACCAAGCATGCACTGTGACCCCGCATGCTTGGCCAATCACAGCGCCAGCAGCGAGGAGAGCCATAATTGGCCACAGGCAGGATGCCTGTGGCCAATTATAGCTCAGGGGGGTTTAGTACACGCCCCACACTATAAAAGGCCACCAGCGCGGCGGCTTTTGTAGTGTGTTGGCATGCAGGGAGAGAGAAGGATAGGCAGGGACAGTGTCAGTGATATTCTTTGATAAACCTTGTGCATTTACAGTGTGTTGGCGTGCAGGGAGAGAGAAGGCTAGGCAGGGACAGTGTCAGTGTTATTCTTTGCTAAACCTCCTGCACAGTATACACCTGAAGCTACCCCTTATTGCTTGTGGTGTTGTTCTGTTGTGTAACACAGACAGGCATCTGCAAGCAGTTACAGTGGGTGTAGGTGCCTCCTGCACAGTATACACCTGAAGCTACCCCGTATTGCTGGTTTTCCCATCTCCCTGCAGGCCATTAGAATGTCTGGAAGGCCAACAAGGAGAGGCAGACAGTCACAAGCCAATAAAAGAGGGCAAGCAGGCTCTGTGTCTGGGGGCAACAGTGCTGGTCGCGGACGCGGTGCATCGTCATCAGCACGTGGCCATGGGACACGCTTGTCCTTATTTTCGGCAGCTGGACGTGTTGAGCCGCATCATGCCGAAGACTTGGTTGAGTGGATGACCAAGCCCTCCTCATCCTCCTCATCCTCTCTCACCCAGGCTCAGGGTACTGGCAAAGCAGCTGCCAATGCATCCTCTTCCCTCGTTTTAATGTCATCATCAGTCACTCCTTCCCTAGACCCACCATGTCCTCCTGAGGAGTCCCCCGAACTGTTTGAGCACAGTGTTTGGTACATGCTGCAGGAGGATGCCCAGCGTTTTGAAGGGTCTGATGATGATACCCAGCTAGAGGAAGGCAGTAGCGTGAGCGCAGAGAGAGGGGATGCTCAAGAAGGACAGCAATCTGGCAGTCATGTTCCAGCAGCTGCAGCATACTGCCAGATTGGCTCCAGTGATGAGGAGGGAGGGGATGATGAGGTCACTGACTCCACATGGGTGCCTGATAGGAGAGAGGAGGAGGAGGAGGATGAGGAGAAGGCACATCTCCAACGAGGCAGGATGCCCTCCGGGGGCCAGCGTAAGGGCAGCACACCGACTGAATCACACCGTAGAGCTCCGCCTGTGCAGGGCGCTGCCTCTGCGCGTTATTCCAAAAGTTCTTTGGTGTGGGTCTTTTTTGAGTCAAGTGCATCAGATCGCACCGCTGCTATTTGCAACATATGTCTCAAGCGTATCTCGCGTGGCCAAAACATCAGCCGCTTGGGCACCACATGCTTGACCAGACATATGTTGACCTGCCATGCAGCTCGTTGGCAAGTGTACCTTAAAGACCCACACCAAAGAACAAAGCGGACCTCTCCTTGCTCCTCATCAGCTGGGATCTCCAACCCCACTATACCTTCAGTCCTTTCTGAAACATGCACTGAGAGGAATGAAGGTGTAGAATTAGGTGTGTCACAGCCAAGTACTTGCGGGCACTCTGCTAGCAGTAGACCGACATCCGATTGTAGCAGGCAAATTTCCCTGCCCCAGCTGCTGGACCATCGAAAGAAGTTCACTCCCAGCCATCCACATGCCCAGCGGTTGAATGCTAGCTTGGCTAAATTGCTAGCACTTCAACTGCTGCCTTTTCAGTTGGTAGACTCGGCCCCCTTCCGTCAGTTTGTGCAATGTGCGGTTCCTCAGTGGCAGGTTCCCAAACGCCACTTTTTCCCACGGAAGGCAATTCCGGCTCTCTACCGGCATGTGGAAGGCAATGTCCATGCCTCGCTGGACAGGGCGGTCAGCGGTAAGGTGCATATTACCGCTGACTCATGGTTCAGCAGGCATGGACAGGGACGTTACCTTTCTTTCACGGCCCATTGGGTCACTCTTTTGGCAGCTGGGAAGGATGCAGGACAAGGTGCAGTAGTGTTGGAGGTTGTTCCCCCGCCACGCCTCCAAAATGCTACTACTGGTTGTGACACACCTCTCTCCTCCACCCCCTCCTCTTCTTCTTTCTCCATGGCCTCTTCCTGTGCTTTGTCCTCGGAACCAGCGGTGCTCCGTAGGCGTTCAAGGGGCTACGCAAGTACGCAGGCAAAAAGATGCCATGCTGTGCTTGCGCTGGTGTGTTTGGGGGACAGGAGCCACACTGGGGCAGAGGTTCTGTCAGCTCTGCAGGGGCAGGCCGAGAGGTGGTTGACGCCACGCCAGCTTAAGCCAGGAATGGTGGTTTGCGACAATGGCACCAACCTCCTCTCCGCCCTCCGACAGGGACAACTGACCCATGTGCCCTGTGTGGCTCACGTCCTTAACCTGGTGGTGCAGCGGTTCTTGGGCAGGTACCCAGGCTTACAGGATGATCAGGGGATGCATGCACGGTCCTGGCACCATTTGAGGAGGCCACGAGGATGGTGAGCAGTGACAGTGCATGCATCAGTGACACTGTACCTCTTGTCCACCTGTTGGAGCATACGCTGCGTGGAATAATGGACAGGGCACTTGAGGCAGAACAGAAGCAGGAAGAGGAGGACTTCCTTGCCTCTCAAGGCCCCCTTTACCCAGACAGTGTTCCTTCTGTCCCACCCATCACACAGGAAGAGGAGGAGGAGGAGGAGGATTGTGTCAGCATGGAGGTGGAGCCTGGCACTCAGCATCAACAGCAGCAGTCTTTTAGGGATGATTTACAGTCCCAAGAAACCTGTGGACTTGTACGTGGCTGGGAGGAGGTGGCTGCGGATCATGTCGTCCTTAGTGACCCAGAGGACTCCGGACCGAATGCCTCAGCTAACCTACGCTGCATGGCCTCCCTGATCCTGCAAAGTCTGCGGAAGGATCCTCGTATTCTTCGGATCAAGGAGAGGGACCACTACTGGCTGGCCACTCTCCTTGATCCACGGTACAAGGGTAAGGTTGCGGACCTTATCTTGCCGTCGCAGAGGGAGCAGAGGATGAGACATCTTCGGGAGGCCTTGCAGAAAGGTCTGTGCAACGCGTTCCCAGAGACTGGGAGGTTGCAAACTCCTGGTCCTGGACAACGAGTTGCTGAGGCTTCGGTCAGTAGCAGAAGGAGTGGTGGAGAAGGTGGCCGTCTGTCAGAGAACGTACCTTGCCGGGCGTGTTGGTGGTCGCTTTGGTGTGCGTTCGCGCGCGCCGATGCGCGCTGATGTTGGGCATGTTCCTGTCCGCGCTGGTGCACTTCCCAGACTGCGGGCGCGCGCGCCTGTGCGCGCGGGTGCATGTGCGCGCATTGCGTGCGTGCGCCATTGCGCACGCTGATGCGCAGATGCGCCATTGCGCGCGCCGATGCATGCCGGTTTGCCCATTTAAACTCCTGGAACACTTCAGACCGGTGCTGTCTGATCTACAGTCCCCTGTGTATCCTGCTCCTGTTAATTGCCTAAAACCTGATCTTCTGACCACCCGGCTTGTTACTGGACTTTTCCTGCTATCCGCCTGCACCCGACCTCAGCCTGTCTTTGACCCTGAACCTGCCTACCCCGCTGTACCATACTGCCTGAACGTTGCCGAACCCTGCTTGTCTTGACCACTCTCTCTGCACCTGCCCAGCTGCGCTGCTCTACACACCTGCCTGCCTGCCTGCAGCCAGCCTGGTTTAGCTACTCTCCTGAACCCAGGATCCGGAGCTGCCTTCCAGTTACCACTCTCTGGCTCTCTTACGGGGGACCTTCCTCTGCTCTAATGGACTCGGTGATCAGGTACATACAACCCTGACACTGTCTGACCGATGCGTTCAGACAATTTTTTAGTCCGCAGCCCCAAGGTATGATCGGTTCCAGCAACCATCCCCAGCGTCTGATATACATGGTGCAGGAATACCTAGGGGCAAGGTCAGACTTGGACACCTTTCCCACCGAAAATCCTCTGGCTTACTGGGTCTTGAGGATGGATTACTGGCCAGAGCTTGCACAGTATGCAATTGAGCTACTGGCCTGTCCTGCATCCAGCGTTCTTTCGGAACGTACATTCAGTGCTGCTGTAGGCTTTGTCACCGATCACAGGGTGCGCCTGTCCACCGACTCGGTTGATCGACTGACCTTCATAAAGATGAATCAGTCTTGGATCACCACCAGCTACCAGGCACCTGAAGCTGATGTAACAGAATAATTTATTTTGAAATGTCACATCCCTTCAAGACTGCCTATGCTGATGCTGAGTGACTGTCCTGTTATGTTGACTGACTATCCTCTTTCTCCTCAATGATCCTGATGATAGCTTGGAAGAACATTTTTGTTTCTGGGTGCCGCCACCAGTGGCTAAGGCCCAATTTTTAGCCCCTGTTTAACCACTTAAGCCCCGGACCATTTGGTAGCTAGAGGACCAGAGGTGATTTCAGAATTTTGCACTGCGCTGCTTTAACTGTAAATTGTGCGGACATGCAATGTTGTACCCAAACGAAATTTGCGTCTTTTTCTTCCCACAAATAGAGCTTTCTTTTAATGGTATTTGATTGCCTCTGCGATTTTTATTTTTTGCGATATAAACGGAAATAGACCGAAAATTTTGAAAAAAAATTATATTTTCTACTTTTTGTTATAAGAAAAATCGAATAAACTCAATTTTAGTCATACATTTAGGCCAAAATGTATTCAGCCACATGTCTTTAGTGAAAAAAATGTCAATAAGCGTATATTTATTGGTTTGCGCAAAAGTTATAGCGTCTACAAACTAGGGTACATTTTCTGGAATTTACACAGCTTTTAATTTATGACTGCCTATCTCATTTCTTTAGGTGCTAAAATGGCAGGGCAGTACAAAACCCCCCAAATGACCCCATTTTGGAAAGTAGACACCCAAGGAAATTGCTGAGAGGCATGTTGAGCCCATTGAATATTTTTTTTTTGTCTCAAGTGATTGAATAATGACAAAAAAAAATAAAAAATTACAAAAAGTTGTCACTAAATGATATATTGCTCACACATGCCATGGTTATATGTGGAATTGCACCCCAAAATACATTTTGCTGCTTCTCCTGAATACGGGGATACCACATGTGTGGGACTTTTTGGGAGCCTAGCCGCGTACGGGCCCCCGGAAACCAAGCACCGCCTTCAGGATTTCTAAGGGCGCAAATTTTTGATTTCACTCCTCACTACCTATCACAGTTTTGAAGGCCATAAAATGCCAAAATAGCACAAAACCCCCCCAAATGACCCCATTTTAGAAAGTAGACACCCCAAGGAAATTGCTGAGAGGACTGTTGAGCCCATTGAATATTTTTTTTTTGTCCCAAGTGATTGAATAATGACAAAAAAAAAAAAAATTACAAAAAGTTGTCACTAAATGATATATTGCTCACACATGCCATGGTTATATGTGGAATTGCACCCCAAAATACATTTTGCTGCTTCTCCTGAGTACGGGGATACCACATGTGTGGGACTTTTTGGGAGCCGCATACGGGACCCCGAAAACCAAGCACCGCCTTCAGGATTTCTAGGCACACATTTTTGATTTCACTCCTCACTACCTATCACAGTTTCGAAGGCCATAAAATGCCAAAATAGCACAAAACCCCCCCAAATGACCCCATTTTGGAAAGTAGACACCCCAAGCTATTTGCTGAGAGGCATGGTGAGTGTTTTACAGCTCTCATTTGTTTTTGAAAATGAAGAAAGAAAATTTTTTTTTTTCAATTTTCAAAACTTTGTGACAAAAAGCGAGATCTTCAAAATACTCACAATACCTCTCAGCAAATAGCTTGGGGTGTCTACTTTCCAAAATGGGGTCATTTGGGGGGGGGGGGGGTTTGTGCCATCTGGGCATTCCATGGCCTCCGAAACTGTGATAGGCAGTGAGAAGTGAAATCAAAAATTTACACTTAGAAAGCCTGAAGGCGGTGCTTGGTTTTTGGGGTCCCGTACGCGGCTAGGCTCCCAAAAAGTCTCACACATGTGGTATCCCCGTACTCAGGAGAAGCAGCAGAATGTATTTTGGAGTGTAATTCCACATATGCCCATGGCATGTTTGAGCAATATATCATTTAGTGACAACTTTGTGTAAAAAAAATAAAAAATAAATAAATAAATTGTCTTTTTTCCGCAACTTGTGTCAACATATAAAATATTCCATGGACTCGACATGCCTCTCAGTATATAGCTTGGGGTGTCTACTTTCCAAAATGGGGTCATTTGGGGGGGTTTTGAACTGTTCTGGCATTTTATACACAACATTAGGAAGCTTACATCCACTCTTCTAACCACTTGAAGACAAAGCCCTTTTTGAGACTTTTTGTTTACATGAAAACATTTTTTTTTTTTGCAAGAAAATTATGTTGAACCCCCAAACATTATATATATTTTTAAAACAAAGGCCCTACAGATTAAAATGGTGGGTGTTGCATTTTTTTTTCTACACAGTATTTGCGCAGCGATTTTTCAAATGCATTTTTTGGGGAAAAAATACACTTTTTTTAATTTTAATGCACTAAAACACACTATATTGCCCAAATGTTTGATGAAATAAAAAAGATGATCTTAGGCCGAGTACATAGATACCAAACACGACATGCTTTAAAATTTCGCACAAACGCGCATTGGCGACAAACTACATACATTTTTAAAAGCCTTTAAAAGCCTTTACAGGTTACCCCGTTAGATTTACAGAGGAGGTCTACTGCTAAAATTACTGCCCTTGATCTGACCTTCGCGGTGATACCTCACATGCATGGTGCAATTGCTGTTTACATATGACGCCAGACCGACGCTTGCGTTCGCCATTGGGCAAGAGCAGGGCAGGACAGGGGTGCTTTTTTTTTATTATTAATTTTGCTTTTTTGGTTTTTTTTTAAATTGTTCCTTCCATATTTTTTTTTTTTAATCATTTTTATTGTTATCTCAGGGAATGTAAATATCCCCTATGATAGCAATAGGTAGTGACAGGTACTCTTTTTTGAAAAAACTGGGGTCTATTGGACCCTAGATCTTTCCTCTGCCCTCAAAGCATCTGACCACACCAAGATCGGTGTAATAAAATGCTTTCCCAATTTCCCAATGGCGCTTTTTATATCCGGGGGGGGGGGACATTCCCTCCCACTGCTTGTAAAAGCAGTCCAGAGGCTAATTAGCCACTAGGATTGCTTTTACATGAAAGCCGGCCGCTGGCTGAAAAGAATAATACCAAGGTGATACCTAAACCCGCAGGCATCATTCTGGTATAAACATTCAAAGTCCAGCAACATACCAGTACGTTGCTGGTCCTTGTTGGACATGTATTGTAATCTTTTTTTTTCATGCAGCCTGTTGGCTGAACGAAAAAAAGAGATTGATCGGTGGGTATGCCCACCATTAGAATACCGCCCTTCATCCACCCACTTCTAATGATGGGCATACATGCACCATTTATATATGCCGAAGCATGGGGGCATCCTCCCGCAAAAAAGTTATGCCGCACACACATGGTCGGACTTTTCCACCGGCAAGCCTCCGTCGGAATTTCGACCGTATGTACGCGGCATTAGGAGCAAAATCGCTCCTCCGCCCCTGCTGCCCCCATGCTTCGGCATATATGCTTTTTTTTTTTTAACTGTGGTGGTGAAATCACCTCCTACAGCACTGGAGTCGCAGGGATCAGGCCTGTCTCTGCGAACACTGCAGTTATGTGTGTTGTGTTTTGTAAGTGACAGTGATCGATCGATACTGCACTAGGGTGGCCTGGGCTGGACGGAGGGGCAAAACGCAGGTGCCAGCAGGTATCTGGGCTGATCCCGCTAACACTGCATTTTTGGGAACCCTAAACTGCTGGGGACGCTAGGAGAGATCTGATCATATCAGATATTGATCTGATCAGATACTATACCACTAAGGGGGGTGTATGCTTCACGCGTGGGTGTTAGCGTTACTGGCACTAACCTGACGCTGCCTGGGGTGTGACGCAGACCCTCTCTGACGCTAAAACCTAATTGATATCACCCACCGGGCGATCAGGGGGTTAAACCTTTATTGGGTTATATATACGGCGGGTGCCCTGACACTATAAAAAGCAAACTAACTAACCAGCGTCACCCGTAACACTTATATGGTGATCACTGGTGAAAGGGTTAACTAGGGGCAATTAGGGGGTTAAAACCTTTATTAGATAATATATGGGGGTACCTGACGCTATAAAAACCTGCGGCGAACCTAAAAAAAATTACTGGCTACCGATCTGCATCACTGACACTAAGACAGCGATCAGAAAAATGATCGCTTAGCGACAGTGGTGATAGGGGGTGAAAGGGTTACCTGGGGGGCGATCAAGGGTGTTAAACCTTTATTAGATAATTTATGGGGGTACCTGACGCTATAAAAACCTGCGGCGAACCTAAAAAAAATTACTGGCTACTGATCTGCATCACCGACACTAAGACAGCGATCAGAAAAATGATCGCTTAGCGACAGTGGTGATAGGGGGTGAAAGGGTTACCTGGGGGGCGATCAAGGGGTTAAACCTTTATTCGATAATTTATGGGGGTACCTGATGCTATAAAAACCTGCGGCGAACCTAAAAAAAATTACTGGCTACCGATCTGCATCACCGACGCTAAGACAACGATCAGAAAAATGATCGCTTAGCGACAGTCGTGATAGGGGGTGAAAGGGTTACCTGGGGGGCGATTAAGGGGGTTAAACCTTTATTAGATAATTTATGGGGGTACCCGACGCTATAAAAACCTGTGGCGAACCTAAAAAAAATAACTGCCTACCGATCTGCATCACCGACGCTAAGACAGCGATCAGAAAAATGATCGCTTAGCGACGGCGGTGCTAGGGGGTGAAAGGGTTATCTGGGGGTGATCAGGGGGTTAAACCTTTATTAGGGGGGGTTAGGGGGCTACACTGGACCTAAAACTAAATGTAGTGACACTTTTACAGTCACAAATGTCACTGATTGCAGTGATCAGTAAATAAATGGTCACTGCAATCAGTGACACTGTGACTGGGGGCTGGGGGGTGATCTGGGGGGGCCTGGGGGGGGGCGATTTGTGTGCCTATGTGTCCTGGTGTCAGTGTGCTGTTTGTGCACTAACCTGTGTGTCTTCTCTTGTACGGCGCTTGGTATATGTGAGCGCCGCATGAGAGATGACATCACTTCCTCCTGCTTCCTCTGCCTGTGTAAACATTACACAGCAGAGGGAGCATTTCCATTCGCCGGGAGCGATCGCAGGGGGGTGGCCGGAGTCGAATGGCCGCCCCCTCATGTCGGATCGCTCCCCAACGAATACCGACCGCTCACTGTATAGGAGGGGGGTCCGATCGGACCCCCCAACTGTACAAAGGCAATCACGTACACTGTACGTGATTGTGCCTGTCGGTGCCATTCTGCCGACGTACATATACAGTGAGCGGTCGTTAAGTGGTTAACAGGGGCATGTAATTAAAACATTTTATGCAATGCTTTGCAGCAGGGCTTATTCCTGCACTCCAACTAGAGTATCTGGGAGAGGTTGCAGTGTTGTGGCACCAGCACCAGTGCCTAAGGCCCAATTTTTCAGCCCCTGTTTAACAGGGGCGTGTAATTACAATTCTTGATCTAATAATTCACAGCAGGGCCCGTTCCTGCACCCACCAAGAGTAACTGTGAGGGCTTACAGTGTTGTGGCAACACCGTCCACCACCACCACCACCAAAGGCCCAATTTTTCTGCCCCTGTTCAACAGGGGCATGCAATTACAATTCTTCATCTAATAATTCACAGCAGGGTCCATTAATGCGCCCACCAAGAGTAACTGTGAGGGCTCACAGTGTTGTAGCACCAGCACCACCACCAAAGGCCCAATTTTTCCTACCACTGTTCAACAATGGCATGTAATTACAATTCCTGATGTAATAGTTCACAGCAGGGCGTTCCAGCACCCACCAAGAGTAACTGTGAGGGCTCACAGTGTTGTGGCAACACCAACACCTAAGGGGAAAATTTCTGCAGAGTATATACGGGAGGCCCCTACTTTAAAACATCCAACTTACAAACGACTCCTACTTGCAAACGGAAGGAGACAACAGGAAGTGAGAGGAAATCTACCCCTAGGAAGGGAAATTCTCTCCTGTAAGAGTTAATATGGGAGAAAGGTGTCTCCTCTGTACTGATGCTTTATCACCAATCCTTGTTTCAATAAAAACCACACTTTTCAAAAACATTTGTCATTGGGACGGAAAGTGAGGTGAAATGTTCTGAACAGGGGCACAGACAGCAAAACAAATGTTACAGGGGTGATAACCCTTCCCTATGTTTTCCAAAAAGCTTAAAAATAGATTTTTTGGCTAGAGCTACACTTAAAAATGTACCTGTTCCAAATTACAAACAGATTCTACTTAAGAACAAACCTACAGCCCCTGTCTTGTTTACACCGCCTGTATACTGCTGTTCAGAGTATATAGGGTTTTAGGTACAGGGTTTTATTTTGGGTGCGGGGTTCCCCTTAATATCCATACAAGACCCAAAGGGGCTGGTAATGGGCTGGGGTAGGGGGGGGGGGGGTGATGGGGTAGCTATGCCATTTTTCTCAAAGATTTTCATCCATATTACCGGGACCAGACATGACATTAAAGCCGCAAGCAGTTTTAAATGGCTTTTTTTCCTTTAGAAGTGTCATTTTGTGCAGGGACAGTTCTAAACACGGGAAACACGTGCCACTTCACAGGCATACTTTAGACACCCCCCAGGTACGATATTTAAAGGAATATTTCACTTTTTTTTTCACTTTATGCATCATTAAAATGACTGCGCCAGAAAAACGGCCGTTTTTAAAACTTCGTTTTGCATTGATACATGTCCCCTGGGGCAGGACCCGGGTCCCCAAACCCTTTTTAGGACAATAACATGCATAATAGTCGTTATAATTAACACTTTACATTTCGAACATTCGCGTCCATTGTATTTAATAGGGTTCTAACGTTCGCGCAAACTTTTGGTCCGTACAAAGGTTCTGGTGCGAACCGAACCAGGGGGGTGTTCGTCTAATCCCTAGAACTGAGTGCCAGAGGATGCTGTATGGACTGGGACTGCTCTTATAGAGTCCTAGATATACTGGCCATTCCATGTTACCTCCAGGAAAAGCCTGCTATAGAGAAGATTAGTGAGAAGATTGTCCTTCCATTAATTGCTATTATCGTTTTGGAGTATCCTGAGACCCTGAACCCCTCTCCTGATTCAAGTTCTTCAGCAATAAATAGTAAAAAGTCATCCCCTAGACCAGTGGTTCTCAACCTTTCAAGTGCCGTGACCCCTTGATAAAATTTGCCAAGTTCTGGGGACCCCTAACAGTAACATTTTCGTAGCGTGGGTTGTCAGCAACCAAAGCAAGACAAGTAATTTGCGCCCCTAACCCACTGACATTTAGCGCTCCCTGAGTCCCTTCTACTCGTACAGTATTAAAACCCCTTATGGTACATTTTAGGATGTACCACTCTTTCTCTTCTTCTTTCTTTCCCTCTTATCTCTGTCTATCCTAATTTCTTGTTTTTTTTTCCCCATCCCTCTCTAGCCATCTTTCTTGTTCTTTCTCTTCCTTTTTTCTTTGTTCCTCCCCTTCTTTTCCTCTCCCTTCCATGTATTCTCTATTTTTATTCCTTCTCTTACTCCTTGGTGGGGGGGGGGGAGTGTAGGGAGTTGGGATGAGTGGCAATGCTGGGGGGAGTTCTGATCAGCCAACTTAGGTGCTCTTGATCAAGGTCATCTGCTGATCTGAGAACTGTAGTGGGGACTTTTAATAGGAACTATAATCACAGGTAGTGTTACTCACTGTGTCTCTGACTTTGTGGCGTCTCCTAGCAGTGACACCTCTACCGAAATCAGGAGATAGGGTCTCCTCCAGCCCCTCCCACTTCACATTCCTCACCAGTCAGCTGACCTCTAGTCTCTGCCCCCCAGCTATGCTGTGAATTGAATGGGCGGCTGCAAAGAGGCTGAGTGGGCGGCCACGGTCTCCAGGGACAGCTCTGCTTTGCGACCGCAAAAAGGCTGGGCGAGAGGTACGGGCTTCAGGAACAGCCCAGGATTTGGTGACCCCTAGCAAATCATCATTCGACCCCCGTGGGGGTCCCGACCCCCAGGTTGAGAACCACTGCCCTAGACGGAGCTGTTATTGTTGGTGTGTGAGAAGTTGCAATTTTATGTCACAATTTTCTGGAAAATGATGAAAGTAAATAAAATGTGTTTTTCTGCACAAAGTTGTCAATGAAGAAGTTATTTCTCCCACATAGCATAGCAGTGGCGGCTGGCTGGTGGTATATTTTTTTTTGGAGGGACGGCAATCCACCCAAAGCCCGAAGTGCTCTGTGCCTCGAGCCCACCCTTTTTTGAAGCCAATTAGAGCCTCAGGCTCTAATCATGTGCTTATAAAAAAAAAACATAGGAATCCATGCGTCCAGCATGTAGATTAGGGGCCGGGCGCATGGATTAGGGGGGCGGTGCCCCTGCGCCCCTAATCGACGTGCCGCCACTGCAGCATGGACAGACATTCCTTCCCAATACACATTCTGCCCCTCCCCCTGAGTATAAGGAGACCTCACATGTGAGACGTCTTCACAGCCTGGCCACATAGAAAGGCCCAAAATTCAAAGAGCACCTTCACACTGCGTTCACACCTCACCATCGCATCATTTTTTTGTGTGTCTTTGAGTGATTTTGTTTTGTATTTGTAAAGCGTTTTTGAGCTTTGCTGTTTTTTGTTTTTTTTTATCAGCCGATAGAGAAAAATGTAATCTGTTTCATCATTTGTTGCTATGTTTTTCAGCTTTTCAATCTGCTTTAATTTGTTATTAATTTATTAATCATTTATTCATTTTTTTGTGTATTAATTAGACATGTGCAATTCGTTTAGTTTCTAATTAGTTTTTCACGAATTTAGAGAAATTTGTTAATTCCGAAATTTCGGAATTTTCGAATTTTTCAATTTCCGAATTTTCAGATTTTCGGATTTCTGAAATTTCTAATTTCCGAATTTCCGAATTTTCCAATTTACGAATTTTTGGATTTCCGAAATTTCGAATTTTCGAATTTCCGAATTTTTGAATTTCGGAAATTCGGATTTTCGAATATTCGAATTTCTGAAATTCGGAATTTCGAAAATTGGAAAATTGGAAATTTCGAAAATTCGAAATTGCAAAATTCAAAAATCTAAAATTCGAAAATGGGAAATTTGGAAAGTTGAATTTCTGAATTCCGAATTTTTAGAATTTCCGAATTTCCGAAAATCGGAAATTATTTTTTTTCGTTTTGTTTGCTTTTTTTGGAAATTCTAAAAATTCGTTTTTTTCGTTTTCGTTTTATTTGTTTTTTTTGGAAGTTCGGAAATTCGAAAATTCGGAATTCCGAAATTCCAGAATTTCCGAAAAAAGCAAAAAAAACAAAACGAAAAAAACGCATTTTTCGAATTTCCCGAATTTCCGAAAAAAGCAAAAAAAAAAAACGAAAACGAAAAAAACACATTTTTCTAATTTCCCGAATTTCCGAAAAAAGCAAAAAAACGAAAACGAAAAAAACAAATTTTTCGGCAGTGCACATGTCTAGCACTGATTACAGCCCATTCAAAACTTTACAGTTCCATGAAGATTATCTATTTCACAGCTATAACCGCATAAATCCACAGGGGGGGCAGCACCTAAATGAGGCCAAACAAATGCAGAGCAGTATAGTTCTATGAACCCAATACACCTTATAGCAAGCTTAATAACCTTAACACAGCAATGTTTCACGGTTTCTATACCCCCCCAATGTGTGTCCTGAAGAAGTGATCCAGCGAAACGCGTTGACGCACAGGGGCTCACGCATGTTTTGATGCCATACTGTTAAATCATCACTTCTCTTTCTTTGGGTATATGTAACGTCCGTCTTTTCTGGTCATTATGTGGCCGTCAGTGTACATTGGACGATACCTTTTTATAATTACTATATTGCTTATGTCTATGTATTTATGTTCAAATCTTTTTTTTTAAGATAATACATTGTTGTTCCAATCTGCTTCCAAAGTCCGACATAGAGGGTTTCTTTTTCTCTTTTTCAATGTATTTTATGGACGTGGCACATGAGTGATTCTCTTTGAATTGTAGAGTGTAGTTCCTCTAAACAGGCGGCCACAGATCGCCTCCAGCCGCCTGTCCATACAATTGGTCGCGGATCGCTTTTCAGAGCGGTGAAAAGGGCTGCCGCCAGTGTGAATGTCGAGCCCCGAGTTATCCATCGCATCTCTTTTATTCACTGTGTAATCCCACAAGCTGATCGCTGGAAATATGAAGAAAGTATCTCGGTCCCGCTGATCAAGGCGCCTCAGTCCATAACTTTCTTCCCTGGCCGGCTGGTCTAATTCAATCAGAATTCGATTGTTTGCCAATTCAACCATTTTCACCAAATCACAGATCAATTGGGCTAATAAAGGGTGTATGGCCACCATTGCACAGATCCCTTCTCAGATCTAGTGGCCATACAGCGTTCATACATGGAACGGTTTTATATACAATGGTCTTGTCCAGTGGTCTCCAAACAGAGGCGCAGGGGCCAGACGTGGCCCTTTGCATGCTTTTATCTGACCCTTTGGGCATTATTCCCCCTACCGTCTGCAACAATGGGGCATAAGTCTTGCCACTGACACCAGTGATGGGGCACTATTCCTCCCACTGACACCAGTGATGGGGCACTATTCCTCCCACAGACACCAGTGATGGGGAACTATTCCTCCCACTGACACCAGTGATGGGGCACTATTCGTCCCACAGACACCAGTGATGGGGCACTATTCCTCCCACAGACACCAGTGATGGGGCACTATTCCTCCCACAGACACCAGTGATGGGGAACTTTTCCTCCCACTGACACCAGTGATGGGGCACTATTCTTCCCACAGACACCAGTGATGGGGCACTATTCCTCCCACAGACACCAGTGATGGGGCACTATTCCTCCCACAGACACCAGTGATGGGGCACTATTCCTCCCACTGATACCAGTGATGGGGCACTATTCCTCCCACTGACACCAGTGATGGGGCACTACTCCTCCCACAGACACCAGTGATGGGGCACTATTCCTCCCACTGACACCAGTGATGGGGCACTATTCCTCCCACAGACACCAGTGATGGGGCACTATTCCTCCCACAGACACCAGTGATGGGGAACTAATCCTCCTACTGACACCAGTGATGGGGCACTATTCCTCCCACAGACACCAGTGATGGGGCACTATTCCTCCCACAGACACCAGTGATGGGGCACTATTCCTCCCACTGACACCAGTGATGGGGCACTATTCCTCCCACTGACACCAATGATGGGGCACTATTCCTCCCACTGACACCAGTGTTGGGGCACTATTTCTCCCACAGACACCAGTGATGGGGCACTATTCCTCCCACTGACACCAATGATGGGGCACTATTCCTCCCACTGACACCAGTGATGGGGCACTATTCCTTTCACTGACACCAATGATGGGGCACTATTCCTTACACTGACTCCAGTGATGGGGCACTATTCCTCCCACAGACACCAGTGATGGGACACTATTTCTACCACTGACACCAATGATGGGGCACTATTCCTCCCACTGACACCAGTGATGGGGCACTATTCCTCTTATTGACACCAGTGATGGGGCACTATTCCTCTTATTGACACCAATGGTGGGGCACTATTCCTCCCACTGACACGAATGATGGGGCACTATTCCTCCCACTGACACCAGTGATGGGGCACTATTCCTTCCACTGAAACCAATGATGGGGCACTTTTCCTCCCACTGAAACCAATGATGGGGCACTATTCCTTCCACTGAAATCAATGATGGGGCACTTTTCCTCCCACTGAAACCAATGATGGGGCACTATTCCTTCCACTGACACCAATGATGGGGCACTATTCCTCCCACTGACACCAATGATGGGGCACTATTCCTCCCACTGACACCAGTGATGGGGCACTATTCCTTCCACTGAAACCAATGATGGGGCACTTTTCCTCCCACTGAAACCAATGATGGGGCACTATTCCTTCCACTGAAATCAATGATGGGGCACTATTCCTTCAACTGAAACCAATGATGGGGCACTATTCCTCCCACTGACACCAATGATGGGGCACTATTCCTTCCACTGAAACCAATGATGGGGCACTTTTCCTCCCACTGAAACCAATGATGGGGCACTATTCCTCCCTATTCCTCCCACTGACACCAGAGATGGGGCACTGTTCCTTCCACTGACGCCAACCATGGGGCACTGTTCCACTGACACTAGAGATGGGGCACTATTCCTCCCACTGACGCCAGGATATATTCTCAGTCCGGCCCCCCTAAAGTTTGAAGGACAGTAAACTGGCCCTTTGTTTATATACTTTGGAGACCCCTGATCTTGTGGATCCATTTACTGTCTGGGATTGAAAAAAATCGGTCACTGCACCATGCACCTTACGATTATATCAATCTATCTGCTTTTCCACAATTGGATTTTTCGTCCAGTCCAATCAGAATAATTTTGTTGGTTGTGCTCAAAATTGATCAATGATATAATATGGGGTCTTTATATTGAAAAAAGAAAAAACACACACACAGCCATTTGTCCATCAAATCTGTGCAAGGCGGGAAAAAATGATTGTTCATTTTTGCAATTTTTTCTTCTGAACAATTGGTCTGCTATGTATTGTTATCTTCTGAACGATTGTGCTTATATTAGGTACTGTGATGATATACTGCATTATGGCCACTAGATGGAGCTGATGAGAAGAGGAAATGCTCACGTCTTTGTAACAAGAGATACAATATAACGATTCTAGAGAGCACTGGAGGGAATTAGTAGAATAAAGTAACCAATGGTTCTGTGAACTAGTCTCTGAAGAATCGTTCGATCAGATCGTTACGTGTATGGCCACCATTGGATGAAAGATGAGTGGGAAAATTCCTGTCATTTTTAGTAAACGTTTGATAGAGCGATCAGTCATTCCAATGTTATTTCAATCATCTCAACAGCCATAGACATAGCAATTTGTGATCAAGTTAGGCAGCAGCGAACGCAAATAAGTGATTCATCAATGATTAGAAATATTGATCGATGCAACACTCACAGCACTTTGCAATAGGCTGATAGCTAGAAAAATATTATCCATCAGATAGAAAGCTTACTGCAAACATTACAATCTGATTGTACAATCTCTATTATGATGGCCATGAATGCTTTAATTTTATTATCCGATCGATGTGCAATTCGGTAAAAATAGTCGAATCAGCAAACCACTGAGTAGGCATCCCTTCCCTTCTGATCGATTTTGTTTAAATTTAAACTGAGTTGATGGGCCGGGGGGGAATGATTGATCACATTGCATCAATTGGCAGCACTGAGATGCTTTGATCGTTGATCATTGTATTTCGATTGATCAGATTTTGGGAATGGATGGTGGAAACAGAGATGCTATTGATAACCCATGATCGTCTTTTCCAATTATCAATCCAAAATCCACTTCCCCGTATATATCATATCAATTAAAGGGGTAGTTGACTCTAAATTGATTATTGGAGATTAAATATTTTACATTTAAATAATAAACATGTTATACTTACCTGCCCTGTGCAGTTAGTTTTGTACAGAGCAGCCCAGATCCTCCTCTTCTCGGGTCCCCCGCTGGAGCTCCTGGTCCCTCCCTCCTTCCTCCACAACAAACAGCTTTCTACAGGGACATAAATAAATACAGTGTGGCGCTGTGAAAAAACTTTTTTCACAGCGCCACACTGTATTTATTTATGTGCATTTTATATCCTGTCTGATTTTGTGTTTGGCTTCTCCTTTTTCACTACACAGGGTTGGCGCAGTATTATTAATATATTTTTTCTACAGGGACACCCGAGACAAGCCGCTGCTCTGTGTGTCCATTCATACACGGAACGGGCCGATCGGCCCCGCTCTCTCTCTCTCCTCATTGGCTTACCGGATGTGATTGACAGCAGCAGGAGCCAATGGCACCCGCTGCTGTCTCAGCCAATGAGATGGGAGAGACCCAGGAGAGCCGTGGCTACGGTGCACAGCGCTGGAGGATGATCATGCTCAGTAAGGTATTAGGGGTACTGCTGCACACAGAAGGTTTTTAAAGCCACTTTAAGGTTGCATTCACACCTGAGCGTCATGTTTTTGAGCATTTTTTTGTGTATATTTTTGAGCGTTTTTGTACAGCATTTTTTACTGAGCACCAATGAAAGGTTATTGTTACCACTGAACACAGATGAAAGGTTATTGTTACCACTGGGCACCAATGAAAGGTTGTTATTACCACTGAGCACCAATGAAAGGTTGGTATTACCACTGAGCACCAATGAAAGATTGGTATTACCACTGAGCACCAATGAAAGGTTGGTATTACCACTGAGCACCAATGAAAGGTTGGTATTACCACTGAGCACCAATGAAAGATTGGTATTACCACTGAGCACCAATGAAAGATTGGTATTACCACTGAGCACCAATGAAAGGTTGGTATTACCACTGAGCACCAATGAAAGGTTGGTATTACCACTGAGCACCAATGAAAGGTTGGTATTACCACTGAGCACCAATGAAAGGTTGGTATTACCACTGAGCACCAATGAAAGATTGGTATTACCACTGAGCACCAATGAAAGGTGAGTGTTACCACTGAGAACCAATGAAAGTTTAGTGTTACCACTGAACACCCAAGAAAGGTTATTGTTACCACTGAGCACCAATGAAAGATTAGTGTTACCACTGAGCATCAATAAAAGGTTATTGTTACCATTGAGCACCAATAACAGGTTAGTGTTACCACTGACCACAAATGAAAGGTTATTATTACCACTAAGAACTAATGAAAGGTTATTGTTACCACTGAGCACCAATAAAATGTTATTGTTACCACTGAGCACAGATGAAAGGTTATTGTTACCACTGAGCACCAATGCACATTCAGATATTAAGTATAAAATTCTGTTTTATAATGTAGCGGGGTCTCCGTTGAGGCCCCATGGACTACGTTACCCAGAACCCCGTTTGGCACCCAGGGTGCATTGGGCCAACGCAGAGACTCATGGGTGGGGTATAAAAGGGGAGGGCGAGGCTAAGCCCGGCCTCTTTGGACACCGCGCGGCTGGAAAGAGGACTTCCTGTGCGGACCTGCTGCGAGTGCAAGGCCTGAGGCCTGAGCCTTGCGCTTTTCCAGAGAGCCTTCCATCTCGCTGCGGAGCTTGTGCGGCTGCAGACATCTACCTGCTTCACGGACGTCAGTGGACCGGAGATCAGGCGGTGGCAGATCCTGTGTGTGTGGACACAGCGGTGGGAGTCCCGGCATGGGATCGAGTCCGGAGGGGTGAGAGAGCACCTGCTCACAACTATAACCAAGTACTTTATTAGGCCTATTGACTGCCTTGGCCCATCGGGTTATATTCTCCTTTTTCCCTGTCGGGAGACTAGTTGCGGGACTGAGTTACATAGTCTCCGGGGAGTTGCTTTCATTGCCTCAGGCCATTATTGGATTACAAATATTTTTCCTGTATGTGCACCACCGATCATCTTGCATGCGAAGATTCCTTGTCCAAAAGACTGAGCTTTAACTGAGTCAGGCCTGACTGGAAGTTGATAGTATTGCTGGGCGCCATATTGCTAACAGGACTCTAGCTATATGTCAGTGTGAGATAGAATTATTTGTGCACTAAAGTTAACTAGTGTCAGTATTATTGCAGGGCTCTGCATGCATGTGTTATATGTGATATTGATTGTTAACCCCCTTTATTCACAAGTAAATCTTTTTTACAGTTGATCAACCTGGTATTGGAGTTTATTAATCTATCTTATCACTGTTAGAAAAGTATTGGGGAATTGTACATGAACTGGTATAGAGCTATACAAAAACACCAGCCCTAGACTAGCTGTGCCAGAGAAGGGTTGAGTAGATTGCTGGGGGTTGGCTGTGCCTTTGTACAGGGCCCAAAAGCAAACCAGCAGCTCTCTTAGTTTGGGGGGTATCGCTACAATAATGTATTAGTGTTCTTGATATCTACATATCTAAAGTGAAAAAATATGTGTATAAACCTATTAATATCTAATACAATAAAAGTGCATATAATCATGAATCATAACATGAGTGATAAATAGTCCATATAAGAAATAGCTGGATTACCCGCCATTGATTGTTTAACCACTTAAGCCCCGGACCAATACGCAGCATAAAGACCAGGCCCCTTTTTGCGATTCGGCACTGCGTCGCTTTAAATGACAATTGCGCGGTCATGTGACGTGGCTCCCA
The DNA here is from genome assembly GCA_029206835.1 of Rana muscosa. Lineage (NCBI taxonomy): Eukaryota > Metazoa > Chordata > Amphibia > Anura > Ranidae > Rana > Rana muscosa. The sequence continues at coordinate 53,856,608 of CM055117.1, read as the reverse complement.
AACAAAATTTACGTCCTTTTTTTGCCCACAAATAGAGCTTTCCTTTGGTGGTATTTGATCACCTCTGCGGTTTTTATTTTTTGCGCTTTAAACAAAAATAGAGCGACAATTTTGAAAAAAAATGCCATATTTTTTACTTTTTGCTATAATAAATATCCCCAAAAAAATATATTAAAAAACATTTTTTTTCCCATTTTAAGCTGATACGTATTCTTCTACGTATTTTTGGGGAAAAAAATCGCAATCGCCGTTTATTGATTGGTTTGCGCAAAAGTTATAGCGTTTACAAAATAGGTGGTTGTTTTATGGCATTTTTATGTTTTTTTTTTTTTTTACTAGTAATGGCGGTGATCAGCGATTTTTTTCATGACTTCGATAATATGGCGGACACATCGGACACTTTTGACACATTTTTGGGACCATTATCATTTATACAGCGATCAGTGCTATAAAAATGCACTGGTTACTGTGAAAATGACACTGGCAGTGAAGGGGTTAACCACTAGGGGCGCTGAAGGGGTTAAGTGTGCCTAAGGGCGTGATTCTAACTGAGGGGGGGCGTGGCTACGAGTAACACGTCACAGAGCGGAGATCGCTGACATTGTCAGTAGGCGAGCGGGGAGATGTTGTGTTTACACTAACATCTCCCCGCTCCATCCCTCCGTGACACGATAGCGGGGATCCCCGCGGCGATTGAGTCCGCGGGATCCACGGTCCGACTCACGGGGATGACTGCAGGGTCGTGAGCGCGCCTGCACGGCAGGCAGGTAAAGGGTCACGTACAGGTACGTGATTGTGCCTGTACGAGCCATTCTGCCAACGTATATATGCCGTGAGCGGTCGTTAAGCGGTTAAAGGAGGAGATCGTGTGAACTCGAGGGGAGATCTGTTCATGAGTTTTATCTCATCTGGGAGGTGAGCGCGCAATTTTATCGGTGGTGGTGTGCCCTCCTTTTGAGGACAAACGATCACAGTGGTGGATTAGCGTTGAAACACGGATCATAAGAAAAGCCTTTATTTATTCAATTTAATTTATGGACTATTTATCACTCATGTTATGATTCATGATTATAGGCACTTTTATTGTATTAGATATTAATAGGTTTATACACATAGTGCTACATTTATTCACTTTAATTTTTGCAACCAGTGTGGTGTATCACTTAGAATGTTTATCAGCTGTGCATGTTTATTATAGATTTTTAACACAGTATTTAGTAGCACGATATTTATAGCAATTTTTGGAGCTGATTGTTTTCATTTATATTTACTATATCTACATATTTATTTCTATATCTACAATTCACTGATAATGTACCATGAGCTGTAGATGAGAAAATATTTCAGGGGTTCCTCAATATAAGGCTGCTCTGTTGGTAGTTTAATTGTCTCCTGTCTAAATTGGCCTTGGTATGTATATTAGGGTGACCAGACATCCCCGGTTTCAGGGGACAGTCCCCGGATTGAGGACACTGTCCCCAGACCAAATCTGTCCCCGGTTTTGTCCATGGATTGAGGACACTGTCTCCGGACCAAGTTTGTCCCCGGTTTTGTCCCCGGATTGAGGACACTGTCTCCGGACCAAGTTTGTCTCCGGTTTTGTCCCCGGATTGAGGACACTGTCCCCGGACCAAGTCTGTCCCCGGTTTTGTCCGCGGATTGAGGACACAATTCCCCGGACCAAGTCTTTCCCCGGTTTTGTCCCCGGATTGAGGACACTGTCCCCAGACCAAGTCTTTCCCTGGTTTTGTCCCCGGATTGAGGACACTGTACCCAGACCAAGTCTGTCCCCGGTTTTGTCCGCGGATTGAGGACACTAGTCCCCGGACCAAGTCTGTCCCCGGTTTTAGGACACTGTCCCCGGACCAAGTCTGTCCCTGGTTTTGTCCCCGGATTGGATTTGAACAGGGGCTGGGGCAATTTCAATCAGTGCAGAATAAAAAAATTACACTGAATTATTCTGAATTACACCCCCCCCCCCGCTCTTACTAGCTTAGGGGGGTGTATTTTTTCCATTATCTTTGCCCCTCTCTGATGATCACGTGCTGGTCGGAGCGGAGGGAATATTTCTTCAGTTTAGGGGGAATGCCCAATTCAGCTCCGCTCGCATGTTCTTCTGCCTTGGCTCAAGTCCCGGCCAGCCACCTGCCTGCTTATCACCTTGCCTTCCCTGGCGGAGTGATCTGCCTCCACTCCCCACCCAGAAGTAGCCGGGGCCTGGAGAGTAAGACTTGACAGGCAGTGAGGCGGGGCAGCGGCGGGCAGAGAGTTGCTGATTGCCGCCATTACTAGTAAAAAAAATTAAATATGTCCCCGGATTTCATTTTAAAAATCTGGTCACCCTAATGTATATGTATGTGAGATAAGGACCTTCGATTGTAAGCTCCTTGATGGCAGGAACTGATGTGAATGTACAATATGTAAATTGTCAGCACTATATGAAAATCTATAATGAATAAAAGACGAGAGGTCAGCATTGTTCTCTCAATACAGACTTCCTACAAACCAGACTGCAGACATAATAAGACACAGCAGTCAGCAGTGCAAACTTGGAAGGGCAATTAAATTAATTTCTCATCACTGAAGATGCAATGAACTATTATTGTTACTATAAGCACATAGGTAAAGAAATGTCTCAAATACTTTTGTATGGTTTGTTAATTCACTTGGATGATTTTGTTACATTGTATATACATGGATGAATAAGAAGTAACATTTTATATACAGTAAAAGAAAAAGGAAAAAAATATACCAGTAATTGTTTTTTTATTGTGAACATGCATTCTAAAAAATAATTACCATCTGAGTTAAAAGCCTTTAGTGTACATGAAAGAAGCTGGGGTTCTGAGGGTGCAGGAATTAGGGCTGGTCTGAGGTATTAAGGTACAGGTAGGATCTTAGGTCTGAAAGTAGATGTAAACCCGATTCATTAAATTTGAGCTGGGCACATCTATATGCAGTGTTTTCTTATCTCTCTTCAAAGCACTATGTCCCGTAGCTGTCTTCTGCTCCTCTTCTGTTATATTAGCCTGATAACTTCTGACTCTCCCAGAGTTTTGTGTTGGGGAGGATGATATAAATAGTAAAAAGGGAAAAGTGCGGCGCTTAAAGTGATAATATACTCGTGAAGTATATAGTGGAACACCATATATAAGTGCACAAAACAATAAGAATTATATACATACACCTAAAAAGGCTGTATAGCAATCATGGGCATCCGCTGAACTTTTTTCGGGGGGGGGGCATAATTTTAAGGTCATCCATGCTCGGTCCCTTTTTGACAATGTCATGAAGGGGAGGGGCTTAGTCATTATAACATAAAGCGCAGGCATGCAAAGGTTTGGGAAACCTGATGAAAAAGCTTAATAGAAGGATCAAGCTGCCATTGACTGATTATCAATTTCTATTTTTTTTTAACCCCCCCTCTCTAGCGGCCGAATAGCGGCACTAAAACTATGGTAAAGCGCTGCTAAAACTAGCGGCGCTTTACCGATAGGTCAGCTGGCGGTGTTAAATAGCTCTTGAGGATAATTCCGCTTCACTCCATGTCCATATAAATATAGTGTGTCTCCAGGGGGGGGGGGCAATTGACCCCCCTTGCCCTATGGAGCGGATGCCCATGATAGCAATATGCATAAAGAAAACACATATAAAATGAAATAAACAAAAATTATGAACAATATAAAGATACAGTATATATTGCCGGCAGTGAAATTATACGTGAAGATCAACACCAACTAAGTGATAAACCAATAATGGTAATATTGTGAATAAAAGTCCAAAAATTTACAAAGGTGAATAAGTGACTGTGAATTAGGTTTGTCAACAGGTAGTCCACCACTGTATAGATCCAAGGCTTACCAGACAAGATGGACCCAACAAGGCGTACGCCTGATGGGTCTAAAAGAGCTTGATGGTGTATCACACCAAAGAGGGTAAGGCGAGCACAACTTCCAACAGAAACCAGAAGAGGATGTATCACAGCATTGACTTCAATGAATATCCTTCTTGGAGATGGGCCACAGAACTTCACAGAAAGCTCTTCCGCAATGTTTATATATTAAAAGGAAAAAAGTGGGGCCACATAGTGTAATTCCGTAAACAAGAGGAACATTTATTGTAAAAATATGTAAAAACATCGAGGATGATATAAATAGATTAGCAGAAAGCTGAACTATTCAACAAACAGTTCTAAAAGTCTCTACCTTGGAGGAGAGGGGGTGTGTGCCTTTCCTCCAATCAGCTGTCTTGGCTATATGCCCAGGCTTCATTGCAGTACTAAACGGGAAGAGAAAATCTCCTAATACATTTGCACTTTCTAAAGAATATATAAAGCTGAAGACAGAAGATATACATGTAAAACTTATGTAGGGAGATCTGTTTCATCCCTGTGTATCATCTGAGGCTGTTCACTTCACTGAGTATATGTGAGGGTTTACATCCACTTTAAGGTGTAGGAATTGGGGCTAACCAAAGATCTGAGGGTGGAGAAATAGGGGCTGATCTGAGGTGTAAAGGTACAGAAATTGTGGCTGATCTGAAGTATAAAGATGCAGGAATTGGGGACGATCTGGGGTTTGAAGGTGCTGGAATTGGGGCTGATCTGAGGTGTAAAGGTGCAGAAATTGGGACTGATCTGAGGTGTGAAGGTGCAGGAATTGGGACTGATCTGGGGTTTGAAGGTGCTGGAATTGGGGCTGATCTGAGGTGTAAAGGTGCAGAAATTGGGACTGATCTGAGGTGTGAAGGTGCAGGAACTGGGACTGATCTGAGGTGTGAAGGTGTGTGAATTGGGGCTGATCTGAGGTGTAAAGGTGCAGGAATTGGGACTGATCTGAGGTGTGAAGGTGCAGGAACTGGGACTGATCTGAGGTGTGAAGGTGCAGGAATTGGGACTGATCTGAGGTGTGAAGGTGCAGGAATTGGGGCTGATCTGAGGTGTGAAGGTGTGTGAATTGGGGCTGATCTGAGGTGTAAAGGTGCAGGAATTGGGACTGATCTGAGGTGTAAAGGTGCAGGAATTGTGGCTGATCTGAAGTACAAAGATGCAGGAATTGGGGACGATCTGGGGTTTGAAGATGCTGGAATTAGGGCTGATCTGAGGTGTGAAGGTGCAGGAATTGGGGCTGATCTGAGGTGTGAAGGTGTGTGAATTGGGGCTGATCTGAGGTGTGAAGGTGCAGGAATTGGGACTGATCTGAGGTGTGAAGGTGTGTGAATTGGGGCTGATCTGAGGTGTGAAGGTGCAGGAATTGGGGCTGATCTGAGGAGTGAAGGTCCAGGAATTGGGACTGATCTGAGGTGTAAAGTTGCAGGAATTGAGGCTGATCTGGGGTGTGAAGGTGTGTGAATTGGGGCTGATCTGAGGTGTGAAGGTCCAGGAATTGGGGCTGATCTGAGGTGTGAAGGTGCAGGAACTGGGACTGATCTGAGGTGTGAAGGTGTGTGAATTGGGACTGATCTGAGGTGTGAAGGTGTGTGAATTGGGACTGATCTGAGGTGTGAAGGTGCAGGAACTGGGACTGATCTGAGGTGTGAAGGTGTGTGAATTGGGGCTGATCTGAGGTGTAAAGGTGCAGGAATTGGGACTGATCTGAGGTGTAAAGGTGCAGGAATTGTGGCTGATCTGAAGTACAAAGATGCAGGAATTGGGGACGATCTGGGGTTTGAAGATGCTGGAATTAGGGCTGATCTGAGGTGTGAAGGTGCAGGAATTGGGGCTGATCTGAGGTGTAAAGGTGTGTGAATTGGGGCTGATCTGAGGTGTGAAGGTGCAGGAATTGGGACTGATCTGAGGTGTGAAGGTGTGTGAATTGGGGCTGATCTGAGGTGTGAAGGTGCAGGAATTGGGGCTGATCTGAGGAGTGAAGGTCCAGGAATTGGGACTGATCTGAGGTGTAAAGTTGCAGGAATTGAGGCTGATCTGGGGTGTGAAGGTGTGTGAATTGGGGCTGATGTGAGGAGTGAAGGTGCAGGAATTGGGGACGAAATAGGGTGTAAAGGTGCAGAATCCGTGGATGATCTTGGGTCTGAAGATGCAAAAATTGGGGCTGATCTGAGGTGTAGGAATTTGAGATTATCTGAGGTCTGAACATGAAGGAATTTAAGCTGATCTGTGCTGTAAAGTTGCTGGAATTAAGACTGATCTGAGGTGTGTATGTGCAATAATTGGGGCTTGTTTGAGGTGTGAAGGTGCAGGAATTGGGACTGATCTGGGGTGTGAAGGTGCAGGAATTGGGGCTGGTTTGAGGTGTGAAGGTGCAGGAATTGGGGCTGATCTGAGGTGTGAAGGTGCAGGAATTGGGGCTGATCTGAGGTGTGAAGGTGCAGGAATTGGGACTCATCTGAGGTGTGAAGGTGCAGGAATTGAGGCTGATCTGAGGTGTGAAGGTGTGTGAATTGGGACTGATCTGAGGTGTGAAGGTGCAGGAATTGGGACTGATCTGAGGTGTGAAGGTGTGTGAATTGGGGCTGATCTGAGGTGTAAAGGTGCAGGAATTGGGACTGATCTGAGGTGTAAAGGTGCAGGAATTGTGGCTGATCTGAAGTACAAAGATGCAGGAATTGGGGACGATCTGGGGTTTGAAGATGCTGGAATTAGGGCTGATCTGAGGTGTGTAGGTGCAGGAATTGGGGCTGATCTGAGGTGTAAAGGTGTGTGAATTGGGGCTGATCTGAGGTGTGAAGGTGTGTGAATTGGGGCTGATCTGAGGTGTGAAGGTGTGTGAATTGGGGCTGATCTGAGGTGTGAAAGTGCAGGAATTGGGGCTGATCTGAGGAGTGAAGGTCCAGGAATTGGGACTGATCTGAGGTGTAAAGTTGCAGGAATTGAGGCTGATCTGGGGTGTGAAGGTGTGTGAATTGGGGCTGATCTGAGGAGTGAAGGTGCAGGAATTGGGGACGAAATAGGGTGTAAAGGTGCAGAATCCGTGGATGATCTTGGGTCTGAAGATGCAAAAATTGGGGCTGATCTGAGGTGTAGGAATTTGAGATTATCTGAGGTCTGAACATGCAGGAATTTAAGCTGATCTGTGCTGTAAAGTTGCTGGAATTAAGACTGATCTGAGGTGTGTATGTGCAATAATTGGGGCTTGTTTGAGGTGTGAAGGTGCAGGAATTGGGACTGATCTGGGGTGTGAAGGTGCAGGAATTGGGGCTGGTCTGGGGTGTGAGGGTGCAGGAATTGGGGCTGATCTGAGGTGTGAAGGTGCAGGAATTGGGGCTGATCTGAGGTGTGAAGGTGCAGGAATTGGGACTCATCTGAGGTGTGAAGGTGCAGGAATTGGGACTGATCTGAGGTGTGAAGGTGCAGGAATTGGGACTGATCTGGGGTGTGAAGGTGCAGGAATTGGGACTGATCTGAGGTGTGAAGGTGCAGGAATTGGGACTGATCTGAGGTGTGAAGGTGCAGGAATTGGGACTGATCTGGGGTGTGAAGGTGCAATAATTGGGACTGATCTGAGATGTGAAGGTGCAGGAATTGGGACTGATCTGGGGTGTGAAGGTGCAGGAATTGGGACTGATCTGGGGTGTGAAGGTGCAGGAATTGGGACTGATCTGAGGTGTGAAGGTGCAGGAATTGGGACTGATCTGAGGTGTGAAGGTGCAGGAATTGGGACTGATCTGGGGTGTGAAGGTGCAGGAATTGGGACTGATCTGAGGTGTAAAGTTGCAGGAATTGAGGCTGATCTGGGGTGTGAAGGTGTGTGAATTGGGGCTGATCTGAGGAGTGAAGGTGCAGGAATTGGGGACGAAATAGGGTGTAAAGGTGCAGAATCCGTGGATGATCTTGGGTCTGAAGATGCAAAAATTGGGGCTGATCTGAGGTGTAGGAATTTGAGATTTTCTGAGGTCTGAACATGCAGGAATTTAAGCTGATCTGTGCTGTAAAGTTGCTGGAATTAAGACTGATCTGAGGTGTGTATGTGCAATAATTGGGGCTTGTTTGAGGTGTGAAGGTGCAGGAATTGGGACTGATCTGGGGTGTGAAGGTGCAGGAATTGGGGCTGGTTTGAGGTGTGAAGGTGCAGGAATTTGGACTGATCTGGGGTGTGAAGGTGCAGGAATTGGGGCTGATCTGAGGTGTGAAGGTGCAGGAATTGGGGCTGATCTGAGGTGTGAAGGTGCAGGAATTGGGACTCATCTGAGGTGTGAAGGTGCAGGAATTGGGGCTGATCTGAGGTGTGAAGGTGCAGGAATTGGGACTGATCTGGGGTGTGAAGGTGCAGGAATTGGGACTGATCTGGGGTGTGAAGGTGCAGGAATTGGGACTGATCTGAGGTGTGAAGGTGCAGGAATTGGGACTGATCTGGGGTGTGAAGGTGCAGGAATTGGGACTGATCTGGGGTGTGAAGGTGCAGGAATTGGGACTGATCTGGGGTGTGAAGGTGCAGGAATTGGGACTGATCTGAGGTGTGAAGGTGCAGGAATTGGGACTGATCTGAGGTGTGAAGGTGCAGGAATTGGGACTGATCTGGGGTGTGAAGGTGCAGGAATTGGGACTCATCTGAGGTGTGAAGGTGCAGGAATTGGGACTGATCTGAGGTGTGAAGGTGCAGGAATTGGGGCTGATCTGTGGTGTGAAGGTGCAGGAATTGGGGCTGATCTGGGGTGTGAAGGTGCAGGAATTGGGACTGATCTGGGGTGTGAAGGTGCAGGAATTGGGACTCATCTGAGGTGTGAAGGTGCAGGAATTGGGACTGATCTGAGGTGTGAAGGTGCAGGAATTGGGGCTGATCTGTGGTGTGAAGGTGCAGGAATTGGGGCTGATCTGGGGTGTGAAGGTGCAGGAATTGGGACTGATCTGGGGTGTGAAGGTGCAGGAATTGGGACTGATCTGTGGTGTAAAGGTGCAGGAATTGGGACTGATCTGGGGTGTGAAGGTGCAGGAATTGGGACTGATCTGAGGTGTGAAGGTGCAGGAATTGGGACTGATCTGAGGTGTGAAGGTGCAGGAATTGGGACTGATCTGAGGTGTGAAGGTGCAGGAATTGGGACTGATCTGAGGTGTGAAGGTGCAGGAATTGGGACTGATCTGGGGTGTGAAGGTGCAGGAATTGGGACTGATCTGAGGTGTGAAGGTGCAGGAATTGGGACTGATCTGAGGTGTGAAGGTGCAGGAATTGGGACTGATCTGAGGTGTGAAGGTGCAGGAATTGGGACTGATCTGAGGTGTAAAGTTGCAGGAATTAAGGCTGATCTGGGGTGTGAAGGTGTGTGAATTGGGGCTGATCTGAGGAGTGAAGGTGCAGGAATTGGGGACGAAATAGGGTGTAAAGGTGCAGAATCCGTGGATGATCTTGGGTCTGAAGATGCAAAAATTGGGGCTGATCTGAGGTGTAGGAATTTGAGATTTTCTGAGGTCTGAACATGCAGGAATTTAAGCTGATTTGTGCTGTAAAGTTGCTGGAATTAAGACTGATCTGAGGTGTGTATGTGCAATAATTGGGGCTTGTTTGAGGTGTGAAGGTGCAGGAATTGGGACTGATCTGGGGTGTGAAGGTGCAGGAATTGGGGCTGATCTGAGGTGTGAAGGTGCAGGAATTGGGGCTGATCTGAGGTGTGAAGGTGCAGGAATTGGGACTCATCTGAGGTGTGAAGGTGCAGGAATTGGGGCTGATCTGAGGTGTGAAGGTGCAGGAATTGGGACTGATCTGGGGTGTGAAGGTGCAGGAATTGGGACTGATCTGGGGTGTGAAGGTGCAGGAATTGGGACTGATCTGAGGTGTGAAGGTGCAGGAATTGGGACTGATCTGGGGTGTGAAGGTGCAGGAATTGGGACTGATCTGGGGTGTGAAGGTGCAGGAATTGGGACTGATCTGAGGTGTGAAGGTGCAGGAATTGGGACTGATCTAAGGTGTGAAGGTGCAGGAATTGGGACTGATCTGGGGTGTGAAGGTGCAGGAATTGGGACTGATCTGGGGTGTGAAGGTGCAGGAATTGGGACTGATCTGAGGTGTGAAGGTGCAGGAATTGGGACTGATCTGAGGTGTGAAGGTGCAGGAATTGGGACTGATCTGGGGTGTGAAGGTGCAGGAATTGGGACTGATCTGAGGTGTGAAGGTGCAGGAATTGGGACTGATCTGAGGTGTGAAGGTGCAGGAATTGGGACTGATCTGAGGTGTGAAGGTGCAGGAATTGGGACTGATCTGAGGTGTGAAGGTGCAGGAATTGGGACTGATCTGGGGTGTGAAGGTGCAGGAATTGGGACTGATCTGAGGTGTGAAGGTGCAGGAATTGGGACTGATCTGAGGTGTGAAGGTGCAGGAATTGGGACTGATCTGAGGTGTGAAGGTGCAGGAATTGGGACTGATCTGAGGTGTGAAGGTGCAGGAATTGGGACTGATCTGGGGTGTGAAGTTGCAGGAATTGGGACTGATCTGAGGTGTAAAAGGACAGCAATTGGGACTGATCTGGGGTGTCAAAATTCAGTACCTCAGAAAATGAGAATAATACATACAGTAAAGCCTCGTACACACAATCGGATTTTCATCAGACAAAGCGTAGGACTTTTGTTCGAAGGGCGTTGGCCAGGAACTTGTCTTGCATACAAATGGTAAAGAATTGTCGGCAAACAAACACGAAACTACATGTTTTTTCAGCTCTTTAGCACCACCCTTTGGGCAACTTCTGCTAATGTTGTGTTATGGTGAGCATTGCTTCTGAGCATGCGTGTTTGTACTTTGGAGTTTTGTCTGACAGACTTGTGTACACACAATCGGAAAATCCGACAACACACAACTGTTGGTGGAAAACTTTAAAGCACACTATCCCACTTTTGTCTGTGAAAATCCAACAACAATTGTCCGATGGAGCATACAAACGGTTGGATCTCTAAAAAGCTGGTCAGCAGAGGGACGCATGAAGTGCTCTAGAATTTCCTGGTTGAGGGGTGCGCGGACTTTGGACTTGATAAAACACAGTGGACCAACCCCAGCAGATGACATGGCCCCCCAAATCATCACTGACTGTGGAAACTTCACACTGGACCTCATGCAACTTGGATTCTGCGCCTCTCCACTCTTCCTCCAGACTCTGGAACCTTCATTTCCAAATAAAATGCAACATTTTCCACAATCAGTGATGATTTGGGGAGCCATGTCATCTGCTGGGGTTGGTCCACTGTGTTTTTATCAAGTCCAAAGTCCGCGCACCCCTCAACCAGGAAATTCTAGAGCACTTCATGCGTCCCTCTGCTGACCAGCTTTTTAGAGATGCGGATTTCATTTTCCAGCAGGACTTGGCACCTATCCACACTGCCAAAAGTACCAATACCTGGTTTAATGATCATGGTATCTATGTGCTTGATTGGCCAGCAAACTCGCCTGACCTAAACCCCATAGAGCAGGGGTCTCAAATTGGTGGCCCTCCAGCTGTTGCAGTACTACAAGCCCCATCATGCCTGAGGGAGTCATGCTTGTAACTGTCAGCCTTGCAATGCCTCATGGGACTTGTAGTTTCGCAACAGCCACCAGTTTAAGACCCCTGTCATAGAGAATCTGTATTGTCTAGAGCAGTGATTCTCAACCTTCTAGTGCCGTGACCCCTTGATAACATTTCTCAAGTTGTGGGGACCCCTAACAGTAAAATTATTTATAGCGTGGGTTGTCAGCACCCAAGGCAAGACAAGTAATTTGCGCCCCTAACCCACAGACATTTAGCGCTCCCGGAGTCCTTTTAATGGCAATTATAATCACAGGTAGTGTTACTCACTGTGTCTCCAGCTTCACTGTGTCTCCGACTTTGTGGTGTCTCGTAGCAGTGACACCTATGCCGAAATCAAGAGATAGGGTCTCCTCAGCCCCTCCCACTTCACGTTCCTCATCAGTCAGCTGACCTCTAGTCTTTGCCCCCCAGCCATCCCTGGAACTGAATGGGCGGCTGCGAAGAGGCTGAGTGGGCGGCCGTGGGCTCCAGGGATAGCCCTACCGGGTGGCCGCAAAAAGGCTTGGAGAGTGGTGCAGGCTTCAGGACCAGCCCAGGATTCGGTGACCCCTGGCAAATCATCATTCGACCCCCGAGGGGGTCCCGACCCCCAGGTTGAGAACCACTGGTCTAGAGGAAGATGAGAGACACCAGACCCAACAATTCAGACAAGCTGAAGGCTGCTATTAAGCAACCTGGGCTTCCATAACACAGCAGTGCCACAGGCTGACCCCCCCCCCCCCCTTACCACACCACATTGATGCAGCAATTCATGCAAAAGGGCCCGACCATGTATTGAGTGCATACTATACTGTACATGGACATACTTTTCAGAAAGCCAACATTTCTTTATTAAGACCAATAAAAAAAAAAGAGAGAATTACTGAAATAAATTAACTTTTTGATGATAGTCTAATTTTATGAGATGCACTGGTATATATCGAATACAGTCATGGCCGAAATTGTTCCCACTCCAGAAAATCAAGTTTTTCTCACAGAAAAGTAGTACAGTAACACATGTTTTGCTATACACATGTTTATTCCCTTTGTGTGTATTGGAACAAAACAAAAAAAGGGAGGAAAAAAAGCAAATTGGACATAATGTCAGACAAAACTCCAAAAATGGGCTGGTCATTATATTGTTTTATATTTCACATTGGAGGACACAGAAACCTTTTTGAATGATTGCAGCTGTCACTAATCAGTTATCTTTTGTTTGTTACACCCAAGTTTAATATTCTTTAGCGCTTTAGTAAATTCCACTTCACTCAATATATGAGATAGACTCATTACATGTAAAGCAAGATAGTTCATGCCGTGATTTGTCATAATTGTGATTATTATGGCTTACAGCTCATGAAAACCCCAAATCCACAATCTCAGAAAATTGTAATATTGTGAAAAGGTGCAATATTCTAGGCTCAAAGTGTCCCATTCTAATCAGCTAATTAAGCCTTAACACCTGCAAAGGGTTCCTGAGCCTTTAAATGGTCTCTTAGTCTGGTTCAGTAGGAATCACAATCATGGGAAAGACTGCTGACCTGACAGTTGTGCAGAAAACCATCATTGACACCCTCCATAAGGAGGGAAAGCCTCAAAAAGTAATTGCAAAAAAAGTTGGATGTTCCCAAAGTGCTGTATGAAAGTACATTAATATAAAGTTATGTGGAGGGAAAAGTGTGGAAAAAAAAGGTGCACAAGCAGCAGGGATGACCGCAGCCTGGAGAGGATTGTCAGGAAAAGGCCATTCAGAAGTGTTGGGGACTTTCACAAGGAATGGATTGAGGCTGGAGTCAGTGCATCAAGAGCCACCACACACAGACGGATCCTGGACATGGGCTTCAAATGTTGTATTTCTTTTGTCAAGCCGCCACTCCTGAACAACAAACAACGTCAGAAGCGTCTTACCTGGGCTAAAGAAAAAAACACACCTGGTCTGTTGCTCAGTGGTCCAAAATCCTCTTTTCTGATGAGAGCAAAATGTTGCATCTCATTTGGAAACCAAGGAGCCGGAGTATGGAGGAAGAATGGAGAGGCACACACTGCAAGATGCTTGAAGTCCAGTGTGAAGTTTCCACAGTCTGTGTTGATTTGGGGAGCCGTGTCATCTGCTGGTGTTGGTCCACTGTGCTTCATTAAGTCCGGGGTCACCGCAGCCGTCTACCAGGAGATTTTGGAGCACTTCATGCTTCCTTCCGCAGACGAGCTCTATGGGGATACCGACTTCATTTTCCAGCAGGACTTGGCACCTGCCCACACTGCCAAAAGCACCAAAACCTGGTCCAATGACCGTGGGATTACTGTGCTTGATTGGCCAGCAAACTCGCCTGACCTGAACCCCATAGAGAATCTATTGAGCATTGCCAAGAGAAAGATGAGAGACATGATGAGACCGAACAATGCAGAAGACCTGAAGGCCGCTATTGAAGCCTCCTGGTCTTCCATAACACCTCAGCAGTGCCACAGGCTGATCGCTTCCATGCCACGCCGCATTGAGGGGCCCAAACCAAGTACTGAGTACATCTGCATGCTTCTACTTTTCAGAGGTCCGATATTGTTCTATGTACAATCCTTGTTTTATTGATTGCATGTAATATTCTCATTTTCTGAGATTGTGGATTTGGGGTTTTCATGAGCTGTAAGCCATAATCATCACAATTATGACAAATCACGGCTTGAACTGTCTTGCTTTGCATGTAATGAGTCTATTTCATATATTAGTTTCACCTTTTTTGTTGTATCAGTGAAATAAATGAACTTTTGCACAATATTCAAATTTTAACTGTATTTTTGGCACATCAACAGTAGTGATGAGCCGAACACCCCCGGGTTCGGTTCGCACCAGAACCCGCGAACGGACCGAAAGTTCGAACGAACATTAGAACCCTATTAAATACAATGGATGCGAACGTTCGAATTCTAAAGTGCTAATTATAACAACTATTATGCATGTTATTGTCATAAATAGGGTTTGGGAACCCGGGTTCTGCACCAGGGGACATGTATCAATGCAAAAAGAAGTTTTAAAAACGGTCGTTTTTTGGGAGCAGTCATTTTAATGATGCATAAAGTGAAAAAAAAAAAGTCAAATATTCCTTTAAATATCGTACCTGGGGGGTGTCTAAAGTATGCCTGTGAAGTGCCACGTGTTTCCCGTGTTTAGAACTGTCCCTGCACAAAATGACACTTCTAAAGGAAAAAAAAGCCATTTAAAACTGCTTGCGGCTTTAATGTAATGTCTGGTCCCGGTAATATGGATGAAATTCTTTAAGAAAAATGGCATAGCTACCCCATGACCCCCCCCCCTACCCCAGCCCATTACCAGCCCCTTTGGGTCTTGTATGGATATTAAGGGGAACCCCGCACATAAAATAAAAAAGGCCCTATATACTCTGAACAGCCGTATACAGGCGGTGCATACAAGACAGGGACTGTAGGTTTGTTCTTATGTAGAATCTGTTTGTAATTTTGAACAGGTACATTGTTGAAGTGTAGCTCCAGCCCAAAAATCTATTTTTAAACTTTTTGGGAAACATAGGTAAGGGTTATCACCCCTGTAACATTTGTTTTGCTGTCTGTGCCCCTGTTCAGAACATTTCACCTCACTTTCCGTCCCAATGACAACTGTTTTTGAAATGTGGTGTTTTTCTTGAAACAAGGATTGCTGATAAAGCATCAGTACAGATGAGACCCCTTTCTCCCATATTTATTCTTACAGGAGAGAATTTTCCTTTCTAGGGGTAGATTTCCTCTCACTTCCTGTTGTCTTCTTTCGTTTGCAAGTAGGAGTCGTTTGTAAGTTGGATGTTTGAAAGTAGGGACCTGCCGTATATACTCTGCAGAAATAGGCCCCTTAGTTGTTGGTGTTGGCACAACACTGTAAGCACTCACAGTTACTCTTGGTTGATGCTGGAACGCCCTGCTGTCAACTATTATATCAGGAATTTTAATTACATATAATTGTTGAACAGTGGTAGTAAAAATTGGGGCTTTGATGGTGGTGCTGGTGCCACAACACTGTAAGCCCTGACAGTTACTCTTGGTGGGTGCAGCAATGGGCCCTGCTGTGAATTATTAGATCAAGAATTGTAATTACATGCCCCTTTTGAACAGGGGCTGAAAAATTGGGCCTTTCGTGGTGGTGGTGGTGGTGGCGTTGCCACAAGACTGTAAGGCCTCGTACACACGACCGATTTTCTCGTCGTAAAAAACACGTCGTTTTTTTCGACGAGATTCTTGTTAAGCTTGTCGATTTTCTCGTCAAGCTTTCTATGCGTACACACTGTCATTTCCCAATTTCCTCGTGGTTCTCTGCGCTCACGTCCAGCACGTACGACGGCACTATAAAGGGGAAGATCTTTTTTCTTGGCGCCACCCCTTGGGCTGCTTTTGCTGATCTCGTGTTACCTTGTGTGAAGTAAAAGTTTGGGAAGAGACGATTCGCACTTTTCAGTCTTCGTGCTTTCAGTTCGTTTTAGCGTGACGAATGTGCTATCTCCTTTACGAAGGCTTGTTTTACCAGAAGATGCGCTCCCGTCTCATAGTTGCTTGTGAGCATGCGCGCTTTTGGAAGAGTCGTAAAAGCATACACACGAACCATTTTCTCGTCACAAAACAGGCCGACGAGAAACACGACGAGGAAATCTGGACTCCTGACGAGAAAATAGAGAGCAGGTTCTCTATTTTCTCGTCGAGATTCTCGTCAAGTTTCTCGTCGTAAAACCATACACACGAACGTTTTTCTAGACAAAAAAACTCTCGCGGCACTTTTCTTGACTGTTTACGACGAGAAAATCGGTCGTGTGTACGAGGCCTTAGCCCTCAGAGTTACTCTTGGTGGGTGCAGCAATGGACCCTGCTGTGAATTATTAGATCAAGAATTGTAATTGCATGCCCCTGTTGAACAGGGGCTGAAAAATTGGGCCTTAGGCACTGGTGGCACAACACTACAACCCCTCACAGATACTGTACTTGGAGCACAGCAATGAGCCCTATGGCAAATTATTGCTAAAAAAATTGTAATTACACGCCCCTGTAAAACAGGGGCTGAAAAATTGGGCCTTAGCCACTGGTGGCGGCACCCATAAACAAAAATGATCTTCCAAGCTATCATCATCAATCGTATCATTGAGGACTCGGAGGAGGAGGATAGCCAGTCAACATACCAGCACAGGCACTCAGCATCAGCATCAGTCTTGAAGGGATGTGACATGTTAAAATCAATTAGTCTGTTATATCAGCATCAGGTGTGTGGTAGCTGGTGGTGATCCAAGACTGGTTCATCTTGATGAAAGTCAGTCGATCAACCGAGTCGGTGGACAGGCGCACCCTGTGATCCGTGACAAATCCTCCAGCAGCACTGAATGTGCGTTCCGAAAGAACGCTGGATGCAGGACAGGCCAGTAGCTCAATTGCATACTGTGCAAGCTCTGGCCAGTGATCCATCCTCAAGACCCAGTAAGCCAGAGGATTTTCGGTGGGGAAGGTGTCCAAGTCTGACCTTGCCCCTAGATATTCCTGCACCATGTTTATCAGACGCTGGCGATGGTTGCTGGAACCGATCATACTTTGGGGCTGCGGACTAAAGAATTGTCTGAACGCATCGGTCAGACGGCCACCTTCCCCACCGCTCCTTCTTTGACTGGCCGAAGCCTCAGCAACTCGTTGTCCAGGACCAGGAGTTTGTAACCTCCCAGTCTCTGGGAACGCGTTGCACAGACCTTTCTGCAAGGCCTCCCGGAGTTGTCTCATCCTCTGCTCCCTCTGCGAAGGTAACATAAGGTCCGCAACCTTACCCTTGTACCGTGGATCAAGGAGAGTGGCCAGCCAGTAATGGTCCCTCTCCTTGATCCGAAGAATACGAGGATCCTTCCGCAGACTTTGCAGGATCAGGGAGGCCATGCAGCGTAGGTTTGCTGAGGCATTCGCTCCGGAGTCCTCTGGGTCACTAAGGACGACATGATCCGCAGCCACCTCCTCCCAGCCACGTACAAGTCCACTGGTTTCTTGGGACTGTAAATCATCCCTAAAAGACTGCTGCTGATGATGCTGAGTGCCAGCCTCCACCTCCATGCTGACACAATCCTCCTCCTCCTCCTCCTCCTCCTCTTCCTGTGCGATGGGTGGGACAGAAGGAACACTGTCTGGGTAAAGGGGGCCTTGAGAGGCAAGGAAGTCCTCCTCTTCCTGCCTCTGTTCTGCCTCAAGTGCCCTGTCCATTATTCCACGCAGCGTGTGCTCCAACAGGTGGACAAGAGGTACAGTGTCACTGATGCATGCACTGTCACTGCTCACCATCCTCGTGGCCTCCTCAAATGGTGCCAGGACAGTGCATGCATCCCTGATCATGCCCCACTGGCGTGGAGAAAAAAAAACCAAGCTCCCCTGACCCTGTCCTGGTGCCGTAGTCGCACAGGTACTCATTGATGGCCCTCTGCTGCGTGTGCAGCCGCTGCAGCATGGCCAACGTTGAGTTCCACCTGGTGGGCATGTCACATATAAGGCGGTTCTTGGGCAGGTTCAACTCCTTTTGCAGCTCAGCCAGGCGAGCACTGGCATTATAAGATCTGCGGAAATGCACACAGACTTTCCTGGCCTGCCTCAGGACATCCTGTAAGCCCGGGTACCTGCCCAAGAACCGCTGCACCACCAGGTTAAGGACGTGAGCCACACAGGGCACATGGGTCAGTTGTCCCTGTCGGAGGGCGGAGAGGAGGTTGGTGCCATTGTCGCAAACCACCATTCCTGGCTTAAGCTGGCGTGGCGTCAACCACCTCTCGGCCTGGCCCTGCAGAGCAGACAGGACCTCTGCCCCAGTGTGGCTTCTGTCCCCCAAACACACCAGCGCAAGCACGGCATGGCATCTTTTTGCCTGCGTACTTGCGTAGCCCCGTGAACGGCTACGGAGCACCGCTGGTTCATAGGACAAACCACAGGAAGAGGCCATGGAGGAAGAAGAAGAGGAGGGGGTGGAGGAGAGAGGTGTGTCACAACCAGTAGTAGCATTTTGGAGGCGTGGCGGTGGGACAACCTCCAACACTACTGCACCTTGTCCTGCATCCTTCCCAGCTGCCAAAAGAGTGACCCAATGGGCCGTGAAAGAAAGGTAACGTCCCTGTCCATGCCTGCTGGACCATGAGTCAGCGGTAATATGCACCTTACCGCTGACCGCCCTGTCCAGCGAGGCCAAGACATTGCCTTCCACATGCCGGTAGAGAGCCGGAATAGCCTTCCGTGAGAAAAAGTGGCGTTTGGGAACCTGCCACTGAGGAACCGCACATTGCACAAACTCACGGAAGGGGGCCGAGTCTACCAACTGAAAAGGCAGCAGTTGAAGCGCTAGCAATTTAGCCAAGCTAGCATTCAACCGCTGGGCATGTGGATGGCTGGGAGTGAACTTCTTTCGACGGTCCAGCAGCTGGGGCAGGGAAATTTGCCTGCTAGAATCGGACGTCGGTGTACTGCTAGCAGAGTGGCCGCAAGTACTTGGCTGTGACACACCTAATTCTACACCTTCATTCCTCTCAGTGCATGTTTCAGAGAGGACTGAAGTTATAGTGGGGTTGGAGATCCCAGCTGATGCGGTGCAAGGAGAGGTCCGCTTTGTTCTTTGGTGTGGGTCTTTGAGGTAGGCTTGCCAACGAGCTGCATGGCAGGTCAACATATGCGTAGCATGTGGTACCCAAGCGGCTGATGTTTTGGCCACGCGATATACGCTTGAGACATATGTTGCAAACAGCAGCTGTGCGATCTGATGCACTAGCCTCAAAAAAGGCCCACACCAAAGAACTTTTTGAATGACGGGCAGAGGCAGCGCCCTGCACAGGCGGAGCTCTGCGGTGTGATTCCGTCGGTGTACTGCCCTTACGCTGGCCACCAAAGGGCATCCTGCCTCGTTGGAGATGTGCCTCCTCCTCATCCTCCTCCTCCTCCTCTCTCCTATTAGGCACCCACGTGGAGTCAGTGACCTCATCATCACCTCCCTCCTCATCACTGGAGCCAATCTGGCAGTATGCTGCAGCTGCTGGAACATGACTGCCAGATTGGTGTCCTTCTTGAGCATCCCCTCTGTCTGCTCTCACGCTACTGCCTTCCTCTAGCTGGGTTTCATCATCAGACCCTTCGAAACGCTGGGCATCCTCCTGGAGCATGTACCCAACACTGTGCTGAAACAGTTCGGGGGACTCCTCAGGAGGAGGACATGGTGGGTCTAGGGAAGGAGTGACTGATGATGAGTCTGACATTGATACCAGGGAAGAGGACGCTTTGGCAGCTGCTTTTCCAGTACCCTGAGCCTGGGTGAGAGAGGATGAGGAGGAGGAGGAGGGCTTGGTCATCCACTCTACCAAGTCTTCGGCATGATGTGGCTCAACATGTCCAGCTGCCGAAAAGAAGGACAAGCGTGTCCCATGGCCATGTGCTGATGACAATGCACCGCGTCCACGACCAGCACTGTTGCCCCCAGACACAGAGCCTGCTTGCCCTCTTTTATTGCCTCCTGACTGTCTGCCTCTCCTTGTTTGCCTTCCAGACATTCTAATAGATGGCCTGCAGGGAGATGGGAAAAAAGCAATAAGGGCTACCTTCAGGTGTCCTTCTCTGTCCCTTGAAACAAGGACTTTGACAGTGAAAGAAACTGACACACTCTCCCTACCTACAGTTTTCTGTCCCTAGAAAAAATGTTTTTTTTAAGCACAATTTAGCACAAGGAGAATTCACTCACTGTCCTTCCAGGTCCCTGGAAACAAGGACTTTGACAGTGAAAGAAACTGACACACTCTCCCTACCTACAGTTTTCTGTCCCTAGAAAAAATGTTTTTTTAAGCACAATTTAGCACAAGGAGAATTCACTCACTGTCCTTCCAGGTCCCTGGAAACAAGGACTTTGACAGTGAAAGAAACTGACACACTCTCCCTACCTACAGTTTTCTGTCCCTAGAAAAAATGTTTTTTTTAAGCACAATTTAGCACAAGGAGAATTCACTCACTGTCCTTCCAGGTCCCTGGAAACAAGGACTTTGACAGTGAAAGAAACTGACACACTCTCCCTACCTACAGTTTTCTGTCCCTAGAAAAAATGTTTTTTTTAAGCACAATTTAGCACAAGGAGAATTCACTCACTGTCCTTCCAGGTCCCTGGAAACAAGGACTTTGACAGTGAAAGAAACTGACACACTCTCCCTACCTACAGTTTTCTGTCCCTAGAAAAAAAGTTTTTTTTAAGCACAATTTAGCACAAGGAGAATTCACTCACTGTCCTTCCAGGTCCCTGGAAACAAGGACTTTGACAGTGAAAGAAACTGACACACTCTCCCTACCTACAGTTTTCTGTCCCTAGAAAAAATGTTTTTTTTAAGCACAATTTAGCACAAGGAGAATTCACTCACTGTCCTTCCAGGTCCCTGGAAACAAGGACTTTGACAGTGAAAGAAACTGACACACTCTCCCTACCTACAGTTTTCTGTCCCTAGAAAAAATGTTTTTTTTAAGCACAATTTAGCACAAGGAGAATTCACTCACTGTCCTTCCAGGTCCCTGGAAACAAGGACTTTGACAGTGAAAGAAACTGACACACTCTCCCTACCTACAGTTTTCTGTCCCTAGAAAAAATGTTTTTTTTAAGCACAATTTAGCACAAGGAGAATTCACTCACTGTCCTTCCAGGTCCCTGGAAACAAGGACTTTGACAGTGAAAGAAATTGACACACTCTCCCTACCTACAGTTTTCTGTCCCTAGAAAAAATGTTTTTTTTAAGCACAATTTAGCACAAGGAGAATTCACTCACTGTCCTTCCAGGTCCCTGGAAACAAGGACTTTGACAGTGAAAGAAACTGACACACTCTCCCTACCTACAGTTTTCTGTCCCTAGAAAAAATGTTTTTTTTAAGCACAATTTAGCACAAGGAGAATTCACTCACTGTCCTTCCAGGTCCCTGGAAACAAGGACTTTGACAGTGAAAGAAACTGACACACTCTCCCTACCTACAGTTTTCTGTCCCTAGAAAAAATGTTTTTTTTAAGCACAATTTAGCACAAGGAGAATTCACTCACTGTCCTTCCAGGTCCCTGGAAACAAGGACTTTGACAGTGAAAGAAACTGACACACTCTCCCTACCTACAGTTTTCTGTCCCTAGAAAAAATGTTTTTTTTAAGCACAATTTAGCACAAGGAGAATTCACTCACTGTCCTTCCAGGTCCCTGGAAACAAGGACTTTGACAGTGAAAGAAACTGAGACACTCTCCCTACCTACAGTTTTCTGTCCCTAGAAAAAATGTTTTTTTTAAGCACAAATTAGCACAAGGAGAATTCACTCACTGTCCTTCCAGGTCCCTGGAAACAAGGACTTTGACAGTGAAAGAAACTGACACACTCTCCCTACCTACAGTTTTCTGTCCCTAGAAAAAATGTTTTTTTTAAGCACAATTTAGCACAAGGAGAATTCACTCACTGTCCTTCCAGGTCCCTGGAAACAAGGACTTTGACAGTGAAAGAAACTGACACACTCTCCCTACCTACAGTTTTCTGTCCCTAGAAAAAATGTTTTTTTTAAGCACAATTTAGCACAAGGAGAATTCACTCACTGTCCTTCCAGGTCCCTGGAAACAAGGACTTTGACAGTGAAAGAAACTGACACACTCTCCCTACCTACAGTTTTCTGTCCCTAGAAAAAATGTTTTTTTTAAGCACAATTTAGCACAAGGAGAATTCACTCACTGTCCTTCCAGGTCCCTGGAAACAAGGACTTTGACAGTGAAAGAAACTGACACACTCTCCCTACCTACAGTTTTCTGTCCCTAGAAAAAATGTTTTTTTTAAGCACAATTTAGCACAAGGAGAATTCACTCACTGTCCTTCCAGGTCCCTGGAAACAAGGACTTTGACAGTGAAAGAAACTGACACACTCTCCCTACCTACAGTTTTCTGTCCCTAGAAAAAATGTTTTTTTTAAGCACAATTTAGCACAAGGAGAATTCACTCACTGTCCTTCCAGGTCCCTGGAAACAAGGACTTTGACAGTGAAAGAAACTGACACACTCTCCCTACCTACAGTTTTCTGTCCCTAGAAAAAATGTTTTTTTTAAGCACAATTTAGCACAAGGAGAATTCACTCACTGTCCTTCCAGGTCCCTGGAAACAAGGACTTTGACAGTGAAAGAAACTGACACACTCTCCCTACCTACAGTTTTCTGTCCCTAGAAAAAATGTTTTTTTTAAGCACAATTTAGCACAAGGAGAATTCACTCACTGTCCTTCCAGGTCCCTGGAAACAAGGACTTTGACAGTGAAAGAAACTGACACACTCTCCCTACCTACAGTTTTCTGTCCCTAGAAAAAATGTTTTTTTTAAGCACAATTTAGCACAAGGAGAATTCACTCACTGTCCTTCCAGGTCCCTGGAAACAAGGACTTTGACAGTGAAAGAAACTGACACACTCTCCCTACCTACAGTTTTCTGTCCCTAGAAAAAATGTTTTTTTTAAGCACAATTTAGCACAAGGAGAATTCACTCACTGTCCTTCCAGGTCCCTGGAAACAAGGACTTTGACAGTGAAAGAAACTGACACACTCTCCCTACCTACAGTTTTCTGTCCCTAGAAAAAAATGTTTTTTAAGCACAATTTAGCACAAGGAGAATTCACTCACTGTCCTTCCAGGTCCCTGGAAACAAGGACTTTGACAGTGAAAGAAACTGACACACTCTCCCTACCTACAGTTTTCTGTCCCTAGAAAAAATGTTTTTTTTAAGCACAATTTAGCACAAGGAGAATTCACTCACTGTCCTTCCAGGTCCCTGGAAACAAGGACTTTGACAGTGAAAGAAACTGACACACTCTCCCTACCTACAGTTTTCTGTCCCTAGAAAAAATGTTTTTTTTAAGCACAATTTAGCACAAGGAGAATTCACTCACTGTCCTTCCAGGTCCCTGGAAACAAGGACTTTGACAGTGAAAGAAACTGACACACTCTCCCTACCTACAGTTTTCTGTCCCTAGAAAAAATGTTTTTTTTAAGCACAAATTAGCACAAGGAGAATTCACTCACTGTCCTTCCAGGTCCCTGGAAACAAGGACTTTGACAGTGAAAGAAACTGACACACTCTCCCTACCTACAGTTTTCTGTCCCTAGAAAAAATGTTTTTTTTAAGCACAATTTAGCACAAGGAGAATTCACTCACTGTCCTTCCAGGTCCCTGGAAACAAGGACTTTGACAGTGAAAGAAACTGACACACTCTCCCTACCTACAGTTTTCTGTCCCTAGAAAAAATGTTTTTTTTAAGCACAATTTAGCACAAGGAGAATTCACTCACTGTCCTTCCAGGTCCCTGGAAACAAGGACTTTGACAGTGAAAGAAACTGACACACTCTCCCTACCTACAGTTTTCTGTCCCTAGAAAAAATGTTTTTTTTAAGCACAATTTAGCACAAGGAGAATTCACTCACTGTCCTTCCAGGTCCCTGGAAACAAGGACTTTGACAGTGAAAGAAACTGACACACTCTCCCTACCTACAGTTTTCTGTCCCTAGAAAAAATGTTTTTTTTAAGCACAATTTAGCACAAGGAGAATTCACTCACTGTCCTTCCAGGTCCCTGGAAACAAGGACTTTGACAGTGAAAGAAACTGACACACTCTCCCTACCTACAGTTTTCTGTCCCTAGAAAAAATGTTTTTTTTAAGCACAATTTAGCACAAGGAGAATTCACTCACTGTCCTTCCAGGTCCCTGGAAACAAGGACTTTGACAGTGAAAGAAACTGACACACTCTCCCTACCTACAGTTTTCTGTCCCTAGAAAAAATGTTTTTTTTAAGCACAATTTAGCACAAGGAGAATTCACTCACTGTCCTTCCAGGTCCCTGGAAACAAGGACTTTGACAGTGAAAGAAACTGACACACTCTCCCTACCTACAGTTTTCTGTCCCTAGAAAAAATGTTTTTTTTAAGCACAATTTAGCACAAGGAGAATTCACTCACTGTCCTTCCAGGTCCCTGGAAACAAGGACTTTGACAGTGAAAGAAACTGACACACTCTCCCTACCTACAGTTTTCTGTCCCTAGAAAAAATGTTTTTTTTAAGCACAATTTAGCACAAGGAGAATTCACTCACTGTCCTTCCAGGTCCCTGGAAACAAGGACTTTGACAGTGAAAGAAACTGACACACTCTCCCTACCTACAGTTTTCTGTCCCTAGAAAAAATGTTTTTTTTAAGCACAATTTAGCACAAGGAGAATTCACTCACTGTCCTTCCAGGTCCCTGGAAACAAGGACTTTGACAGTGAAAGAAACTGACACACTCTCCCTACCTACAGTTTTCTGTCCCTAGAAAAAATGTTTTTTTTAAGCACAATTGAGCACAAGGAGAATTCACTCACTGTCCTTCCAGGTCCCTGGAAACAAGGACTTTGACAGTGAAAGAAACTGACACACTCTCCCTACCTACAGTTTTCTGTCCCTAGAAAAAATGTTTTTTTTAAGCACAATTGAGCACAAGGAGAATTCACTCACTGTCCTTCCAGGTCCCTGGAAACAAGGACTTTGACAGTGAAAGAAACTGACACACTCTCCCTACCTACAGTTTTCTGTCCCTAGAAAAAATGTTTTTTTTAAGCACAATTTAGCACAAGGAGAATTCACTCACTGTCCTTCCAGGTCCCTGGAAACAAGGACTTTGACAGTGAAAGAAACTGACACACTCTCCCTACCTACAGTTTTCTGTCCCTAGAAAAAATGTTTTTTTTAAGCACAATTTAGCACAAGGAGAATTCACTCACTGTCCTTCCAGGTCCCTGGAAACAAGGACTTTGACAGTGAAAGAAACTGACACACTCTCCCTACCTACAGTTTTCTGTCCCTAGAAAAAATGTTTTTTTTAAGCACAATTTAGCACAAGGAGAATTCACTCACTGTCCTTCCAGGTCCCTGGAAACAAGGACTTTGACAGTGAAAGAAACTGACACACTCTCCCTACCTACAGTTTTCTGTCCCTAGAAAAAATGTTTTTTTTTAAGCACAATTTAGCACAAGGAGAATTCACTCACTGTCCTTCCAGGTCCCTGGAAACAAGGACTTTGACAGTGAAAGAAACTGACACACTCTCCCTACCTACAGTTTTCTGTCCCTAGAAAAAATGTTTTTTTTAAGCACAATTTAGCACAAGGAGAATTCACTCACTGTCCTTCCAGGTCCCTGGAAACAAGGACTTTGACAGTGAAAGAAACTGACACACTCTCCCTACCTACAGTTTTCTGTCCCTAGAAAAAATGTTTTTTTTAAGCACAATTTAGCACAAGGAGAATTCACTCACTGTCCTTCCAGGTCCCTGGAAACAAGGACTTTGACAGTGAAAGAAACTGACACACTCTCCCTACCTACAGTTTTCTGTCCCTAGAAAAAATGTTTTTTTTAAGCACAATTTAGCACAAGGAGAATTCACTCACTGTCCTTCCAGGTCCCTGGAAACAAGGACTTTGACAGTGAAAGAAACTGACACACTCTCCCTACCTACAGTTTTCTGTCCCTAGAAAAAATGTTTTTTTTAAGCACAATTTAGCACAAGGAGAATTCACTCACTGTCCTTCCAGGTCCCTGGAAACAAGGACTTTGACAGTGAAAGAAACTGACACACTCTCCCTACCTACAGTTTTCTGTCCCTAGAAAAAATGTTTTTTTTAAGCACAATTTAGCACAAGGAGAATTCACTCACTGTCCTTCCAGGTCCCTGGAAACAAGGACTTTGACAGTGAAAGAAACTGACACACTCTCCCTACCTACAGTTTTCTGTCCCTAGAAAAAATGTTTTTTTTAAGCACAATTTAGCACAAGGAGAATTCACTCACTGTCCTTCCAGGTCCCTGGAAACAAGGACTTTGACAGTGAAAGAAACTGACACACTCTCCCTACCTACAGTTTTCTGTCCCTAGAAAAAATGTTTTTTTTAAGCACAATTTAGCACAAGGAGAATTCACTCACTGTCCTTCCAGGTCCCTGGAAACAAGGACTTTGACAGTGAAAGAAACTGACACACTCTCCCTACCTACAGTTTTCTGTCCCTAGAAAAAATGTTTTTTTTAAGCACAATTTAGCACAAGGAGAATTCACTCACTGTCCTTCCAGGTCCCTGGAAACAAGGACTTTGACAGTGAAAGAAACTGACACACTCTCCCTACCTACAGTTTTCTGTCCCTAGAAAAAATGTTTTTTTTTAAGCACAATTTAGCACAAGGAGAATTCACTCACTGTCCTTCCAGGTCCCTGGAAACAAGGACTTTGACAGTGAAAGAAACTGACACACTCTCCCTACCTACAGTTTTCTGTCCCTAGAAAAAATGTTTTTTTTAAGCACAATTTAGCACAAGGAGAATTCACTCACTGTCCTTCCAGGTCCCTGGAAACAAGGACTTTGACAGTGAAAGAAACTGACACACTCTCCCTACCTACAGTTTTCTGTCCCTAGAAAAAATGTGTTTTTTAAGCACAATTTAGCACAAGGAGAATTCACTCACTGTCCTTCCAGGTCCCTGGAAACAAGGACTTTGACAGTGAAAGAAACTGACACACTCTCCCTACCTACAGTTTTCTGTCCCTAGAAAATATGTTTTTTTTAAGCACAATTTAGCACAAGGAGAATTCACTCACTGTCCTTCCAGGTCCCTGGAAACAAGGACTTTGACAGTGAAAGAAACTGACACACTCTCCCTACCTACAGTTTTCTGTCCCTAGAAAAAATGTTTTTTTTAAGCACAATTTAGCACAAGGAGAATTCACTCACTGTCCTTCCAGGTCCCTGGAAACAAGGACTTTGACAGTGAAAGAAACTGACACACTCTCCCTACCTACAGTTTTCTGTCCCTAGAAAAAATGTTTTTTTTAAGCACAATTTAGCACAAGGAGAATTCACTCACTGTCCTTCCAGGTCCCTGGAAACAAGGACTTTGACAGTGAAAGAAACTGACACACTCTCCCTACCTACAGTTTTCTGTCCCTAGAAAAAATGTTTTTTTTAAGCACAATTTAGCACAAGGAGAATTCACTCACTGTCCTTCCAGGTCCCTGGAAACAAGGACTTTGACAGTGAAAGAAACTGACACACTCTCCCTACCTACAGTTTTCTGTCCCTAGAAAAAATGTTTTTTTTAAGCACAATTGAGCACAAGGAGAATTCACTCACTGTCCTTCCAGGTCCCTGGAAACAAGGACTTTGACAGTGAAAGAAACTGACACACTCTCCCTACCTACAGTTTTCTGTCCCTAGAAAAAATGTTTTTTTTAAGCACAATTTAGCACAAGGAGAATTCACTCACTGTCCTTCCAGGTCCCTGGAAACAAGGACTTTGACAGTGAAAGAAACTGACACACTCTCCCTACCTACAGTTTTCTGTCCCTAGAAAAAATGTTTTTTTTTAAGCACAATTTAGCACAAGGAGAATTCACTCACTGTCCTTCCAGGTCCCTGGAAACAAGGACTTTGACAGTGAAAGAAACTGACACACTCTCCCTACCTACAGTTTTCTGTCCCTAGAAAAAATGTTTTTTTTAAGCACAATATAGCACAAGCACAAAACACACTGACACTCTCCCTACCTATCCTTCTCTTTCCCTAAACTAAAGGAATCCAGGTTAAGCAAGAAAGAAATAAAAGTCACTGTCCCTGCCTATGCTGCTCTATCCCTGCTCCGGAACACACTACACTAGGCCGCCGTGCTGGCGGCCTTTTATAGTGTGGGGCGTGTACTAAACACCCTCAGCAATAATTGGCCACAGGCATCCTGCCTGTGGCCAATCATTGCTCTCCTCGCTGCCGGCGCTGTGATTGGCCAAGCATGCGGGGTCACAGTGCATGCTTGGCCAATCACAGCGCCTGGATGACACTGCGATGGCGTAGTGCATTGTGGGCCGTTCGCGTCACTCGAATTTGGCGCGAACGGCCCAAATCGTTCGATCTTCGTCGAACGATCGAACAGCCGATGTTCGAGTCGAACGTATGTTCGACTCGAACACGAAGCTCATCCCTAATCAACAGTCACTTATCTGTATTTAAAAGGGATAAAACAGGATATGTGCATATGATGTACATGGTATTTTTTAATTCTGCCATGACATATATAAAACCAAACTTTGCACATGCAGGAAAGATTAATCCTCTCCTCCCCAGGTAGGACATAATTCCTTTTCTCCCCAGGGCCCTGTTCAGCTGCTGTGAGCAAATAAATTACCCATCCCTTCTAGGTACGAGTGAGCATGTGACAACCCTGGGCCAGACACCAGCATTGCCACATGAAAAGGGGCCATAGCCCTGTGAGCAACTCATAGCTGACACTAGAAGGCTTCACCTGCCCTTGACAGCTGAACCTAGCAGTTGTGGAGTGAAAGTGAATATGTGCTGCTAGGAAGAAGGGACGATTAAAGTGAACTCTGTTGAAACCCACCTCCCCCAAGTGCTGCAGTTCCATTCTCTGACCCCTACATCGTTACAGGACACAATAGTGATATAGGGGTCGAAGGATGGAACCACAGCATGTGGGCAGGCAGTGGAAATGCTGAAGAGTCCAACAGAGGCTGCAGTGCTAGAACAGAGTGAAGGAGACATTGGACACCTGGAGGGGTAAGTATAATAGTCGGTCTAATACATGGATGCCCCAGTTGAATTTTTGGGTGCAAATGACAGGGTCACTTTAAAGCACCTTTTAGCTCCAGTTTGAGGATGCTAAACACAGATCCTGATTGGAGTGCTGGATGTTGGTCAATGTATTTTTTCCTTGTGCCTTTATGGAAGTATACTCTATATATGGCGACACTCTGCCTATATCCTGACCCACAGGATTAGTGAACATCTAGGAGTCTTTGAACTATTACCACCCACTAGACCTCCTTCTGGCTGGTACTCGTATAAGACCTTCCTATCTCATTCTGGTGTGGACCCGGTTTCTGCTCCTCTTTCATTATCATATTACTAAACCTCATTAATATACGCTTCTTTATTAGTGAATTACCAAATTAATGCACCAAGTGTATGCATAGTTACATTAGCCCAAGCTGTAAAAATATCCATACCTGGAATCATTCATTAACCACTTCAGCACTGGACCATTTTGGCTGGTTAAAGACCAGGCCCCTTTTTGCAATTCGGCACTGCGTCACTTTAACTGAAAATTGCGCGGTTGTGCAACATGGCTCCCAAACAAAATTGATGTCCTTTTTTTCCCCACAAATAGAGCTTTCTTTTGGTGGTATTTGATCACCTCTGCGGTTTCTATTTTTTGCGCTATAAACAAAAATAGAGCAGCAATTTAGAAAAAAAATGACATATTTTTTACTTTTTGCTATAATAAATATCCCCAAAAAATATATAAAAAACCATTTTTTTTTCTCAGTTTAGGCCGATACGTTATCTTCTACATATTTTTGATAAAAAAATAAAAATAAAAATCGCAATAAGCGTTTGATTGGTTTGCGCAAAAGTTATAGTGTCTACAAAATAGGGGACAGTATTATGGCATTTTTATTAATATTTATTTTTTTACTAGTAATGGCGGCAATCAGCGATTTTTATTATGACTACGACATTATGGCGGACACATTTTTGAGACCACTGTAATTTTTACAGCGATCAGTGCTATAAAAATGCACTGATTACTGTGAAATTGACACTGGCAGTGAAGGGTTTAAACTCTAGGTGGCGCTGTAGGGGTTACGTGTGACCTAATGAGTGGTTCTTACTGTGTGGGGGCGTGGCTTGGCTTTTCGTGACTGCGACATTATGGCAGACACATCGGACACTTTTGACACATTTTTGGGACCTTTGTCATTTTTACAGCGATCAGTGCTATAAAAATTCTCTGATTACTGTGAAAATGACACTGGCAGTGAAGGGGTTAACCAGGAGGGGGCAAGTGTGCCCTGATGTGTTTTACTTACTGTGAGGGGGCGTGGCTTAGCGTGTGAGGTCACTGATCGTCGTTCCCTATGACAGGGAACAGACGATCACTGACATGCCACTAGGAAGAATGGGGAAAGGTTTGTTTACACTTACCTCTCCCTGTTCTTCAGCTCTGTGACCCGATCGCGGGACACCGGCGGCGATCGGGTCCGCGGGCATGGAGCTTCGGACCGGGTCGCGACCCGCGGACAGGTTCTTAAAGGGGACGTACCTGTACGCCCTTGTGCCTGTCCGTGCCATTCTGTCGACGTACATCGTCGCGCGGCGGTCCTTAAGTGGTTAAAGATAAAGGAGTCGATTCACAAAAGGATATTGCATGATATATTTGGGTCATGTGACAGGGGCTCCCCCCAAAGTCCCTTGTCCCCATGTTGATGAGGACAAGTGCCTCTTCCCTACAACCCTGGCTCAGTGGGCCCCCAGATACTCCCCATGTGAACGAGTATGAAGTACACAGTAACCCACCATGTTGAGGGCATGTGGCATGATATGTTGGGGGGGGGCCCTCCCTTGATCCCACCTTTCCAGACCTGCTGGGCTGCACGGATAACAAGCAGGGTCCTCATATTCCTCCTGTATTGAATTGTATTGTACTGTCGGCTCTAATGTTGTAAAGCGATGCGCAGACTATTGGCGCTATATAAATCTTGTATAATAAGAATAATAATAAGGGTCTGGTATGGATTTTGTGGGGGACCTCACGCCAATTTTTTTGGGTTGTTAGATTCCCCCAAAATTCATACCAGACCCAAAGGGCCTGGTATGGACTGAAGGGGGACCCCACGCTGGTCCCCCCCCCCTTCTTTTAATGCTGGTTTACATTCTGCTGTCAGAAGAATGGTGGCTAGGTTACCAGCAACTCTGAGCTGAACTGTCACATTTAGCTGTATTAGGAATACCACTGCTAAAGGTTGCAGTACCCACTGCAGCCCATTTGCGGTAAAATAATGTGCAAAAACACACGCTATGTACTGCATAATAAAAAAAAAATCAACTTGTGGTTAGTTATGATTTTTTTCATACATTCAGTATTTAACTCTAATGCCCCCTACACACGATCGGAAATTCCGACAAGAAAACCGTGGATTTTTTCTGACAGAATGTTGGCTCAAACTTGTGTTGCATACACACGGTCACACAAATCTTGTCTGAAATTCCGACCGTCAAGAACGCGGTGACGTACAACGAGTCGAGATCAATGAAGTTCAATAGGCAGT
The DNA here is from genome assembly GCA_029206835.1 of Rana muscosa. Taxonomy (NCBI): domain Eukaryota; kingdom Metazoa; phylum Chordata; class Amphibia; order Anura; family Ranidae; genus Rana; species Rana muscosa. The sequence goes on along the minus strand of CM055117.1, from coordinate 53,825,028 downwards.
TCGGCTCTTCTGCTTGATTCTGAGCATGCATGTTTTTTTGCACGTCGGAATTGCATACAGACGAGCGGAATTTCCGATAGGAATTTTTTCCGTCGGAAAAATACAGAACCTGCTCTCAATCTTTTGTTGGCGGAAATTCCAACAGCAAAAGTCCGATGGAGCATACACACGATCGGAATTTCCGTCCAAAAGCTCACATCAGACTTTTCTTGTCGGAATTTCTTATCGTGTGTACGTGGCATTAGTGAATTGACCCTAAAGGTGCCTTCTATTTCACTTAGACACAGTTAGAATCTCAGCCAATTCAGCAGGAACTGGTCAAGAATTTAACTGTTAATGGGCAAGCTGAATGTATCAGGTTGAACAACTTGGGTAGAATCAGCCTGCCAGATTCTCTTGCGATTATACTGTCTTCTCTCAGCGGGGAAAGCTTCTCCGGCGAGGAGAAGACAATTACTGATTCCCCTGCCAACACGGTCTAGGTTGATGGGGGGGGGGGGGGGGGGGGGCGTGCAATATTTTTTTTTCTGCAACCCATGGTTGCAGGAAAGAATTTTGCACCATGTATGGCCTGCCTTAGGAACTAAAGCATCCTATCCTTTACAGCCAAGAAAGCTTCCTCTCTGTTTGATCGTTAGCTGCCATGGTGCTGCACCCGTGATCACTTATAGTACCAGTCATTTCTTGTTTTCTTTTTTTAACCCAAAGTTACCCCAAAAACCCAATAGGCTTACCAAACCCCCCCCCCCCAAAAAAAAAGGAAGGAGCAAAACACGCCGGAGACTGAGACTCTTAAGGGTCCTCCTAATTATTGTCATAAAGGGTTCTCCCTTCTTTCGAGAGTACAAAATCATTCCATTCTGACCAGATCTTAACATATAATTCCCGTTGATGTTGTGCTGAAAATTTCATATCTTGACAGTTCGGTTGAGGACACAAGTAACTGTGACAGTTATTATTTACGTCATGCCTTGAACGTAACTGTTTTGGTAAACATGAGTTTTGTCCCGCTTTATTATGCCTGTATTTTATGTAAATGCTTACAATATCTGATTGACACATAAAAGATCAAAACAACAATAAATGATGACAAAAATTTACCTTTTTTTTTTTTATTGGAAAAAAAGTAGTAACGGTAACGTTTATGCACATTTACCCTATTGAACCTTATATGACTTTCCATAACCAACTCTGGAAATGGTAAATGGATTCTATAAAAGTATTGTAATTCACTGAGTAGTAGGGTGTGACAGATCTGTAATAATCCCAGCCTTAATCTTTTTTTTTAGCGACACTGATATTAAGCATCGTAAATCGCCAATTCCGTTACATAAAACTGTGCTTTCCGAGTTAATTTAGTATCTAGATTACAGAGTAAAATTAAATAATCCAAGTAATCCCAGTTGTGTTGTTTCTCTTTACAAAATTAAAGTTTCACTCCGATAACCATGAAACCAAAGAAAATTTTAAAATTGTATTTGTGCTACTGTAAAAAAAAAAAAAAAAAAAAAAAAAATCCAAAAAGAACACATCTAGACACGGGGATATGCCGTGTAACCTTCAAAAAAAAAAAAAACACCTGTCCTACGATAAAGAACTGCCTTTATGATAACGATTGGTAGTTGCAACTGTTGAAACAAATAAAAATAAAAAATTACTAAATTGATGGAAAAGGAATTGTTGAAGATTTCTGTTCATACAAATCAAAAACAGTAAAATGCTGAAGCTTAAGGGGTCAGTCCATCCGACGTTTCAGCGAAGGGTGCGTCTTTTTTGGTTGGGCCACTTACTAGATTTTCATAGCTCTTGGAGACTACTGCTGCAAGCTCTCTCCGCTGTAGTTCCCCATCTCGGGTTTTCTCCCACCATGGTTAAAAATTCAACAAAAAGAAAGCAGAACCCTCGTAGCAGATACACTATATAGCCAAAAGTTTGTGGAACCCGATCATCACATTTCTATATGGCCAAAAAGGTATGTTGAAACCCCTCCAAATCAATGGTCTCCAAACTACGGCTCTTTGCTTGCTTTTATCCAGCCCTTGGGGCACTATTTCTTCCAATGACACCAGTAATGGGGCACTATTACTCCCAATAACACCAGCGATGGGGCACAATTCCTACAATAGCACCAACGATGGGGCACAATTCCTCCCAATGACACCAAGAATGGTGCCCAATTCCTCTCAAAGACACCAAAAATGGGACAAATGACTGAGCTCAGGAGGTTCCTGGAAAGGACATTTTTAATAATACTGTGCTTTTCAGGCCTTGCGGAAACCCATTGGGGGGGGGGGGGGTTGATGCAAAGGGCAAAAGAGCCCTACTGTGGGGTGATGCAAAGGGGCAGAGAGCACTGCTTTGGGGAAGGGGGAGTGTAGAGGGTGGTGGTTTGAAGGGGGCAGAGGACACTACTGTGGGGGTGATGTGAAGGGGGGCAGAGAACATTGTGGTGTTAATGTGGAGGGGGTGGGTTCAGAACACCCACTGTGAAGGGAAAGAGGACACGGATGTAACATGAATCTTAATTCAGTACCCCTGCTGTACATGTTTTCCTGGTGCAATAGCCACCAAAAAGCCAAGAAACACATCAATCACGTCTTAACTTGTTTTAATAACCAGTACCAACCCTTTTTGAAGAATACACATGCAAGTATCTTCTTATCATACGAGAACCTCTGTTGACCTCATCGTTGGAGCCTTCTCCTCTATACCAGCCTTTGTAAACCCTGTTAACCCAGAGGAACCCTTGAAATAATTTTTAGCTCTCAGGGTACCCCTGACTAAACCAATTCACTGGTCGTCAGTGAGAAAAATGCCCCCCTTACAGTGATGGTCAAAGAGAAGAATGCGTGTATTGTGGTGATGGTCAGAATGCCACCCTTGCAGAAAGATAAAGATCATTGATGTCATGGTGCTGGCTCTGCTTAGTGGCATTGGCCCCGGGACTCTGCAGGCAACCTCTGGAGGAACCATAGTGGTTGAGACTGGCTGCTCTATACCATCAAATACAAGAATCGTGCTCAATTACTCCGTAAAGTACAGGACATTCAAGGGAAATCCAGACACGCATTGAATACAACCTTCCATCATATTCTGCATTGAGAAAGTCATATTTTCCACAAGCTCATAATCAGGTTGCTTGATCTTTGAATGGATACCTTGCAACCCCACAAATATGATTATATAAATACTATATATTTTATTGCTTAAAAAGATCGCTGCAGCATATGCCTCTCATGGCCTTTTTATCCCCTTTAATGGTCTTCTCCTTGTCTGGAGCACCTCTGATTTATAATCAGACATAGTTTGAAAAGTTTGGTGTGGAGGAACTGTAGTGGCTTTCACAGAGCCCCGACTTCAACCCTACTGAACTCCTTTTGGGATAAATTTGGAATGCTAAAGTTTCTTGTCTAACATCAGTGTTTCACTTACAAATGCTGTTTGGGCTGAACTGGCACAAACTCCCACAAACAAACTCTAAAGTCTTGTGGAAAGCCTTCCTAGAAGAGTGGATGCTATTGAAGCTACAATCCGGAAACAGGGTAGCATCATATTTATGTTGATTGTTTAGCACTGGAATGTGTAACAAGCTCACACATCTGTGATGATCGGGTTTTTGCCCATAAAGTGTATTCAAACCTAAGCAGAGAGAAGCACCTTGTGACTGAGAGGCATCAGGAACGATTGGGTGGATTTACCTCTCCGGTATTTAGCAAAAATCAAGATATATCAGCTGTAGTCAAACTCACCCTTTAATCACAAAATTTGATCTATTAAAGAAAAAAAAAAAAAAAGGAATATCATAGCTATACGTTTTCAAAACCATGCGATATCTGGTTTTGCCGAATACTAAAACAATATAAAAACTTTTTCTACCAATGCTAATCTAATAGCACAGCACAGAATCATCTGTTGGCCAGATAAAGACAAAGATTCACCCAAAAAATGTGACATACTGAGTTGAGGTTCTTGTATTGATTATTGCTACAGGATAACTAATAGTTACATAACCTTTCACGGTCTGCAGTAAATTTCAAAAATATCACGTCCTGAAGAATTATAGATGTGAGGTGACTAAACTCCAAAAGAATAAGTCTCCAACCAACACCAAAAAGATAAGTTGGTGCAACTGAAACATTTTATGTAAAGCAAGGGCAGGTAAGGGATTCCATGCATATAAAACCGATAATGTAAGACAAAAATGCAGATTTGGAGGGGATGGGGTTTAGTTTACTAGTCGATTTAAGACCAAATTACCGCACACCATTTAAAATTCTTCTGGCAACAGCAATAAAAAATGAGAAATCAGCGGCTCTCAAAATCTTCAGAGTTCTTCTACTTTTAGCTAATCGGTAGCAATTGTCAGAAGAAAAAAAAGAAAATAAAAACATGTATTGTAGCACCGAATGTTCAGTTGTGTGTTTGCTCGTGACTCCACAAACTGAACGCAGTCTTAAAGGTCCTATGACACAGTTTACACATGAATTGCCGTTTGAAGGTAATGACTGAAAGGGGTGGGGCGTGGTAAAAAAGAGTATCTGATTCTTGAGGGGCAAAGCCTTTTTCGCTCCCACCTGATTTTTCCGGTAAAGCCGGGCGTCTCTCTGGCTCTATGGGTGGTATTTTAGGTGGCGGTGGTGGTGGCGGGGGAGGAGGTGGAGGAGGCGGAGGAGATGGAGAGCTCACAGGAGCGCAAGCTTCTGGCTCTTTAAAAGACGACACATCTTCTCCTTGTGCCATGTGCGACTGAAAATGGCTCCAAAGTCGAAAATTAGTTCGGAAGGCTTTGTTGCATACGTGACAGATAAAAGGCTTGACTGAGCACAAGAGTTCCTGGTGGCGTTCCAACTGTTTATGGACTGTAAACATTTTCCCGCATTTTTCGCACGACCACATGCCGCGCTCAGAGCCAGTCGTGTCTTCCTTTTGACTGTAAATGGCTTCTGAGCTATCGTCCATCTCATCTGTGGGTTCTTCCTTAATTTTAACGTTAAACTGTTTTGAAACGCTAAGGTCCTCAGGGAGGCAGTTAGAATCCTCAGAATCAAAGTTCATATGTTCCGAAGAATCGCTATAAACGCCGTCGTCTTTCGACGAGAGAAAGCTATTCCCTTTGCTGGACTCGGACAAAGACTGCAACCTTGGTGGGTTGTTGACCTCTCCGTTGTGATCGAGCGCAGGCAGTGAAAAGTTTTCCGTTGGCGTCATTGTATTTTGGTTGTGGACTTCAACTTGATGACGCCAGATGCTGAAAGAAGATTTAAATGTTCGCATGCACTCAAGGCATGTCAGCTTTTTATATTCGCACTTTGGTTCATGTTCGTTTTTCTGTTCCGGGGTTGAAAACCGAAGGCTACAGTAAGGGCATAGAGTAGCATTTCTGCACATGCGTTCATGATTCCCTTGCTCAAGAAATGAAGTAAACTTTACATTGCAAAGTCGGCAAGGATACACCTCCTTGTTTTCCACCGGGCTCTTCGGAGAAGATACCTTAGGCCTGATGGACTTGTTGCTATATGAAGACCTCTCTTCTGGATGCATTTTGAGGTGCTGTTTATACTGCGTAAGAAAACGGTAAGATTTCCCACACTGGTTGCAACTGAAAGCAGCTTTGGTTCTCGATCTCAAGCTTCTTTTCATGGCTTGTGCTTGGCTACTAGAAGATCCAGGAAAGCCCGATTTGCCCCTTCGCAACTTAAACATAAGCGCTTTTTTAATTTCCCGTTCTCTTACAATGTCTATTAATTTCCTTTGGAATTTTTCATCCAAAACGGTTTGTGCATTTGAAGCAGGCGATGGATTTTTTAATACTCCATGTTGCGTCTGACAGTGCGTCCACACTTTAAAATTTGTGTGGAACCTTTTGTAGCAAATATCGCACGAGTATGGTTTTTCAGGGTTATGGTACATGTTAACGTGACGATGAAGACCAGCTGTCGATCTAAAAATTTTAAGGCAGTGTTTACATTTGAATTTTTTGTTTTGAAGGACATCTGGTGTTGCGATGACCATTTCCTTGCTATCGTCTGAATCTGAGAATTCGCCAAGGGCTGTAGAGTCTTCTGCATAGTTTCCATCAGATTCTGGATAACTACTTCTTTTCAATTTTACTCTTAAAGGTGGTATTCTTTTTTCTGGATGAAATTTTCTTTTAGCTGAATGAGTACGCAAAGGAGCTTCTTCAGATTTAATGGAAAATGCTCTACTCCTTTGCCGAGTAGCATCTCCAATTCGCATTGCTTCTGATGGTTCTGAAGCAGGGCTGCTAGGTTCAGTCTTTATGCATAAATCATTCTCTGTAGAAGTTGACTGTGATAAACTAAAGGGTCTTAAAGGATCCAAAGTCCTTTCCTGCTCCTTGTCTCGGCTTCCAGGTTTAGCTATAGGTCCTTTTAAATTGTGCCTTTGAGAAATTCCAATAAGCACATCCTCATTTGAACTATCCCGTTGGGATGCTGTTCCTTGAATGGATTGCAAGTCAATACTTTGTGAGTATGCAGGAACTTGACTGTCCATAGATAATGATCTTCTAAGAAGACTCTTAACAAGTGGACCGCTACGGTCAATCTGTTGGCTTGAGGATCTTATAGGAGAAGCTCCAAATCCTATCGGAGGATAACACAGTATCTTTCTTTCGTCTTTCATTTCTGAAGTGCCCTTTTCAGGTTTCTGTGACGAATATAGAGATTCCGTTGAGCCAAGTAAAGATGCTGATGCCAATTTCTTCTTTAAAATCTCATTTCCCCTTGGATGTGATCCAGCAGAAGGATGATCATTCACATCAACATCATGTCCTTCAGATACCTTCTGATGAAATGTTGCTTTTCGTTTCAGCGACCCACTTAAGGGCTGTTCACCTGAGTTAGAGGACCCATGCCACTTCCTTTCAGAAGACAAGAAACTGGCAAGAGAATCACCCGGGCGCACATGGTGCTTAACGGAAGGTGCTTTCCCCAAAGACGTTGAAGGCTTTGTCTTGTTTTTGTCCTGATTACACAAGTCCCTGCTTTGCACCTCGTTTCTGCTTTGACAGACGATAACGCTTCTTTGCTGAGACCCACTTTCATCTTCCTCTTGGACAGTCAACTTTTTGCTGGAAGAAGAAAATGGTGCCTGTGGGGTTTTGGAAAGAATATTTGTCAGGAAGCTTATTCCAAGGCTGTATCCTTGTTCCTGAACCGCCGCAAGACTTCCTTTTTCAACAAACAGCGATGAGGAATAGATATAGTTCAAGACGTTTTCAAAGGCATCAGCTTCGCAAAAGTCCAGCTGAAAGACTGTCTGAGACTCGTTGTTTTTGTCCGTGAACAGACTATGGAAGTATTCGCTGCTGGCGGCCAACACGTTTTTGTGTGCTCGAAATTTATGGTCTCCGACTATCAGAAGGACATCGCACAGCTGACCCTTCAGGCGTTTCTCGTTTAAGGAACTTAGAATGGAAATCGCATGGGCTGGATTTATGTAATGTAGAAGGCCATCCATTGTTCTGAGAAACCTAGAAAACAAAAAACAGACATGAAACAATAAGTTTTTCTGCTATATGTTGAGGAAAACCTAATTCTTTATGGCAACCTTTTTTTTTTTTTGTCCCGTCCCCCCCCTTTATTTTTTAAACATCAAAGTGCAGCACAACTCAAAAAAATAAATGAATAAACTATATTGAATTGTGCAAACAAACTGCATATGAGTGACCTCGAAAGAATACAAAATATATATCTCATATAAAATGATAAAAATTATAAAACGTGACCAAATATCATAAATCCTCCAAAGCCAATCAGTACACACGATCGGAATTTCCAACAACACAACCGTGTTTTTTTTTTCCCGACGGATGTTGGCTAAAACTTGTCTTGCATACACACGGTCACACAAATGTTGCTTGGAAATTCCGAATGTCAAGAACGCGGAGACGTACAATACTACGATGAGCCGAGAAAAATGAAGTACGATGATTCCGAGCATGCGTAGGATTTTTGTGCGTCGGAATTGGATACACACAATCGGAATTTCTGACAAGAACTTTTGTTGTCAGAAAAATTGAGAACCTGTTCTCAAACATTTGTTGTCAGAAATTCCGACAGCAAATGTCCGATGGAGCCTACACACGGTCGGAATATCCGACCAAAAGCTCACATCGAACATTTGTTGTCAGGAATTCCGATCGTGTGTACGCGGCATTATTGTGCAAAAAGTCCTTCAAACAATATACAGTCCAAGCTCAAACTTCTGGACATGATGACGTCACGTGGACCGGCCCCTGTATAGTCACGTGATACAGTGACTTACTCATATTCATATTCTTTTCAGGACACACACACATATAAGGTTTGTTTGCACAATCCAATATAGTTTATTTATTGTTTGTTTTGAGTTGCGCTGCACTTTGATATTTTAAGATTTATTTGGTGTGGGAATGCACAACAGCGATTAGCGGCAACACAGCATATTTATTTATAAAAATTTTTGGTAAGCGTGATTTTTTTTATTTTATAGGAAAAAAACAAATTCCCTACAATTTTTACCTTTTTGTGCTGCAAGGCAGCGCTTCCTGCTTTACAACCTAGACTGAGCCCCACTGCCTCCTGGGATTGCTACGTCACAGCTGTCCCTGAAGGCAGTATGGTACCAATGCAATTGCTTGTCACAACCCTGTAGTGCATCTTTGCATGCAGAAAGATGCCGTGGGCCGCTAAAGTGCTGATATACCAGAATCTGGAGACTTACGTGTATATGCTGAAATCCCCTGAGCGGGTGCAGATGCAACACAGGGCTCTGCCAGTTCCCAATACCTGAAAGACCAGCGGTGCATTTCTGCACACCCAGGATTTTTTTAGGATATATGTATGGAAGAGGGGCGGGGGAGGAGATCGAGGCGGTGAAGGTCCGCTTTAAGATCATGTAGTGTGCTAAAACAGGGAACACTGTACTAATTTAATGCATGGCATGCAATAACTATATATTTATTAGGCCTCCTGAATTTACACAGGATTTCACTGGGAGCGGTAGTTGTGTGGAGTTAAATGCCTTGTTGATGTTAGAGGAGAATGGGCAGACGGTATGCAGAATACCATCTCTGAATGCACAACACATTGAACCTTGAAGCAGTTGGCCTACAGCAGCAGAAGACCACACCGGATACCACTCCTGGCAGCTAAGAATAGAAAACCGAGGCTACAAGTTGCATAGGCTCACCAAAATTGGGCAATAAAAGATTGGAAAAACGTTGCCTGGGCTGAGGAGTCTCGATTTCAGCTGCGACATTCAGATGGTAGGGTCAGAATTTGGTGTAAACAACATGAAAGCATGGATCCATCCTGCCTTGTATCAACGGTTCAGGCTGGTGGTGGTGTAATGATGTGGGAGATATTTCCTTGGCACACTTTGGGCCCCTTAGTACCAATTGTGCATCGTTTAACCGCCATGGCCTACCCGAGTATTGTTGCTGACCATGTCCATCCCTTTATGACTACAGTGTCCCCATCTTCTGATGGCTCCTTCCAGCAGGATATTGCACCATGTCACAAAGCTCCAATCATCTCACCACTGGACAATGAGGTCACTGTACTCCAATGGCCTCCACACTCACCACATCTCATCCAATAGAGCACCTTTGGGATGTGGTGGAACGAGTGACTGGCATCATGGATGTGCAGCCGACAAATCTGCAGCAACTGTGTGATGCCATCATTTCACTATGGACCAAAATCGCTGAGGAATGTTTCCAACACCTTGTTGAATCTATGCCACGAAGAATGAAGGCAAAAGGGGGTCCAACACGGTACTAGCAAAGTGTACCCAATAAAGTGGCAGGTGAGTGTACACCCGCTGATGTCCTTTTGAGCTAAGAGGCACATGGGTGCTACACTTTGTTGTTTACATCTTCTCCATCCCTGAATGACCCCACAATTCACTGTGTTAATCTGTTAGAGTCTAATCCCTGTGTAAGCTCCATGTTTTTGTCAGAGCTTACATAAGGGTAATGAACTTAAAGTGTAAGTCCAGTCAAATCCTAACTATACTTAAACCTGATCCCACCCCCAGGTGGAAAAGCGCTCCAGTCCGGTCACATGAACGGCTCCCGGCGGCAGCTTCAGTGTAGAGGAGGGAAAGCCGACAACGGATGCACCATTGTAAGCCTGTGGTTGACATCATCACCCAGGCTCTGCAGCCATTGTTGGCGATCTCTCCTCTTCACTGAAGCCGCTGCTGGGACTCAAGTACACAGAGGGATATGCTTTGTTCCTTTTTCCATGTCTGACGCTTACAACCACTTTAGGGTAAAAAAAAAAAAAAAACACCTTCAGCCTTTACAACCACTTTAGGTCTAATGCTGCGTACACACGATCATTATTCACGGCGGTTAAAAAACCGCCGTGAATAATGACATTTTAAAACGAGGGAACAGCTTGTTCCCCACACACGGTCATTTTTCTCGTCATTTTTTAAAATGACGAGAAAAACGATTGTCTATGGGCTCCGCGGCAGTGTTTCCCTATGGGAAAACTGCCGCGGGAAAATTTTTAAAAAAAACGACGAGAAAAATTAGAACATGTTCTAATTTTTCTCGTCGTTTTTAATGCCGTTTTTCTCGTCGAAAAAAACGACAGAAAGCCCACAGACTATCGTTTTTCTCGTCGAACGGGAAAAATGTCGTTTTTCTCGACGAGAAAAACGGCCGTGTGTACGCGGCATTAGGCCCCTTTCACACGGGCGGCTGTTCTGCCGCAGTTAAAAGCATGTTTCTTTCTTTTGAAATTCAAGACCCCAGGCACAGCGATCAGCTGCATTTGTACACTGCGATTAGCTGCGTTTACATGCGGCTGCGTTTAGCTGCGGTTGGCCATTATTGTCATCCCCATAGCAACCATTTTTATTTTGATGTGCTTCCTGTTGTTTTTTTCTTTTGTTCACGCTGCTATCCGCAGCTGACACAGTGCACTGCGATTACCTGCAGTTATGTGCAGATAGCTGCGCTACATCGCACCTGGACGCATTCAATTCTATTTGCACCGAACCGCATGTAACGAAATCGCAGCTAAACGCTGTGTGTGAATGGGGCCATAGGAAAGCATTGTGTGCTTTTAGCTGCGGTAGAAAACTAGAAAATCTGCAGCTAAAAGCACCATTCTATCCGTCCGTGTGAAAGGGGCCTTAACTGATAACCTGTAAGGCATTTAGTCACCCATGGATGGATACTTTTTTTTTTTTTTTTTGGTACTGTAGTTCGTCACCATTTATTTAATGGGCATACGCAATTTTAAATCTTGACATATTTGGCATTTATTTACTCGAGGCAACATCTTTTTTTTATATTTTACCAAACATTGGGTATTACATTGTGTCTGTGTGCTCTACATTTTATTGTACTGTATTTCTTAAAATATGAAATTTGATAAAGAGGTGCTCAAATTTTCTGCGACATAAAAAATTGCAGCCACCATTTTATTCTCCAGGACCTCCGCTTTAAAAAAACAAAATAACACACACACACACACACTGTATGTGTGTATATATTATATATATATACACACAATTGTATTGGGATTCTAAGCAATTTTCTAGCAAAAAGTGATGATTTTAACCACTTGAGGGCCTTTTCTGGCACTTTTTGTTTACATTCCTTGTAATAGAAATGAGGATGACAGGTCCTCTTTATGTAGATATCTGGGAGCAAAAAGACCCCAAATCTCTTCCTTACCTTTAAAGTATAACTAAATGCAAAACTTTTTTTTTTTAGTTTTGGATATAGTGGAGATGGATTAGAACACCTGTCAGTTTTTATTGCTGTCTGTGGCCCCCGTTAAGGAGATCCATTCTCTCTATTTTGTCCTGTTTACATTATCATTAAAAGTGAAAGTAAAAGCTGTCCCCTGAAAAGTAATAGAGAGGAAATCTTCCAATGGGGACACTAGTTCTGGTCACCTGGGGGTCCCCAAAGAATCCCTTTAAAAGTGGAGTTCCACCCAAAAGTGGAAGCTCTGCTTGTTCGCACCCTCCCCCCGCTGCCACATTTGACACCTTTCGGGTGGAGGGGGAGCGGATACCTGTCAAAACCAGGTATCCGCTCCCACTTCCGTGTAAGATCGCCACATCGTTGTGCGGCGATTCTCAAAACATCTGGCCCCTCCTCCTCCTGTTCCCGCTGCCTTCTTGGAGACACACGGGTCCCAGAAGATGGTGGGACCATTCAGAAAGCGGAAGCACCTTGCACATGCTCAGTAGGAAACAGGCTGTGAAGCCTCAAGGCTTCGGTTCCCTTAACCGCTTAAGAACCGCCTAACGCCGATATACCTCGGCAGAATGGCACGCCGCGCTCGCAACCCGGTCCGAAGCTCCGTGACCGCGGGACCCGATCGCCGCTGGTGTCCCGCGATTGGGTCACAGAGCTGAAGAACGGGGAGAGGCAAGTGTAAACAAACCTTTCCCCGTTCTTCCTAGTGAGAGTGTCACTGATCGTCTGTTCCCTGTCATAGGGAACGACGATCAGTGACGTCACACGCCAAGCCACACAGTAAGAATCATTCATTAGGTCACACTTAAACCCTTCAGCGCCCCCTACAGGTCAACCCCTTCACTGCCAGTGTCATTTTCACAGTACTCAGTGCATTTTTATAGCACTGATCGCTGTAAAAACATAACAATGGTCCCAAAATGGTGACAAAAGTGTCCGATATGATGTCGCAGTCACGATAAAAAAAAATAAAAAATAAAAAACGCTGATCGCCGCCATTACTGGTAAAAAAAAAAAAAATATTAATAAAAATGCCATAAAACTATCCCCTATTTTGTAGACGCTATAACTTTTGCGCAAATCAATAAGCGCTTATTGCGATTTTTTTTACCAAAAATATGTAGAAGAATACGTATCAGCCTAAACTGAGGAAAAAAAAAAATTTGTTTTTTTTCAAAATTGTCGCTCTATTTTTGCTTATAGTGCAAAAAATAAAAAACGCAGAGGTGATCAAATACGACGCAGTGCCGAATCGCAAAAAGGGGCGACAATTTTGAAAAAAAAGAAATATTTTTAACTTTTTGCTATAATAAGCGTTAATTGATTGGTTTGCACAAAAGTTATAGCGTCTACAAAATAGGGGATAGTTTTATGGCATTTTTATTAAAATATTATTATTTTACTAGTAATGACGGCAATCAGCGATTTTTATCCAGACTGCGACATTATGGCGGACACATCGGACACTTTTGGCGCTATTTTGCGACCATTGTCATTTATAAAGCGATCAGTGCTATAAAAATGCACTGATTACTGTGTAAATGACACTGGCAGGGAAGGGGTTAACCACTAGGGGGCGAGGAAGGGGTAAAGTGTGTCCTAGAGAGTTATTCTAACTGTTAGGGGGCTGGGCTACATGTGACACGACACTGATCACTGCTCCCGATGAGAGGGAGCAGACGATCAGTGTCCTGTCACTAGGCAGAACAGGGAGATGCCTTGTTTACATAGCCCCCCCCTGTTCTGCAGCTCCGTGACATCGAGTCCGCGGGTTCTGCAGGCACGGTCATGGAGCTCACGGCAGGGGCGCGCGCCCACACAGCGGCAAATTTAAAGGGACGTACCTGTATGCCCATTTGCCTATCCATGCCATTCTGCCGACGTACAAGTGGTTAAAAAAAATTTTCACCCAGGCTGCAACTCCTCTTTAAATTTACAGAGATTTCCACTCACATCCTGTTTTGGCTATGGGACAGGAAGTGATGGGAATTCTCTGCAATGGGACATATATGATAGGGGTTAACCCTCCCTTGCTCTGTCCAAAATGATAAAAAAAAAAAAAAAAAAAGAAGTTTTGCCTATAGTTCTACTTTAAAAGCTAAAGTTAAAAAAAAAAAAAAATTGTTTAGCTCCGCCCTGGACCAATGTCATGACATCGCTCCGGTCCTCTAAAGCCAAAGAGGAGATCAAAAGAGTATTGCTTTAATCGCCTATGGGAGCAGCCAGCCACACCAGTGGATCGTTTCTTGGGCGAACCGGAATAAACGGTAAGCCCGAGAAACACTGACTAGAGGGGGGTGCCCCCCCCCACTTTAGAAATCGTTCCAGCAGTTTATGAGCTGGCTGCAAAAAACGGTACCAGGGTCATGACAGGGACATGACTTCAGCCATAATCCCGGTAAACCACAACTAAAATATATATACACACACACACACACACACACACACACACACACACACACACACACACACACACACCATAGCTCCCAACTGTCCCTGATTTGGAACAAAGTCCCTCTTTCCCCCTCATTTTGGTCTGATCCATATATTAGTATATAAAATTGACTATTTCTTTCAAAAAAAGTGCTAAACTTTTCATCCAGTTTCTAAATTGCTTCATTTGTGATCCAGTCACTTCGAGCACTTGGGTGTTATATATTGTTATTACGCATAGTGCTACATTTTTGTATAGTGTTTGTTTTTACTTTTTCCACAGGTATTGTAGCTGCTTATATGTGTTAGCAGCGCGAATATTGTTTGTATTTTTGTTCTAAATTGCTTCATTTGTAAATGTCAAAAGGCCTTGTGGGTTTAATTTTTTTTTTTTTTGTAGAATTCTCCTTTAAGTGGGCGTGTCCTATGCCTACATACTTTTGGTAAAAGGTGTCCCTCGTTCTATATCAAAAAGTTGGTGTGTGTATATATATATATATATATATATATATATATATATATATATACACACATACATACATATATACACATACACACACACACACACACACACACGTATTGCAGTCGGCAAGTGGTTAAAATACACGTTTGATAAACGGCTGCGCAAATATTGTGGGGAAAAAATAATAAAATTGCAACAGCTATCATTTTATTCTCCAGGGTCTCTGCTTTCAGAAATAACATCATGGTTTTGCGGATTATAAGTAATTTTTGAGCATAAAATGCTGATTTTAATGTGTGTGAAAAGTGTCAAAATTATATATATATATATATATATATATATATATATATATAAAATTCATTATAATAATAAAAAAAAAATTCTTATGTATTTTATTTGAAAAAAAAAAAAAAAAATTAAAATAAGAATTTTTTTATTATTATATTATTAATATGAAAAAAAAAAAAAAAAAGAGAGATATCTAGCCTCACTAATTGTAAATATTATATAAATCTAGATTTGTTGTAGTCCACCTGTAAAAGTATAACAGAACACTAATAGGTCACTTTTAGTTGTGACAGGTCCCCTTTAAGAAGAAGGACAAAAAAAGAAGAGCTGGTCATGTGAAGTAGTCACTTGGTTCACGCCGCCATTTTCCAGAAGCCCCACGTCATAGGAGGAGAGATAACGGTCTCCAACAACATGACTCACTCAGTGGGGACAAACCCAGCACGAAAATCAACAAATTGCACACTCGCCAATAGGAAGTCCCTCAGCACGTCACGTGGCGAAACAGCGCGCAAGCGCAATCCGCGCCGCCTCAGACTGTCTTCGGCGCATGCGCAGTGGCAGCTGCTTCAACAGAAGGGTGTGTGAGGGGGAGAGAGAGGCAGGCGAGCTGACAGCTATTTAGGGGAAGGCGGCGGCGCTCCCGGGAAGAGGGCAGACGCAACTGAGGGACGGAGAGAGCAGCGTAGGGTTGTTACGTCAGTGTAAGGCCCGCGGGCCTGGCTCTACGGGGACGCCCGGATAACCCACCGTCACTCCCGGCCCGGGGCGGCGGAATCTTCACCGCGCCGCTGTCTTCTCCCTCCGGTCCGCAATTCATCTGCGAGCTCCTGCCGCCGTGATTCCATCCATCTTGAATTTGACGTCATCCCACACCAGAGATGAGGTCATCGCACGGAGCGCTCGTCACGTGCGCGGCGTTCCGATTGGCTGGATCCGCCGGAGGGGCGGGGGGGAGAGCGGGGCGGAGCCGGGGGAGGAGCTCCGGGGAGAGAAAGTGATGATGATTGTTCTTGTCATCAGCAGCAGAAGAGATGACGAGGGAGATGTCATCCCTCCTGTGTTCTGCAGGTGGACTACAAGTCCCAGCATGTGCTCTACACATCTCATCCTATAATAGTAATTATACATCCAATAATAAAGGAGTTTGTGACTCTCTATAATATTATTATAGGATTTTATATATTAAGGGGTTTATAAAATTATAATAATAAAGTGTTAGAAATAAATAAAACCCTATATATAAAAATAACATATATAAAAAATTAAATCTTATACAAAAAAAAAAAAAAAACACAACAACCCTATAATGATGTACATCGAGGGGGGGGGGGAGTATTTGACCCCCGGCTGATTTTGTACATTTGCCCCACTGACAAAGAAATGATCAGTCTATAATTTTATTGGTTGTTTTTTTTTTTACCAGTGAGAGACAGAATAACAACAAAAATATCCAGAAAAATGCATTTCAAAAAAAGTTATAAATTGATTTGCATTTTAATGAGTGGAATAAGTATTTGACCCCCTCACATAACATGACTTAGTACTTGGTGGTGAAACCCTTGTTGGCGATCACAGAGGTCAGACGTTTCTTGTAGTTGGCCTCCAGGTTTGCACATCTCAGGGGGGATTTTGTCCCTCTTCTCTTTGTAGATCTTCTCCAAGTCATTAAGATTTTGAGGCTGACGTTTGATAACTTAAAGCTCCCTCCACATATTTTCTATGGGATTAAGGTCTGGAGACTGCCTAGGGCACTACAGGACTTTAATGTGCTTCTTCTTGAGCCACTCCTTTGTTGCCTTGGTCGTGTGTTTTGGGTCATTGTCATGCTGGAATACCCACCTAAGACCCATTTTCAATGCCCTGGCTGAGGGAAGGAGGTTCTCACCCAAGATTTGGCGGCACATGGCCTGTCCATTGTCCCTTTGATGCGGTGAAGTTTTCCTCTCCCCTTAGCAGAAAACACCCCCAAAGTATAATATTTCCACCTCCATGTATGATGGTGGGGGATGGTGTTTTTGGGGTCATAGGCATCATTCCTCTTCCTCTAAACACAGAGAGTTGAGTTGATGCCAAAGAGCTCGATTTTGGTCTCATCTGACCACAACACTTTCCCCCAGTTCTCCTCTGAATCATTCAGATGTTTATTAGCAAACTTCAGACCGACTGTACATGTGATTTCTAGAGCAGGGGGACCTTGTGGGTGCTGCAGGATTTCAGTCCTTCACGGCGTGGTGTGTTACCGACTGTTTTCTTGGTGACTGTGGTCCCGGCTGCCTTCAGATCATTGACAAGATTCTCCCGTGTAGTTCTGGGTGATTCCTCACCGTTCTCATCATTGAAACTCCACGAGGTGAGATCTTCGTGAAAACAAAAATGGTGAGGACAGCCGCACTCCAATCCCAACGTATGTTTATTGAAGAAAGACAGGTACTACAAAAACCAGCATAAACCAGGACAACTAACGCGTTTCACACTTGTTCAGTGTTTACTCAGCTATGAGTAAACACTGAACAAGTGTGAAACGCGTCAGCTGTCCTGGTTTATGCTGATTTTTGTAGTGCCTGTCTTTCTTCAATAAACATACGTTGGATTGGAGTGCGGCTGTCCTCACCATTTTTGTTTTCATTGCTATGTGCATTGCCGGCACCCTTGGTCTCTGAGAGAGAAACATCTTTCCAAAACGTAATCTGCCTGGAGCGGCAATTTCTGGTCTTTGAGGGGAGATCTTCCATGGAGCCCCAGACTGAGGAGAGTGACAGTTATTTTGTGTTTCTTCCATTTGTGAATAATCACACCAACTGTTGTCACCCTCTCACCAAGCTGATTGGCGATGGTCTTGTAACCCATTCCAGCCTTGTGTAGATCTACAATCTTCTCCCCGACATCCTTGGACAGCTCTTTGATCTTGTCCATGGTGGAGAGATTGGAATCTGATTGATTCTGTGGACAGTTGTCTTTAACAAGCTGAGATTAGGAGCACTCCCTTTTAAGAGAGAGTGCTCCTAATCTCAGCTCATTACCTGTATAGAAGACATCTGGGAGACAGAAATCTTGATGATTGATAGGGGATCAAATACTTATTTCACTCATTAAAATGCAAATCAATTTGTAACTTTTTTTAAATGATTTTTTTTGGATATTTTTGTTGTTATTCTGTCTCTCACTGGTAAAATAAACCGACCAATAAAATTATAGACTGATCATTTGTCAGAGGGGCAAATGTACAAAATCGGCAGAGGATCAAATACTTTTTTCTCTTAGGCCACTTTCACACTGAGGCGCTTGAAAAACTGCCAGTAAAACGCTGAGTGCCTTTGAAGCGCTTTTCCGGCGCTTTCAATGGAAAGGGGCGTTTTTTCAGCACACCGCCCCAGTGTGAAAGCATTCATTGATTTTAATGGAAATAAGTTTTCAGGCGCTTTTTTTAGCGTGAAAGCGCCTGAAAAGCGCCTCAGTGTGAAAGTGGTCTAACTGTATAAACGTGCAAGTGTTATTGCGCTGGTAGATCCAAGCGAGCTGCTACCAAAAACAATGGGATGTGATTGTAACAAGTACAATAGAAAATTTGCCGTTCTGTAAATTGACAAGAAAACTTAAAATGGTAAATAATGTGAAGATCAAACGATGTCATAAGTAAAGTCCCATGAATGATAACAGTCCAGTGACAAAACCTCTTATTAACAACTTAAGCCCCGGACCATTGTGGCTGGTTAAAGACCAGGCCCCTTTTTGCGATTCGGCACTGCGTCGCTTTAACTGACAATTGCGCAGTCGTGCGACGTGGCTCCCAAACAAAATTTACGTCTTTTTTTCCCCCCCGCAAATAGAGCTTTCTTTTGGTGGTATTTGATCACCTCTGCAGTTTTTATTTTTTCCGCTATAAACAAAAATAGAGCGACAATTTTGGAAAAAAAAACAATATTTTTTACTTTTTGCTATAATAAATATCCCCAAAAAATATATAAAAAACAATATTTTTCCTCAGTTTAGGCCGATACGTATTCTTCTACATATTTCTGGTAAACAAAAATCGCAATAAAGGATTATTGATTGGTTTGCGCAAAAGTTATAGCGTCTACAAAATAGGGAATAGTTTTATGGCATTTTTATTAATATTTTTTTTACTAGTAATGGCAGCTATCAGCGATTTTTTATCGTGACTGCGACATTATGGCGGACACATCGGACACTTTTGACACCATTTTGGGACCATTGTCATTTTTACAGCGATCAGTGCTATAAAAATGCACTGATTACTGTAAAAATGACACTGGCAGTGAAGGGGTAAACCTGTAGGGGGCGCTGTAGGTGTTTAAGTGTGACCTAGGGAGTGCTTCTGTTAGGGGGCGTGGCTCGCCGTGACAAGTCACTGATCGCTATTTCCGATGACAGGGAGCAGACATATAGTTACATAGTTAGTCAGGTTGAAAAAAGACACAAGTCCATCCAGTTCAACCATAAAAAAAAAAAATATCATACAATCCCATATACCCAATTCTATACCCACAGTTGATCCAGAGGAAGGCAAAAAACCCCAGCAGAGCATGATCCAATTTGCTACAGCAGGGGAAAAAATTCCTTCCTGATCCCCCGAGAGGCAATCGGATATTCCCCGGATCAACTTTACCTATAAATGTCAGTACCCAGTTATATTATGTACATTTAAGAAAGAATCCAGGCCCTTCTTAAAGCAATCTACTGAGCTGGCCAGAACCACCTCTGCAGGGAGTCTATTCCACATTTTCACAGCTCTTACTGTGAAGAAACCTTTCCGTATTTGGAGATTAAATCTTTTTTCCTCTAGACGCAAAGAGTGCCCCCTTGTCCTTTGTGATGACCGTAAAGTGAATAACTGAACACCAAGTTCACTATATGGACCCCTTATATATTTGTACATGTTGATCATATCCCCCCTTAATCTCCTCTTCTCAAGAGAGAATAAATTCAGTTCCTCTAATCTCTCCTCATAGCTGAGCTCCTCCATGCCTCTTATCAGTTTGGTTGCCCTTCTCTGCACTTTCTCCAGTTCCCCAATATCCTTTTTGAGAACTGGGGCCCAAAACTGAACTGCATATTCCAGATGAGGTCTTACTAATGATTTGTACAGGGGGGGGGGGGGGCAAAATGATATCTCTCTCTCTGGAGACCATACCTCTCTTAATACAAGAAAGGACTTTGCTCGCTTTGTAAACCGCAGCTTTGCATTGCATGCCATTATTGAGCTTATGATCTACCAAAACCACCAGATCCTTCTCCACTACGGATCCCCCCAGTTGTAATCCCCCTAGTATGTATGATGCATTCATATTCTTAGCCCCCAAGTGCATAACTTTACATTTATCAACATTAAACCTCATCTGCCACATAGTCGCCCAATTAGACAGAGCATTGAGGTCGGCTTGTAAATTGGCGACATCCAGTGTAAGGACGTTATTCCACTGCATAGCTTAGTGTCATCTGCAAAGACAGAAATGTTACTTTTGATCTCAGACCCAATATCATTTATAAAGATATTAAAAAGTAAGGGTCCCAGCACTGAAACTTGGGGTACACCACTGATAACCTTGGACCATTCAGAGTAAGAATCATTAACCACTACTCTCTGAATTCTGTCTTTTAGCCAGTTTTCTATCCATTTACAAACTGATATTTCCAATCCTGTAGACTTTACCTTACACATGAGCCGTGTGTGGGGAACTGTATCGAACGCTTTGCAAAATCCAAGTATACCACGTCCACCGCCACCCCTCTGTCCAAGTATACCACGTCCACAGCCACCCCTCTGTCCAAGTATACCACGTCCACTGCCACCCCTCTGTCCAAGTATACCACGTCCACTGCCACCCCTCTGTCCAAGGTCTTACTTACCTCTTCATAAAAAGAAATCAGGTTTGTTTGACAACTTCTGTCTTTCATGAATCCATGCTGTCTGTTGCTTAAATAGTTTTTTTCCAGCAAGAACTCATCTATGTGGTCTTTTATTAATCTCTCCAGTATCTTCCCAACTATAGAAGTTAAACTAACAGGTCTATAGTTACTTTTTAAATATAGGCACCACATTGGCCCTGCGCCAATCCAGTGGTACTATTCCTGTCATTAATGAGTCCCTAAAAATTAAATACAATGGCTTTGAAATTACAGAGCTCAATTCTTTTAGGATCCGTGGGTGTATGCCATCTGGTCCAGGTGCTTTATCCACCTTTATTCCATCTAAATATTTCTGGACCATATCACTTTTGAGCCATTGTGGATTTGGGGCTGTGTCACTACCACCCCCATTTTGGACATGAGCTCCCCCATGCTCCTTTGTATACACAGAACTGAAGAAAGTATTTAATAAATTAGCCTTCTCTTTGTCCCCAGTCACCCACTCTAGATTATTTTGTAAAGGGCCTACATGCTCAGACTTGACCTTTTTACTATTAATATATTTGAAGAATTTTTTGGGGTTTGTCCTACTATCTTTTGCAATCTGTCATTCATTTTGAATTTTTGCATCCTTGATTTCCTTTTTACATATCCTGTTATATTCTTTGTAACATTTAAATGACACTAGTGTTCCCTCATTTTTATATTTTTTAAAAGCTCTTTTCTTATAGTTTATAGCTTTTTTAACTTTGGCAGTGAGCCACATAGGTTTTATTTTTAGCCTTTTAAACTTATTGCCCATGGGAATATACTTTGCAGTGAGTTCACAAACAGTCTTTTTGAAGAATTCCCATTTCTGTTCTGTGCCCATTGATGCCA
Organism: Rana muscosa; assembly: GCA_029206835.1. Lineage (NCBI taxonomy): Eukaryota > Metazoa > Chordata > Amphibia > Anura > Ranidae > Rana > Rana muscosa. The sequence continues at coordinate 53,803,360 of CM055117.1, read as the reverse complement.
ATATTCCTTCCCAGTCTAAGTCCTGGAGAGCAGCGCTCATCCTTGGAAAATTTGCTCTCTTGAAATTAAGTGTTTTTATCTTTCCCGTATGTGATTTTTGCTTACAGCTAACATCAAATGAAATCATGTTATGGTCACTGCTACCCAGGTGTTCCTTTATATCGGGCATCACTAAATGGCGGACCGCGGGCCACATGCGGCCCGCGGCACTCTGCCATTCGGAACGCCGCGGTACCGCCATGTAGGAGCCTTTTCTTCCTCCTTCCGTTGCTCTGTAATCCTCACAGAGCCGACAGCGGGAGGCGGAACAATTCTGGGTGGAGGGCGGAGCTGCCCAAGGTTATCAAACAGGCGATTGGCTGCTAGGACTGTCCTTCATCCTAGCAGCCAATCACCTGTTTGTTACCTCGGCCCTCCATCCAGAACTGTCCCGCCTCCCTCCCTGCAACTCCTCTTCTGCCCCTATTCAGACACGCTGTGCCTCCCTCCGATCTGCCTGTAAGGTAGGACAGTGAGGGGGGTGAAGTTAAGAGCTAACAACTGAATGTGTGGGGTGAATGCCGAGCCTCAGGATTGCAGTGATGTTTGGAGGAGGAGGGGCTGAGGACATCAAAGAGTCCCCCTCTAAGGACTGTAATGTGGGGGAGCTGAGCACTGGAGTGTGGGGGAGCTGAGCACTGGAGTGTGGGGGAGCTGAGGACTGTAATGTGGGGGGAGCTGAGGACTGGAGTGTGGGGGAGCTGAGCACTGTAATGTGGGGGGACTGAGGACTGTAATGTGGGGGGAGCTGAGGACTGGAGTGTGGGGGGACTGAGGACTGGAGTGTGGGGGGACTGAGGACTGTAATGTGGGGGGAGCTGAGGACTGTAATGTGGGTGAGCTGAGGACTGTAATGTGGGGGGACTGAGGACTGTAATGTGGGGGGACTGAGGACTGTAATGTGGGGGGAGCTGAGGACTGTAATGTGGGTGAGCTGAGGACTGTAATGTGGGGGGACTGAGGACTGGAGTGTGGGGGAGCTGAGGACTGGAGTGTGGGGGAGCTGAGGACTGGAGTGTGGGGGAGCTGAGCACTGGAGTGTGGGGGGACCGAGGACTGTAATGTGGGGGGACTGAGGACTGTAATGTGGGGGGACTGAGGACTGTAATGTGGGGGGAGCTGAGGACTGTAATGTGGGGGGAGCTGAGGACTGGAGTGTGGGGGAGCTGAGCACTGGAGTGTGGGGGGACTGAGGACTGTAATGTGGGGGGACTGAGGACTGTAATGTGGGGGGAGCTGAGGACTGTAATGTGGGGGGACTGAGGACTGTAATGTGGGGGGAGCTGAGGACTGGAGTGTGGGGGAGCTGAGCACTGGAGTGTGGGGGAGCTGAGCACTGGAGTGTGGGGGGACTGAGGACTGTAATGTGGGGGGACTGAGGACTGTAATGTGGGGGGAGCTGAGGACTGGAGTGTGGGGGAGCTGAGCACTGGAGTGTGGGGGAGCTGAGCACTGGAGTGTGGGGGGCCTGAGGACTGGAGTGTGGGGGGAGCTGAGCACTGTAATGTGGGGGGAGCTGAGGACTGGAGTGTGGGGGGACTGAGGACTGTAATGTGGGGGGACTGAGGACTGTAATGTGGGGGAGCTGAGGACTGGAGTGTGGGGGAGCTGAGCACTGGAGTGTGGGGGGAGCTGAGCACTGGAGTGTGGGGGGACTGAGGACTGTAATGTGGGGGAGCTGAGGACTGTAATGTGGGGGAGCTGAGGACTGTAATGTGGGGGAGCTGAGGACTGTAATGTGGGGGGACTGAGGACTGTAATGTGGGGGAGCTGAGGACTGTAATGTGGGGGAGCTGAGGACTGTAATGTGGGGGGACTGAGGACTGTAATGTGGGGGGACTGAGGACTGTAATGTGGGGGAGCTGAGGACTGTAATGTGGGGGAGCTGAGGACTGTAATGTGGGGGAGCTGAGGACTGTAATGTGGGGGAGCTGAGGACTGTAATGTGGGGGGACTGAGGACTGTAATGTGGGGGGAGCTGAGGACTGTAATGTGGGGGGACTGAGGACTGTAATGTGGGTGAGCTGAGGACTGTAATGTGGGTGAGCTGAGGACTGTAATGTGGGGGGACTGAGGACAGGAGTGTGGGGGAGCTGAGGACAGGAGTGTGGGGGAGCTGAGGACTGGATTGTGGGGGAGCTGAGGACTGGAGTGTGGGGGAGCTGAAGACTGTAGTGTGGGGGAGCTGAGAACTGTAATGTGGGGGGTCTGAGGACTGTAATGTGGGGGGGCTGAGGATATTAAAGTGGAGAGGGGAGGAATGTAATGTGGGGGGGGAAGGCTGAGGACTGTGATTTGGGGGACTGAGGACAGGGATGTGGAGGGGGGACTGAGGACAGGGATGTGGAGGGGGGACTGAGGAGAGTAATGTGGGGTTATGATGTAAATAGGGGCAGAGGACAATACTGTTAATGGGGGTTGGTGTTAAGGAAGTGTGAGGACACTTCTGTGGAAGGAGTGGAGGGGGATGATGTAAAGGGGGAGCTGAGGACACTCATCAAGAGGGGATCTTGATGTGAAGGGGGAGGGGACTGATGTGCACTGGGCACTAAGGACGCTGATATAAGAATGGGTTAAGATCTGTGCATGTGCATTAGGTGCACACGTCGTGGGTGGATCAGCCTATTTTAATGCGCTGCACTACCCACATGAAAACCGAGAGAAAGAAGTCCTTGACCTTTTTTAAAAAAAAAATTGCGCCGCACCAAGCCACATTGTGCTGCAGCAACATGTCGTTTGGCGCATGCGAAAATGCATGACAGGGAACCGACATGATATTCGGACCTCTGCAATAAGAACATTTTACTGACCGGACCTCGGCGAATTGTAATTCAATACCCCTGCTTTATATGAACATTAGTAATACGCTCTGCATGGTTTGAGATTACCAGGTCCAACAGAGCTTCATTCCTAGTTGGGGCCTCAATAAACTGGACCATAAAATTGTCCTGCAATAGGTTTATACATTTTTGCCCTTTAACTGTCCCAGCAGTTCTATTACTCCAGTCAATTTCTGGGTAGTTAAAATCCCCCATTATTATCACCGTCCCAGCCCTTGCAGCCCTTTCCATCTGTGCAAGGAGCTGAGTCTCCACCTCATTAACATTGGGTGGTCTATAACAAACTCCAATGATTAACTTTTTTTTGAATCAAAAGTTTTTTTTATTGAACATAAGAAAAATCACAGCAATTTCCATTGTACACACAAAGTTGCAAAGGTTTCCCTCTGCTGGTACACTTCAAAAGAATACTTCAGTACACCACTACAATCTTGTTTTGATAAGTACAGGAGACATTAGCATCACAACCAATGATTAACTTTGAACTACGCACATCTGTATGCAGTTCCGCCCATAATGCTTCAGACTCATCCCACTCTCCATCCACCAGGTCCTCTTTCACACTCACTTTGAGATCACTTCTCACGTAGAGAAAGACCCCGCTACCTTTCCTTTTTACCCTGTCTTTGCGAAAGAGTGCATAGCCAGGAATATTAATAGCCCAGTCATGTGAGGAATGAAGCCAAGTTTCAGCAATACCGATTACATCATAGCTCTCCTCATGCACCAGAGCTTCCAACTCACCTGTTTTGCTTGGCAGACTTCTGGCATTGGTGAACAGACACTTTAATGCATTAATATATTTTGACCGGTCACATACTATCCTCTTGGATGTTCCCAGATTGCAACTAGGACTTGCTACTATACTTACATTGGGTTTATGTGCTTTGGTTACCCTACCACTAATGCCCCTAATACTACCCTCTGGAATATGTTCCACGCTGACTCTCACTATCTCTGGACCCTCCCGCCCGTCGCCTAGTTTTAAACACCCGTTTTAACTTTTTGGCCAGCTGATCCCAACAATGCAGACAAGCTGAAGGTCACTATCAAAGCAACCTGGGCTTCCATAACACCTCAGCAGTGCCACAGGCTGATCCCCTCCATGCCATGCCGCATTGATGCAGTAATTCATGCAAAAGGAGCCCCGACCAAGTATTGAGTGCATACTATACTGTACATGGACATACTTTCTCAGATACTGAATTTGGGGATTTCACTAGCTGTAAGCCATAATCATCACAATTAAAAGAAAGAAATGATGAAATATATCACTCTGTGTGTAACGCATCTATATAAAATATAGGAGTTTCACTTTTTGAATTGAATTACTGAAATAAATGAACATTTTGATGACGTTCTAATTTTATGAGATGCATCTGTAAGTCCACCTTGCACTTTAAATGTGGATATTGATGACAAACAAAGAAGTGAACCACCCAAGCGTTCCTCCACCGTGTACAAAAAATGGCTGCTTACCAGAGATCATGGATTAACCACTTACGGACCGCCCGCCGCAGTTTTATGTCGGCTGTTTGAAGAGGAATACCGTTGTTATGGCAGCAGCTAGCTATCATAACCCCGGTATCCTCTTCTTCAGTGGGCCGTCCGCTACAAGATAAAAGTGGTCTCTGCGGCGGATAAGCCGCAAGATCACTTTTATCAGCGGCAGGAGAGGGGCCCTCCGCCGCTTACCAGAGCCATTGGCAGCAGCGGAGGCGATCCGGTCCTGTCCCTGCCTGGGTATGGAGACGATGGGAAGATGGCCCCCCACATGTCTCCATATCACTGCAGGGCGGAAGAAACGTCACTTCCACCCATAGGTCTTAAAGGGACATTTAAAAAAATAATAATTTTAGAATCACATTTTTTTTTGCATTTTAGTCCAAATATGAGATCTAAGGTCTTTTTGTCCCCAGATCTCATATTTAAAGGGGTCGTAAATCATTTTTTTTAAAAATAACAACCATATACTTACCTCCATATACATATACTTACCTCCACTGTGCAGCTCGTTTTGGATAGAGTGGCCCCGAACCTGGTCTTCTGGGGTCCCTCGGCGGCTTTCTCGGCTCTTCCCCGCAAGAACTCACCACCTATATGCGAGGGAGCTCGCATGGTGGTGAGTGATTGCGGGCGCGCTCCAGTGATACAGCCAGTGGCTATAGACGCTCACTGTATCACCCGGTCCCGCCGCGCTCCCCCGCCTCGCCGCTTCATTGGATGTGATTGACAGCAGCGTGAGCCTATGGCTGTGCTGCTTTCAATCCATCCAGTGTAGCCAATCAACGGGCAGGCTCAGAAATGAGGAGGATGACGGGGGAGAGCGCGGGACTTTCGAGGGCTCAGGTAAGTAAAACGGGGGCCTCGGGGGGAGGGGTGGGCGGTATTGTCGGATGTTTTTTCACCTTAATGCATAGGATGCATTAAGGTGAAAAAACGTACCTTTACAACCCCTTTAAGAGGTCCTGTCATGCTTTTTTCTATTATCATAGGGGATGTTTACATTCCTTGTAAGAGGAATAAAAGTAACCCAAAATAAAGTAAAATAAATACGATTTTTTTTTAAAAGCGCCCCGTCCCGACGAGCTTGCGTGCAGAAGCGAATGCATACGTGAGCAGCGCCCACATATGAAAACAGTGTTCAAACCACACATGTGAGGTATCCTCTGTAACTCAAAACATGCAACCTGTAGAATTTTTTAAACGTCGCCTATGGAGATTTTTAAGGGTAAAAGTTTGTCGCCATTCCACGAGCGGGCGCAACTTTGAAGCGTGACATGTTGGGTATAAATTTACTCCGCGTAACTTCATCTTTCACAATATAAAAAAAGTTAGGCTAAGTTTACTGTTGTCCTATTTTTTAATTCAAAAAAGAAAGTGATTTCTTTCCAAAAAAAGTGTGCTTGTAAGACCGCTGCGCAAATACGATGTGACAAAAAGTATGACCGCCATTTTATTCTCTAGGGTGTTAGAAAAAAATATATATGATGTTTGGGGGTTCTATGTAATTTTCTAGCAAAAAAAAATGTTTTTAACTTGTAAACTTCAAATCTCAGAAAGAGGCTCGGGGCTTAAGTGGTTAAGTTATGAGTCATGAGCGCAGTGTGGAAAGATATCCCTTATGGGGGAAGTCTTTAACTCCTTTTCTCCCTTTGGATGGAACCGCTCTCATAAGGGACGGTAGGTAATAAATTCAGCATGTCATAAATGGAAGTAAATTAAAAATATTCCCATAGTGTAAAACTGTTTGTAAAATGTATTAAAAGATAAAGCACCACAGATGAAAAGAAGAGTCTAGCTTTTGACTACGTTCATTCTACATCAATAGAGGCAAAAGTAAAAGAAATTAATTATAAGCTCCTAACTAAATGGTATTTGGTCCCAACAAAATTACATAGAATAAATAAGGAGTCATCACCCCTATGTTGGAGAGAGTGTGGGATGCATGGAGGGAACACATGCCCATATATGGTGGCACTGCCCCTTGATACAGGAATACTGGAGAGAGATATTAAGATTGATAAAGAAGATTAGTGGATTTCAGATCAAACTTGATCCATGGTATTGCCTGTTTCACAATACGGGGATGACAAAAAAAAATATAGAATGACTTTGGTACCATATATGTTGAACGGAGCTGAAGCACTAATACCACGGAAATGGAAAGAAAAAAAAGTGCCATCAATAGGAGAGTGGTTAAGAGAGATGGATAGAATTAGGCCCCCTTCACACTGAGGCGTTTTTATTTCGTTTTCGCAGTAAAAATAGCGCTGTAAAAACACCTGAAATAATCCTGCCCCAGCATTCTCAATGTGAAAGCCCTGAGGGCTTTTACACTGAGGCGTTTTGCTGGCTGTGCGTTGGAAAAAATCCTGCAAACAGCATCTTTAGGGCGCTAAAGATAGTGCTGTAAAAACGCCCATCCCCATTGTAATGAATGAGAACCGATGTAGAAACGCATAGGCGTTAGCGCTAGTTTTTAAAAATAGCGCTAATGCCTATGCGTCTTTACCACAAATTCACCACGTTAGCGCTATTTTTAGCGCTAGCGCGGTAAAATCGCGGTAAAACCGCATAGGCGTTAGCGCTATTTTTAACGCTTTTGTGGTAAAAACGCGGTAAAAAATTGCGGTAAAATCGCCTCAGTGTGAAAGTAGCCTAAGACTGATGGAGGAGCTGCTCTCAAATCATAATGAAAATAGACCAAAGTTTGATAGGATTTGGAAGGGATGGAGAGAGTTTAAGGAATCAGAGACCTATATAGAAGGGCTGGGGGAGTGAGGGAATGCTTTATCCCTCTTCTTCCTTCTGTCGTTCCTTTTTAGTTTCTCCCTCTTTGTTTCTCTTTTCTTTTTTTTTTCCTCTTTCTTATGCGGCGTACACACGATCGTTTTTCATGCCATTTTTTAAACCAACGTTTTTCACGTCGTTTTTTTTTCATGTTTCCTCTCAAGCCTGTCTTGCGTACACACGATCATTTTAAAAAATGTTCAAGCAAAGCGCGGTGACGTACAAGACGTACGACGGCACTATAAAGGGGAAGTTCCATTCGGATGGCGCCACCCTTCATGTTAGTAAAGTTTGTTGAGCGACGATTCGCGCTTTTCAGCCTCGTGCTTTTCAGTCCGTTACTGCGTGACGAATGTGCCATCTCCATTACGAACGCTAGTTTTACCAGAACGAGCGCTCCCATCTCGTACTTGATTCTGAGCATGCGCGGTTTTTTTCACGTCGTTAAAGCATACACACTATCGTTTTTTCACGTCGTTAAAAAAAACGACATGAAAAACGACGTGAAAAAATAGAGCATGTTCGAAATTTTTAATGGCCGTTTTTCACGCCGTTAAAAATGCTCTGGAGCCTACACACGATCAGTTTTAATGCCCATTTTTAAAAATGGCATTTTTAACGGCATGAAAAACGATCGTGTGTATGGGGCATTACACATTCGTAGGCTTGGAGTGGGAGCCTTCTTATATTAATTCACATATAATCATTCTCCACTAGACTTAGTTGATATTAATTATTACTGACACCAGAAATGTATTTTTCCTTTATTTGGAATTTTCCCCGTTTTTTTTTTTTTTTTCCCATATTAGTAGGCTTGGAGTGGGAGCCTTCTTAAATTATCTCACATATAATTCTGCTCCACTTGATTTTGTTGATATTAATTTTCACTGATACCATCCTTTTTTTTTTTCACATTAGTAGGCCTGGAGTGGAAGCCTTCTTAAATTAGTAGACACATAATTTAGTACCACCAGATTTAGTTGATTTTTATTCACATTTACATTTTTTATATAATTTTTGTTTTTATTTTTTTGGGGGTAATCACTATAGGGATATTGAAATATGATAGACACATGTCACGATGCACTTGCACTTTAGACTTTAGATACACGAGAGAGGGAGTACATGGGGGATTAAGTCCCTCCCATCCCTTTCTCTTCCCCCCCCCCTCTTTTTTTTTTTTGTTTTATTCTCTCTCCTCTTTTCTTTCTTTTGCTTCTCTGACTTGCTTGGCTTCTATTTCTATCTTTCTTCCCCTCTCTCTTATGCTCGACCCCTCCATCCGGGGGACTAGGAGTATGGGGGCCATGGAGATGGATATACTTTATATGGGATAAGTAGACCTTTTAGTATAAATTGTTATTGATATTTTTGGTTCATTTCAACAAAGGTGTATATATTGAGATCGTATATGTGTGTTTTGTCAATGTGGCTTAAATACTTATGCATTGTTATGTATGTAATGTGGAAAAACATTAATAAAAAGATTTGATATAAAGAGAACCCCTTATTTGCAAAAAAATAAATAAATAAATAAAGCACCAACTACTCGCAATGTAATGGTTAAAACAAGCAAATATGCAACATGTAGTGGTGCTGGGAATCAAACCGTCAGCCTTAATGGAATCGGTGGGTGTGGTGATGTCACAGACATGGACTCCGCCCTACGATCTTATAAAGCATGCCCCCGATGACATAAATTCGGAGGAAATGCGTAGAGTGGAGTCCACGCTTGTGGCGTCGCCACGCCCGCCGATTGCACAAGGCTGTCAGTTTGATTCCTGGCACTGATACATGTTGCATGTTTGCTCATTTTAACCATTTCATTGGGAGTAGTTGGTGATTTATGTTTTAATAGATTTTACAGTTTTACACTATGGGGATATTTTTTATTTACTTTCATTTATGACATGCTGGATTTATTACCTACCATCCCTTATGAGAGCGGTTCCATCCAAAGGGAGGAAAGGAGTTAAAGACTTCCACCTTAAAGTGGAACTTTACTCATAACATAAAACAATGTTCTTTAGCAAGGAACATACATTACACATTAATAATTATGCTACTAAAATGAGTGTGTGCTGTAAATTGCCTCCAGCATTGTTCGTGTTTCTTCTTGCTGGAGGCTGCCATTTTGCCAAAGCCCAGAGCCCCCGAACAGCAGTAAATCATAAAGTGGAACTAAACCCATCGATTTAACAGTTTCAAAATTCCTGGAATGCTGGGATTGCTAACTGTCACATTTGCTTGTGTCCTCAACCAAACTGTCAAACCATCCAATGGCTGGTGTCATAACTGATCTCATGTGCAGCACCATGGCAGTTGCAGATCAAACAGAAGCAGCTTTCTCTGCTGTAAAGGATAGAAGGATTTAATTCCGCTTTTAGACCCCTTTCACACTGGGGCGTTTTTCAGGCGCTTTGGCGTTAAAAAAAGCGCCTGAAAGAAGCTGCATTTGCAATACCAATGTGAAAGCCTGAGTGCTTTCACACTAAAGCACCTGAAAAACGCCACAGTGTGAAAGGGGTCTTAGCGTTAAAAAAAGCGCCTGAAAGAAGCCTCACCTGCAAACCCAATGTGAAAGCCCGAGTGCTTTCACACTAAGGCGCTGCGCTGGCAGGACATCAAAAAAAGTACTGCAAGCAGCTTCTTTGCAGCGCTTTAGACCCCCTTCACACTGAGGCGTTGAAAAAACGCTAAAAAATGATGACATTTTTTACCGCAATTTTACCACGTTCGCGGTAAAAAATAGCGCTAACGCGTATGCGTTTTTACCGCGTTTGCGCAAAAAAATAGCGCGAACGCGTTAAACACGCATATGCGTTAGCGTTATTTTTTAAAATAACGCTTATGCCTATGCGTTTTTACCGCGTTTTTACCACGTTTTTACCGCGGTTCCCATTCATTTCAATGGGGATAGGCGTTTTTACAGCGCTATTTTATGCGCCCTAAAGTTGCTCTAAAAAGCTGTTTGCAGGATTTTTTTCAACGCCCAGCCAGCACAACGCCTCAGTGTGAAAGCCCTCAGAGATTTCACATTGAGAATGCTGGGGCAGGATTATTTCAGGCGTTATTACAGCGCTATTTTTACCGCTAAAACGCGGTAAAAACGCCTCAGTGTGAAATGGGCCTTAGGAGCGGTGAGTACACCACTCCTAAAGCGCCCCTTCCCATTGAGGCGATTTTTTAACGCCAAAGCGCCTGAAAAACGCCCCAGTGTGAAAGGGGTCTAAGGCCCCTTTCACACTGGGGTGGGCAGGTGCGGTGGCGGTATAGCAGCGCGATTTTCAGCGCCACTATACCATTGTATTTACCGTGATATTCGGCCGCTATCGGTGCGGTTTTAACCCCCGCTAGCGGCCGAAAAAGGGTTAATACCGCGGTGTCCCATTGATTTCAATGGGATGAGCGGTATACACACCGCTCCTTCACCGCTCCAAAGATGCGGCTTGCAGGAGATTTTTTTTTCTCCTGCCAGCGCATCACCTCAGTGTGAAAGCCCTCTGGCTTTCACATTGAGAATACTGGGGCAGGAGCATTTCAGGCGTTATTTATGCGCTATTTTTAGCGCTAAAACGCCTGAAATAAGCCTCAGTGTGAAAGGGGCCTAAGACTGTCAGCAAATCGGCCTCTTCAAACTCAGCAGTGCCTAAAAATGCCAAAAAAATGGAGAGCAACTTAGCATGTGCAGAGCAGGGTGAGACTGTGTATTACTGGATTTTAAACAATGTAGACACTTAGGCCCCATGCACACGAGACGCCGGCGCAAACTCTGCTGAACACACGTTTTTAAAGGCTGAAAACGGCGTTTAGAAACGCCCGTTTTGCCACGATTGCAGCCGCGTTTAGCGGCGTTTTACCGCGTTTGCGTCTATTAGCGTTTAGTTAGGAAACGTCATAAGGCCCTCCCTAAGCTCAAAAAACAGTATTATTAACCATTTAAGCCATTTGGTGAGACCAAAGTGAGTAGCAGCAGCTGAGAGAGCAGCAGTGTACTTGTATTTAGCGTGTCACTTGCCACGTCACCTGCCACAAGTTGTGGATTGTCCACTTGCCACGTCACCTGCCACAAGTTGTGGATTGTCTACAGTGCAATGCAAGCAATTACAGTTTCTTTTATATATTTTTTTAATGTTTTTTCATCATTTGCCTCTATTTTTGAGATTTCTAATGTAAAAAAATAGGTCACCTTTAAAAACGCTTATAAACGAAAACGCGGCAAAACGACAAGGCCGCGTTTAGCAGCGTTTTGCGTCTGAAACGTGGAAAACTTTTGCGTCTGAACCCATTTTTTTGCTTCTGGAAAAACGAGGTTAAAACGCAACTGCCTAAAAACGGCAAAAAAACGAGACTGTGTACATGGACACATAGGATAACATTGAATGGGTTCAGGAGCAGTTGAAAAAAGTGTCCAACTGCCTCTGAACGCGCGTTTAACAGCAAATAACAGCGTCTCGTCTGCATGGGGCCTTATTTTCAATTTTTTTACATATCAATACCTGCACAAGGGGCCAGCCTGAAGGGATCTAGCAGGACTTGATTTTCTGACTCAGACTGGGATCACACTAGTGAACTGTATGGCTGAAATTGCATCACATTCGCACCAAAACGGTGCAGGACCCTTTTTTTGGTCCGTACTGGAATCGGATCGCATGAGTGTTGGGGTGGAAGAACTTGACTGGCCTGCACAGAGTCCTGACCTCAACCCGATAGAACACCTTTGGGATAATTTAGAGCAGAGACTGCGAGCCAGGCCTTCTTGTCCAACATCAGTGCCTGACCTCACGTGTATATTGATTGTTTTGGTGTATATGCTGTATACTAGAATTTTTATTTATTTAACTTTTTTCTCCACTAGTAATGGCGGCGATCCGCAACTTATAGCGAGACTGCGATATTGCGGCAGACAGTCTGACACTAACTGACACTTTTGTGAGAAATAGTGACGCTAATACAGTGATAAGTGCTAAAAATATACATGGTCACTGTAGTAATGACACTGGCTGCGAAGGGGTTAACATCAGGGAGCGATCAAAGGTGTTAATTGTGTGCCTAGCCAGTGTTTTGGTGTACTATGTGTGCTGCTTTTACTAAGGGAAGTAATGGATTTTATCCCCTGACAAGACAGGGCTCTGCCTTGTTTAAATTCATGACGATCGCCGGGTGCCAGCAGTAATCCATTGGCCGGGACCTGATGAGTGATCTGCTGTGTTTAATCACAGCACGGCCGGCTTACCAGAAGTGTACTAGGTATATCTCGGTTATACGGTCGGGAAGCTGTTAAGGGGGTTATAAGCCTCAGATAGGAAATTAGACATGTGCGGTTTGTTTCGTTCCGAATTAAAATTCGGACAAATTTTCGTTATTCGGAAATTGGGATGATCCCAATTTCCGAATTAGGATAGTACCGAATTTAAACGAATCCGAAATAACGAAATTCGAATTCCGACAAAGTTTGAATTCAAATCGTTTTTGAATACTTTTCCAATTCGAATCGTTTTCCAATTTCCAAAATGAATAAAATAGATTAAAAAATAAAGGACTAGAATAGGAAAAAAAATCTATTCTATTCCTTTATTTCCTATTCTCTTTTTAATTATTTTTGGAAATCGGAAAACTATTCGAATTCGAAAACTATTCAAAAACAGCACACTTTACAAATTGTTAGGCACACATTTAACCCCTTAATTGCCCCTAGATGTTAACCCCTAGAGACAATCAAGGAGTTTAAAGTGTGCCTAACTATGTGCAATGTGTGCTGCTTTTTACTATTGATCTCTCAGTTTCTCATCCCTGCTTTGTAGGGATGAGAAACTGAGAGATTGCTCCCTCTGTACAGCGCACTGTGTTGTTTACCAACACAGAGCTCTGGGCTGTGACGACCAGCAGGTCCTGGCCATGAATGATTGGCGAGGACTTGCTGACAGGCTCCCGCCGTAATTGATTGGGAAGTGCTCATGCGTGCGCCCTAAACCCGGAAGTAGGCAGTGACATAGCATTGCTCTGCCTACAGCGGCCATCCGTCTACAGTACATTGCGAGCAGACGGCAAGTGGTTAACATAGCACAGTGCTAAATAGCAAAAAAAGGCCTAGTTATAAAGGGGGTAAAACTTTCCGGTGAAATAAAAAACAATCCCACGATTATTGGTGGTTAGTGGCACTTTAAAGTGGAGTTCCACCCTGAAAAAAAAAAATTCACCAAAAATCTACTAAAAAATAGAAAAAAAAAAATTGGAAGAAATTATAATTTTTACTTACCAGAAATAGCGGTTGCTATGCGGATTTTCCTAATCTGCCTCTTCATCCTCCGCGGCTGGTCTTCTTCCTCGTCCTACTCGCGGTGTCTTCTGGTCAATGGGGCGCGCTGCCTTCTGGGAACTGTGTGTATCCCAGAGAGCAGCCGGGCCATTCACAAAGCGCCGCGCGGCACGCGCACGTGCAGTAGGAAACGGACAGTGAAGCCGCAAGGCTCCACTGCCTGTTTCCCTTAGTGAGGATGGTGGCGCGGGGCCCTGCCGCGATCGAGGGATCGGCCTCGGGGGGGCCGGGGGCGACTTTGCGGGCGCCTAGGACAGGTAAGTGTCCTTATTAAAAGTCAGCCGCTACAGTGTTTGTAGCGGCTGACTTTAAAAAAAAAAAAAATCGCGGGTGGAATCCTGCTTTAAGACCCCCCTACCTTCACCTTGGAACTGCTGGAATCCTCTTTCCTGCTCACAAACGCCCCCCTTCCTCCATTGTGAACTGAGTGTTTGTAATCACTAGTAGTGTATACACTTGGAATGACTATAATTGTTTCACAGCGATCACAAAGTACAGAGCCACTCTGACTGGCACTGTACATTGTGACTGTGAGCTGAGCTGGGTGGGTGCACTAGTTACTCGTGTTTATAAACGGTGCTCCAGAAAATAGCATGCCCCTCTATGCTGATTTTTTAACAACGGTATTGAGATGGTTGATGCTCATGGTTTCGAAAGCATGGGTGTGATGGTCAGGTGTACAAGAACATATGGCCATGTAGTGCATGTGTGCTAAGCATTTCCAATCAGGAGCCACTCTTCCAGCTTTCACCTGCAGCACCACCTAGTGGTAAAAGCTAGCGTGGGGGCATATAACTCTGTATGGGGGCTCTGCTGTATTTGTCACAATGCCTATGTAAAAAGCATCAGGCCTCGTACACACGGCCGAGATTCTCGTCGAAAAAAACATGTCGTTTTTTTCGACGAGATTCTTGGACAAGAAACTTGTCCCGGCCGAGTGTACACACGCTCGATTCAAAGAACCTGCGGTTCTTTGAATGGAGCTTACGCGGTGACGTCATCGACTACGACGAGCATGCGCTCGTCACATTCGATGCCGTCGCCGCCATCTTGGTATACCCTACCTATGCCTAGGAAGCTACCGCGCATGCGTCGAATTCATTTTGAATATGCGCGGGCTTCCGGGAGGACAGGTAAGTGTACACACACTCACTTTTCTCGTCGAGAAACATGCCGACGAGAATCTCGACGAGAAAATAGAGAGCAGGTTCTCTATTTTCTCGTCGAGATTACTTGTCGGTTTTCTTGACGAGAAACCATACACACGAACGAATTTCTCGGCAAGACATCTCTGCCAGCAAGTTTCTTGCTGGTTCTTGCCGAGAAACTCGGTCGTGTGTACGAGGCTTCAGGGCCCTTTCACACCGATTAGTTTTTCTTCAGTTTTTGCCTTACCAAAAGCGAAAGGAAAAGGCATGACCATTAAATTCTATGGAGCTCTTCACAACAGTCAGTTGCGGGTCCGTTGAGTTTTTAGTCCTGGATGCTGCATTATTGGTGCATGTTTACCCACTTCCTATCTTGTCCAAAGTCATATGACGTCCGCAAGGTGGCTCTCCCATCCCGGGCGGGAGTCATATGACGTCCTTGGCTTCCCGCTGGCATAGGGGGCGTGCACGTGCCCAGCGGCCGCGATGTCCGCTGGGCACCCACGATCGCTCGTGACAGAGCAGAAACGTGGATCTGTGTGTGTAAACAAACAGATCCACGTCCTGTCAGGGGAGAGGAGACAGATTGTGTGTGTTCCTAGTATATAGGAACACCGATTGGTCACCTCCCCTAGTCAGTCCCATCCCCCTACAGTTATAACACACACTGAGGGAACACATTTAACCACTTGATCGCCCCCTAGTGTTAACCCCTTCCCTGCCAGTGACATTTTTACAGTAATCAGTGCATATTTATAGCACCGATCGCTGTATAAATGTCAATGGTTTAAAAAAAGTTTCTGATGTGTCACATAAAAATCGCTGATCACTGCCATTACTAGAAAAAAAAATAAAAAAATAAAAATGCCATAAATCAATAACCTATTTTGTAGGCGCTATAACTTTTGCGCAAACCAATCATTATACGCTTATTTTTTTTACCAAACATATGTAGAAGAATACATATCAGCCTTAAATAAATTTGGGATATTTATTATAGCAATTATAGTGTTTTTTTTTCAAACTTTTCGTTTTTTTTTTTGCACAAAATATAAAATTCGCAGAAGTGATCAAATACCACCAAAAGAAAGCTCTACTTGTGTGGAAAAAATGTATTAAAATTCATTTGGGTACAGTGTTGCATGACCGTGCAATTGTTATTCAAAATGTTACAGCGCTGAAAGCTGAAAATTGGCCCGGGCAGGAAGGGGGTGAAAATGTCCTGTATGGAAGTGGTTAAAAAAAATGCACCTTCCCATTGAGATGAATGAAAAACGCATAAAAAACACATCAGTGTTAGCTTTTTTTGGTGCTTTTTTGAGTCACATATCATTTTTCGCATTTTTCGCAGGTGGAAAACGCACCAGAAACGCGGCAAAAACGCATATGCATTTTTACCGTGCTTCTGCAATAGAGCAGCGTGAAAGCAGCCTAAGCTGAAAGCCATGTTTCTTTGGTTCCAAATCTGCCCGCTAGTTTCCCATTAGCCCCGGTGCTTAAAGCGGTTGTAAAATCTGTTTTGTTATTTATACCTTCACCCATTAGTGTATTTAGGTTTTGCGCTGCCCTAGGCCTGACTAAACTCGTGCACCCCCTAATTTAAATATGACCCACCCCTTCCTGTCAAGGCCACACCCCTTTCTGTTTAAGACCCGCCCTGAAATTTTTGAGTGGGGACACTAGTTCTGAGGGCCTGCGGGGGGGGGCAATTGGATGCCCTTAATTTGCATAGATTTCCTCTCACTTCCTGTTTGGCTATGGGGCAGGAAGTGAAGGGAAATCTCTGCAATGGGAAAGGGATAGTAAAAAATAAACTGACAGGGGCTCTAACCCTCCCTTACTCTATCCAAAATGAAAAAAAATGTTGCCTATAGTTCTATTTTAAGCACAAATTTCTGATAATTTTATGGAGAGGATTAAGAAGATATAACCATGCCAATAGTGCAGCAGAAAACATATAGCGCAGTGAGGAAGGTTTGTGGTCCAGGATGATAGGACAGTCAAAATTAGAAGCAGCGCCCCCCCCCCATTTGCGGAATGCCGGCCGCCCGCATACCGGAAGCAGTGCGGCTGCTTTATGGGGGCGCTAGACTAATTTGCCTCCCAGCTCAGTCTGCCCCATGAGACTGGCGCTACACCAATAGTGTGGCGCAAGCCGACGGGGACTCTTTCCGTGCTGCCCCCTCTGCAAAGTGCTGCCCTAGGCCTAGGCCTTGTTGGCCTAGGCCAGGATACAGCGTTGCCTACAGGTGAGCCTATAATAAAGCTTACCTGTAGGTAAAATTAATATCTCCTAAACGTTCACTGTCTAGCCACTTTAAGACAGGGTCTATTTTTAAGACTTGTTTTTTTTTTTGCTAGAAAATTACTTCGAACCCCCAAACAGTATATATATATATATATATATATATATATTTTCTAACACCCTAGAGAATAAAATGGCGGTCGTTGCAGTACTTTCTGTCACACTGTATTTGTGCAGCGGTCTTACAAGCGCACTTTTTTGGGGAAAAAATAGACTTTTTTGAATGAAAAAATAAGACAAAAGTTAGCCCAATTTTCTTTATATTGTGAAAGATAATGTTACGACGAGTAAATTGATACCCAACATGTCACGCTTCAAAATTGCTCCCGCTCGTGGAATGGCGACAAACTTTTATCCTTAAAAATCTCCATATGCAACATTTCAAAAATTCTACGGGTTGCATATTTTGAGATACAGAGGAGGTCTAGGGCTGGAATTATTGGTCTCGCTCTAACGATCGCGGCGATACCTCACATGTGTGGTTTGAACACCTAATTCATATGCGGGCGCTGCTCACGTATGCGTTCGCTTCTGCATGCGAGCTCAGCGGGACAGGGGCGCGTTAAACAAAAATGTCTTATTTATTTTACTTTTTATTTTTACACTGTTCTTTAAAAAATAAATAAAAATTGTGTCACTTTTATTCCTATTACAAGGAATGTAAACATCCCCTGTATTAGAAAAAAGACATGACAGGACCTCTTAAATATGAGATCTGGGGTCAAAAAGACCTCAGATCTCATATGTACACTAAAATACAATAAAATAAAATAAAAAGTCCCTTTAAGAGCTATGGACAGAAGTGACGTTTTGACGTCGCTTCCGCCCTGCAAATGTATGGAGCCGAGCGGGGGGCCATCTTCCCCTCACTCAGCTCCATGCCAAGCCAGGGAGAGGACGTGATCGCCTCCGCCGCTGCCGGAAGCTCCGGTAAGTGGCCACCGATAAAAGTGGCGAATCCGCCACTGGGACCACTTTTATCTGAAAGCAGACCGCTCACTGAAGAAGTGGATACCGGGGTTATGGCAGCTCGCTGCTGCTGTAACAACAATATTCCACTTCAAAATGCCGCCTTATAATGACGGCGGGCGGGCGGTCCGTAAGTGGTTAGGAGATATTCACCCAGCATTAAGTCGCTGACAACAGCGGTGCATGCACTCTGAAGGTCCGGCATACCGTTCTGGACCTTCAGAGCTTCTTGCCGGAACCGAGGGCTCCTGCGCAGGATGTAATCGCGCCGGGATCCCGCAAACCCAGAAGAAAGGCCGGGGGAACACGTCAGCCCTCTCAGCGGTGATCAGGAGCTTTGTTCGAAAGATATGTCATAGTGTGCTAGTATGCGATGCATACTAGCACATTATGTCATTGTCTTGCAGGTTTTTTTTTAATATGTAGCCCTGTAATCGGAGAACGACAGCTTCCATCTGAGACTTCTCTTACAGGTGTTTTTCTTCATGGCGGGGTTACCCTTTACTTTGCCCAACAACAAAAGAAAACCAAAGGAGAATTGAACTATCTGTGGAAATTCCAGGTAAAAGTAAAACCCCCATAAAAATAACCAGTGAACCTATATGAAGCTAAGGAAACAGAACCATTTATGATTAAATGTGGCTGCAGAGAAATTAGACCATTTCCTTCCTGTTCTTACACACAATAGCCATACTTGTGCTTTTCCTGGAATATTAAAATCTGCATTTATTTTTAGGTCTGCCCATTGCGGCAGCTGTGATGAACCTTTGTTATTAGGTGACAAGCATTCCGAAACGGAAAAAAAAAAAACGCTTGGTGGATGGGCGTAAAAAGGTAAAGAGAGACTCCGGCTAAAAAATATTCTTTCTAGTTTTGGATAGAATGGGTAAGGGCCTCTGTTGGGCTTTTATTGTCCTCTTCTACAGTGCCTTGAAAAATTATTGATACCCCTTGAAATTTTCCACATTTTGTTATGTTACAACCAAAAACGTAAATGTATTTTATTGGGATTTTATGTGATAGACCAACATAATTGTGAAATGGAAGGAAAATTATAAATCGTTTTCATAATTTTTTACAAATAAATATTTGAAAAGTGTGACGTGAATTTGTATTCAGCACCCTTTACTCTGATACCCCTAACTAAAATCTAATGGAACTAATTGCCCTCAGAAGTCACCTAATTAGTAAATAGAGTCCACCTGTGTGTAATTTAATCTCAGTATGAATACAGCTGTTCTGTGAATAGGATCGCCTGGCGTTTGGCCAATCGGGAAATGAGTCTCATAACCCGATTCCTGATTGGCCGGGAGGAGGATTAGTGTGAGAATAGCGTATATTTATTCGCTGTTGTCACACAACTGGGTGGGCTCGGAGTGCAGTGCTCTGCGCCTTGAGCCCACCTTTTTTTGAAGCCTTTTAGAGCCACTGGCTGTGATCACGTGCTTCAAAACCCCCCCCCCCAATTGTAATCCATGGTCCAGCATCCCTGTATGTAGATCAGGGGGCCGGATGCATGGATGGGGGGGGTGGCGCCCATGTGTCCTCTATGGACAGGCCGCCACTGCAAACCACCGCCGGGATCCAAGGTCCGAATAGCAGAAGAGGAGAGATACAGATACCAGTGCCATGGAAGAGGAATACGGAAGGAGGTTGCGAAAGATGCAGCACAGGGGACCAGTGTTAGTGCAGGTCCTGCTAGGATGGTATGATTCTGTCCGCTGGGAACTCTGGAAGAAAGCGCTAGCCTGTGAGCAGCACCACCAGGGAAAAATTCTCCCCTCCATCCAGGAATGGTACTGTTCGCAGTGCGAAATGTAAATTCTGTTATTGGGGAAACAACTGCACAAGGAGTGGACAGCTAAGTTAAGAAGGCTGGTCCAGGCAGAGGTGCGGTTGGACGAGAGCTACAGAGCCCTCAGCTGGTATGTAGCCCAAGTGTGCCCGTGGACAGTGGATGACAGCCCGATGTAAGGCTTTGGCTACGGCGGCCTGGGGCTGTTGTTCGAGAGGTTGTCCAAGGACCCTGACTTTGAGAGCAATTTGGAGTGGCATTTGCAGGAAATCTTGGAGTACAGAGACCGGATACTGAATGTCTCGGAAGTGCTCTGGGCACTGGGAGATTTGGAGTTTCTGGCCGTTCAGGAATGGGAGCTGGAGATCGCCTACAGACGGCTGCTAGACTGCTCAGCAGCAGGTCTGGGCTCCCTTTGCCTGGGACTATCAGAAGGGGTACCAGCCAACAGCTCTGAAATCCTGGCTAAAGTATTGGCAATGGGACAGAGTAACAGTGTGCTTTGCCCACCACCACCCATAGCTATGGAAGCGGAGCTCTTATGACAGATGCAGTAAGTGTTGACTCACCATGACAAACCTGTTTTCTTCACAGGATGAGCTTGGATGGAGTAATGTGTGTGTCCAACAGCCAGATGAGGGTACAGGAGATGAAGCAGTCGGCTCATCTCCTCAGTGGCAGTTCAAGGATCAGGGAGGAGAGGAAACTGTCCTCACTCCCAAGTCACAGATCACAGAAAGCATGGATTTAATTTACTTTTCATCGGTGGATGTTATGGATTATGATGAGTCACCTGCCGAAGTGCTGGCACTGGGCCCAAGTGCCGCCAGCCCGTTCCCTGGATTTTCAGAAATTCCAGGGCACGGAATGCTGAGAAAGAACAAGCTGGTGAGCCTCCAGCAGAAGAGCTGGCATCGGGGCCAAACATCACTGAGCTCTATCCAGCACCAACAGCAGCTTTAGCCTTCCTGAGAGAAGAGGCAGCCAGCCTTTCTCCCACAACTCTGACAGGGATATGGGTATTCCTGCCAGCATTATCTGTAGCGTTACAACTAGGGATGAGCTTCGTGTTCGAGTCGAACATACGTTCGACTCGAACATCGGCTGTTCGATCGTTCGACGAAGATCGAACGATTTGGGCCGTTCGCGCCAAATTCGAGTGACGCGAACGGCCCACAATGCACTACGCCATCGCAGTGTCATCCAGGCGCTGTGATTGGCCAAGCATGCACTGTGACCCCGCATGCTTGGCCAATCACAGCGCCGGCAGCGAGGAGAGCAATGATTGGCCACAGGCAGGATGCCTGTGGCCAATTATTGCTGAGGGTGTTTAGTACACGCCCCACACTATAAAAGGCCGCCAGCACGGCGGCCTAGTGTAGTGTGTTCCGGAGCAGGGAAAGACAAGCATAGGCAGGGACAGTGACATTTATTTCTTTCTTGCTTAACCTGGATTCCTTTAGTTTAGGGAAAGAGAAGGATAGGTAGGGAGAGTGTCAGTGTGTTTTACTGTGCGAGTCCTTGTTTCTAGGGACAAAGAAGGAAAGTGAGGGGAATTCTCCTTGTGCTATAGTGTGCTTTAAAAAAACATTTTTTCTAGGGACAGAAAACTCTAGGTAGGGAGAGTGTCAGTTTCTTTCACTGTGCCAGTCCTTGTTTCTAGGGACAAAGAAGGAAAGTGAGGGGAATTCTCCTTGTGCTATAGTGTGCTTTAAAAAAACATTTATTCTAGGGACAGAAAACTCTAGGTAGGGAGAGTGTCAGTTTCTTTCACTGTGCCAGTCCTTGTTTCTAGGGACAAAGAAGGAAAGTGAGGGGAATTCTCCTTGTGCTATAGTGTGCTTTAAAAAAACATTTTTTCTAGGGACAGAAAACTCTAGGTAGGGAGAGTGTCAGTTTCTTTCACTGTGCCAGTCCTTGTTTCTAGGGACAAAGAAGGAAAGTGAGGGGAATTCTCCTTGTGCTATAGTGTGCTTTAAAAAAACATTTTTTCTAGGGACAGAAAACTCTAGGTAGGGAGAGTGTCAGTTTCTTTCACTGTGCCAGTCCTTGTTTCTAGGGACAAAGAAGGAAAGTGAGGGGAATTCTCCTTGTGCTATAGTGTGCTTTAAAAAAACATTTTTTCTAGGGACAGAAAACTCTAGGTAGGGAGAGTGTCAGTTTCTTTCACTGTGCGAGTCCTTGTTTCTAGGGACAAAGAAGGAAAGTGAGGGGAATTCTCCTTGTGCTATAGTGTGCTTTAAAAAAACATTTTTTCTAGGGACAGAAAACTCTAGGTAGGGAGAGTGTCAGTTTCTTTCACTGTGCCAGTCCTTGTTTCTAGGGACAAAGAAGGAAAGTGAGGGGAATTCTCCTTGTGCTATAGTGTGCTTTAAAAAAACAGTTTTTCTAGGGACAGAAAACTCTAGGTAGGGAGAGTGTCAGTTTCTTTCACTGTGCCAGTCCTTGTTTCTAGGGACAAAGAAGGAAAGTGAGGGGAATTCTCCTTGTGCTATAGTGTGCTTTAAAAAAACATTTTTTCTAGGGACAGAAAACTCTAGGTAGGGAGAGTGTCAGTTTCTTTCACTGTGCCAGTCCTTGTTTCTAGGGACAAAGAAGGAAAGTGAGGGGAATTCTCCTTGTGCTATAGTGTGCTTTAAAAAAACATTTTTTCTAGGGACAGAAAACTCTAGGTAGGGAGAGTGTCAGTTTCTTTCACTGTGCCAGTCCTTGTTTCTAGGGACAAAGAAGGAAAGTGAGGGGAATTCTCCTTGTGCTATAGTGCGCTTTAAAAAAACATTTTTTCTAGGGACAGAAAACTCTAGGTAGGGAGAGTGTCAGTTTCTTTCACTGTGCCAGTCCTTGTTTCTAGGGACAAAGAAGGAAAGTGAGGGGAATTCTCCTTGTGCTATAGTGTGCTTTAAAAAAAACATTTTTTCTAGGGACAGAAAACTCTAGGTAGGGAGAGTGTCAGTTTCTTTCACTGTGCGAGTCCTTGTTTCTAGGGACAAAGAAGGAAAGTGAGGGGAATTCTCCTTGTGCTATAGTGTGCTTTAAAAAAAACATTTTTTCTAGGGACAGAAAACTCTAGGTAGGGAGAGTGTCAGTTTCTTTCACTGTGCCAGTCCTTGTTTCTAGGGACAAAGAAGGAAAGTGAGGGGAATTCTCCTTGTGCTATAGTGTGCTTTAAAAAAACATTTTTTCTAGGGACAGAAAACTCTAGGTAGGGAGAGTGTCAGTTTCTTTCACTGTGCCAGTCCTTGTTTCTAGGGACAAAGAAGGAAAGTGAGGGGAATTCTCCTTGTGCTATAGTGTGCTTTAAAAAAACATTTTTTCTAGGGACAGAAAACTCTAGGTAGTGAGAGTGTCAGTTTCTTTCACTGTGCCAGTCCTTGTTTCTAGGGACAAAGAAGGAAAGTGAGGGGAATTCTCCTTGTGCTATAGTGTGCTTTAAAAAAACATTTTTTCTAGGGACAGAAAACTCTAGGTAGGGAGAGTGTCAGTTTCTTTCACTGTGCCAGTCCTTGTTTCTAGGGACAAAGAAGGAAAGTGAGGGGAATTCTCCTTGTGCTATAGTGTGCTTTAAAAAAACATTTTTTCTAGGGACAGAAAACTCTAGGTAGGGAGAGTGTCAGTTTCTTTCACTGTGCCAGTCCTTGTTTCTAGGGACAAAGAAGGAAAGTGAGGGGAATTCTCCTTGTGCTATAGTGTGCTTTAAAAAAACATTTTTTCTAGGGACAGAAAACTCTAGGTAGGGAGAGTGTCAGTTTCTTTCACTGTGCGAGTCCTTGTTTCTAGGGACAAAGAAGGAAAGTGAGGGGAATTCTCCTTGTGCTATAGTGTGCTTTAAAAAAACATTTTTTCTAGGGACAGAAAACTCTAGGTAGGGAGAGTGTCAGTTTCTTTCACTGTGCCAGTCCTTGTTTCTAGGGACAAAGAAGGAAAGTGAGGGGAATTCTCCTTGTGCTATAGTGTGCTTTAAAAAAACATTTTTTCTAGGGACAGAAAACTCTAGGTAGGGAGAGTGTCAGTTTCTTTCACTGTGCCAGTCCTTGTTTCTAGGGACAAAGAAGGAAAGTGAGGGGAATTCTCCTTGTGCTATAGTGTGCTTTAAAAAAACATTTTTTCTAGGGACAGAAAACTCTAGGTAGGGAGAGTGTCAGTTTCTTTCACTGTGCCAGTCCTTGTTTCTAGGGACAAAGAAGGAAAGTGAGGGGAATTCTCCTTGTGCTATAGTGTGCTTTAAAAAAACATTTTTTCTAGGGACAGAAAACTCTAGGTAGGGAGAGTGTCAGTTTCTTTCACTGTGCCAGTCCTTGTTTCTAGGGACAAAGAAGGAAAGTGAGGGGAATTCTCCTTGTGCTATAGTGTGCTAAAGCATTCCTCATCAACCATCTTTGAAATCCTTGTTTTTTGGACAGTCAGGGAAATTGTCGTTGTGCTATTCTGTGCAAAACCAATCATCCTCAACCATATTTAGAAATCCTTAAGTAAAGGGACAGAGAAGGACACCTGAAGGTAGCCCTTATTGCTTTTTTCCCATCTCCCTGCAGGCCATCTATTAGAATGTCTGGAAGGCAAACAAGGAGAGGCAGACAGTCAGGAGGCAATAAAAGAGGGCAAGCAGGCTCTGTGTCTGGGGGCAACAGTGCTGGTCGTGGACGCGGTGCATTGTCATCAGCACATGGCCATGGGACACGCTTGTCCTTCTTTTCGGCAGCTGGACATGTTGAGCCACATCATGCCGAAGACTTGGTAGAGTGGATGACCAAGCCCTCCTCCTCCTCCTCATCCTCTCTCACCCAGGCTCAGGGTACTGGCAAAGCAGCTGCCAAAGCGTCCTCTTCCCTGGTATCAATGTCAGACTCATCATCAGTCACTCCTTCCCTAGACCCACCATGTCCTCCTCCTGAGGAGTCCCCCGAACTGTTTGAGCACAGTGTTGGGTACATGCTCCAGGAGGATGCCCAGCGTTTCGAAGGGTCTGATGATGAAACCCAGCTACAGGAAGGCAGTAGCGTGAGAGCAGACAGAGGGGATGCTCAAGAAGGACACCAATCTGGCAGTCATGTTCCAGCAGCTGCAGCATACTGCCAGATTGGCTCCAGTGATGAGGAGGGAGGGGATGATGAGGTCACTGACTCCACGTGGGTGCCTAATAGGAGAGAGGAGGAGGAGGAGGATGAGGAGGAGGCACATCTCCAACGAGGCAGGATGCCCTTTGGTGGCCAGCGTAAGGGCAGTACACCGACGGAATCACACCGCAGAGCTCCGCCTGTGCAGGGCGCTGCCTCTGCCCGTCATTCAAAAAGTTCCTTGGTGTGGGCCTTTTTTGAGGCTAGTGCATCAGATCGCACAGCTGCTGTTTGCAACATATGTCTCAAGCGTATATCGCGTGGCCAAAACATCAGCCGCTTGGGTACCACATGCCTGACCAGACATATGTTGACCTGCCATGCAGCTCGTTGGCAAGCCTACCTCAAAGACCCACACCAAAGAACAAAGCGGACCTCTCCTTGCACCGCATCAGCTGGGATCTCCAACCCCACTATAACTTCAGTCCTCTCTGAAACATGCACTGAGAGGAATGAAGGTGTAGAATTAGGTGTGTCACAGCCAAGTACTTGCGGCCACTCTGCTAGCAGTACACCGACGTCCGATTCTAGCAGGCAAATTTCCCTGCCCCAGCTGCTGGACCGTCGAAAGAAGTTCACTCCCAGCCATCCACATGCCCAGCGGTTGAATGCTAGCTTGGCTAAATTGCTAGCGCTTCAACTGCTGCCTTTTCAGTTGGTAGACTCGGCCCCCTTCCGTGAGTTTGTGCAATGTGCGGTTCCTCAGTGGCAGGTTCCCAAACGCCACTTTTTCTCACGGAAGGCTATTCCGGCTCTCTACCGGCATGTGGAAGGCAATGTCTTGGCCTCGCTGGACAGGGCGGTCAGCGGTAAGGTGCATATTACCGCTGACTCATGGTCCAGCAGGCATGGACAGGGACGTTACCTTTCTTTCACGGCCCATTGGGTCACTCTTTTGGCAGCTGGGAAGGATGCAGGACAAGGTGCAGTAGTGTTGGAGGTTGTTCCACCGCCACGCCTCCAAAATGCTACTACTGGTTGTGACACACCTCTCTCCTCCACCCCCTCCTCTTCTTCTTCCTCCATGGCCTCTTCCTGTGGTTTGTCCTATGAACCAGCGGTGCTCCGTAGCCGTTCACGGGGCTACGCAAGTACGCAGGCAAAAAGATGCCATGCCGTGCTTGCGCTGGTGTGTTTGGGGGACAGAAGCCACACTGGGGCAGAGGTCCTGTCTGCTCTGCAGGGCCAGGCCGAGAGGTGGTTGACGCCACGCCAGCTTAAGCCAGGAATGGTGGTTTGCGACAATGGCACCAACCTCCTCTCCGCCCTCCGACAGGGACAACTGACCCATGTGCCCTGTGTGGCTCACGTCCTTAACCTGGTGGTGCAGCGGTTCTTGGGCAGGTACCCGGGCTTACAGGATGTCCTGAGGCAGGCCAGGAAAGTCTGTGTGCATTTCTGCAGATCTTATAATGCCAGTGCTCGCCTGGCTGAGCTGCAAAAGGAGTTGAACCTGCCCAAGAACCGCCTTATATGTGACATGCCCACCAGGTGGAACTCAACGTTGGCCATGCTGCAGCGGCTGCACACGCAGCAGAGGGCCATCAATGAGTACCTGTGCGACTACGGCACCAGGACAGGGTCAGGGGAGCTTGGTTTTTTTTCTCCACGCCAGTGGGGCATGATCAGGGATGCATGCACTGTCCTGGCACCATTTGAGGAGGCCACGAGGATGGTGAGCAGTGACAGTGCATGCATCAGTGACACTGTACCTCTTGTCCACCTGTTGGAGCACACGCTGCGTGGAATAATGGACAGGGCACTTGAGGCAGAACAGAGGCAGGAAGAGGAGGACTTCCTTGCCTCTCAAGGCCCCCTTTACCCAGACAGTGTTCCTTCTGTCCCACCCATCGCACAGGAAGAGGAGGAGGAGGAGGAGGAGGAGGATTGTGTCAGCATGGAGGTGGAGGCTGGCACTCAGCATCATCAGCAGCAGTCTTTTAGGGATGATTTACAGTCCCAAGAAACCAGTGGACTTGTACGTGGCTGGGAGGAGGTGGCTGCGGATCATGTCGTCCTTAGTGACCCAGAGGACTCCGGAGCGAATGCCTCAGCAAACCTACGCTGCATGGCCTCCCTGATCCTGCAAAGTCTGCGGAAGGATCCTCGTATTCTTCGGATCAAGGAGAGGGACCATTACTGGCTGGCCACTCTCCTTGATCCACGGTACAAGGGTAAGGTTGCAGACCTTATGTTACCGTCGCAGAGGGAGCAGAGGATGAGACAACTCCGGGAGGCCTTGCAGAAAGGTCTGTGCAACGCGTTCCCAGAGACTGGGAGGTTACAAACTCCTGGTCCTGGACAACGAGTTGCTGAGGCTTCGGCCAGTCAAAGAAGGAGCGGTGGGGAAGGTGGCCGTCTGACCGATGCGTTCAGACAATTCTTTAGTCCGCAGCCCCAAAGTATGATCGGTTCCAGCAACCATCGCCAGCGTCTGATAAACATGGTGCAGGAATATCTAGGGGCAAGGTCAGACTTGGACACCTTCCCCACCGAAAATCCTCTGGCTTACTGGGTCTTGAGGATGGATCACTGGCCAGAGCTTGCACAGTATGCAATTGAGCTACTGGCCTGTCCTGCATCCAGCGTTCTTTCGGAACGCACATTCAGTGCTGCTGGAGGATTTGTCACGGATCACAGGGTGCGCCTGTCCACCGACTCGGTTGATCGACTGACTTTCATCAAGATGAACCAGTCTTGGATCACCACCAGCTACCACACACCTGATGCTGATATAACAGACTAATTGATTTTAACATGTCACATCCCTTCAAGACTGATGCTGATGCTGAGTGCCTGTGCTGTTATGTTGACTGGCTATCCTCCTCCTCCGAGTCCTCAATGATACGATTGATGATGATAGCTTGGAAGATCATTTTTGTTTATGGGTGCCGCCACCAGTGGCTAAGGCCCAATTTTTCAGCCCCTGTTTAACAGGGGCGTGTCATTACAATTTTTGAAGCAATACTTTGCAACAGGGCTCATTGCTGTGCTCCAAGTACAGTATCTGTGAGGGGTTGTAGTGTTGTGCCACCAGTGCCTAAGGCCCAATTTTTCAGCCCCTGTTCAACAGGGGCATGCAATTACAATTCTTGATCTAATAATTCACAGCAGGGCCCATTGCTGCACCCACCAAGAGTAACTCTGAGGGCTTACAGTGTTGTGGCAACGCCTCCACCACCACCACCACGAAAGGCCCAATTTTTCAGCCCCTGTTCAAAAGGGGCATGTAATTACAATTCTTGATCTAACAATTCACAGCAGGGCCCATTCCTGCACCCACCAAGAGTAACTCTGAGGGCTTACAGTGTTGTGGCAACGCCACCACCACCACGAAAGGCCCAATTTTTCAGCCCCTGTTCAAAAGGGGCATGTAATTACAATTCTTGATCTAATAATTCACAGCAGGGCCCATTGCTGCACCCACCAAGAGTAACTCTGAGGGCTTACAGTGTTGTGGCAACGCCACCACCACCACCACCACGAAAGGCCCAATTTTTCAGCCCCTGTTCAAAAGGGGCATGTAATTACAATTCTTGATCTAATAATTCACAGCAGGGCCCATTGCTGCACCCACCAAGAGTAACTCTGAGGGCTTACAGTGTTGTGGCAACGCCACCACCACCACCACCACGAAAGGCCCAATTTTTCAGCCCCTGTTCAAAAGGGGCATGTAATTACAATTCTTGATCTAATAATTCACAGCAGGGCCCATTCCTGCACCCACCAAGAGTAACTCTGAGGGCTTACAGTGTTGTGGCAACACCACCACCACCACCACCACCACGAAAGGCCCAATTTTTCAGCCCCTGTTCAACAGGGGCATGCAATTACAATTCTTGATCTAATAATTCACAGCAGGGCCCATTGCTGCACCCACCAAGAGTAACTGTCAGGGCTTACAGTGTTGTGGCACCAGCACCACCATCAAAGGCCCAATTTTTACTACCACTGTTCAACAATTATATGTAATTAAAATTCCTGATATAATAGTTGACAGCAGGGCGTTCCAGCACCAACCAAGAGTAACTGTGAGTGCTTACAGTGTTGTGCCAACACCAACAACTAAGGGGCCTATTTCTGCAGAGTATATACGGCAGGTCCCTACTTTCAAACATCCAACTTACAAACGACTCCTACTTGCAAACGCAAGAAGACAACAGGAAGTGAGAGGAAATCTACCACTAGGAAGGAAAATTCTCTCCTGTAAGAATAAATATGGGAGAAAGGTGTCTCCTCTGTACTGATGCTTTATCAGCAATCCTTGTTTCAAGAAAAACACCACATTTCAAAAACAGTTGTCATTGGGACGGAAAGTGAGGTGAAATGTTCTGAACAGGGGCACAGACAGCAAAACAAATGTTACAGGGGTGATAACCCTTACCTATGTTTTCCAAAAAGTTTAAAAATAGATTTTTGGGCTGGAGCTACACTTCAACAATGTACCTGTTCAAAATTACAAACAGATTCTACATAAGAACAAACCTACAGTCCCTGTCTTGTATGCACCGCCTGTATACGGCTGTTCAGAGTATATAGGGCCTTTTTTATTTTATGTGCGGGGTTCCCCTTAATATCCATACAAGACCCAAAGGGGCTGGTAATGGGCTGGGGTGGGGGGGGGGGGGGGTCATGGGGTAGCTATGCCATTTTTCTTAAAGATTTTCATCCATATTACCGGGACCAGACATTACATTAAAGCCGCAAGCAGTTTTAAATGGCTTTTTTTTCCTTTAGAAGTGTCATTTTGTGCAGGGACAGTTCTAAACACGGGAAACACGTGGCACTTCACAGGCATACTTTAGACACCCCCCAGGTACGATATTTAAAGGAATATTTGACTTTTTTTTTTCACTTTATGCATCATTAAAATGACTGCTCCCGAAAAACGACCGTTTTTAAAACTTCTTTTTGCATTGATACATGTCCCCTGGTGCAGAACCCGGGTTCCCAAACCCTTTTTAGGACAATAACATGCATAATAGTTGTTATAATTAGCACTTTAGAATTCGAACGTTCGCATCCATTGTATTTAATAGGGTTCTAATGTTCGTACGAACTTTCGGTCCGTTCTCGGGTTCTGGTGCGAACCGAACCCGGGGGTGTTCGGCTCATCACTAGTTACAACTCCTCCTCAGCTGAAGTGCTGGCAGGCGGACAGAAGGTCCAAGACTTCTGCCCCACACACGCAGCAGTTCCTGAGGCCCAGGGTGAGAAGGTGGCGGTCACTCCCCAGTAGGGATGAGCTTTATGTTCGAGTCAAACATGAGTTCGATTCGAACATTGGCTGTTCGCCCGTTCAGCGAACAGCGAACAATTTGGGGTGTTCGCGGCAAATTCGAAAAGCTGCGGAACACCCTTTAAAAGTCTATAGGAGAAATCAAAAGTGTTATTTTAAAGGTTAATATTCAAGTTATTGTCATAAAAAGTGTTTGGGGACCCGGGTCCTGCCCCAGGGGACAAGTTTTCAAAACTGCCATTTTTTCGGGAGCAGTGATTTTAATAATGCTTAAAGTGAAAAAATAAAAGTGAAATATTCCTTCAAATTTAGTACCTGGGGGTGTGTATAGTATGCCTGTAAAGTAGCGCATGTTTCCTGTGTTTAGAACTGTCCCTGCACAAAATGTACTTTCTAAAGGAAAAAAAGTCATTTAAAACTACCCGGCAATACAGATCAAAGTCATTTAAAAAAACGGCAGGGGTCCCACCCACAGTCCATTACAGGCCCTTTGGGTCTGGTATGAATATTAAGGGGAACCCTGGGAATCTAGGCCCAGGATCCATGTTTAGAGTCGAGATGCCACATTACCAACACTGACTGCTCCACACTGTGAAACTCAGAGCAGATGTTAATCTCATCAGCTCAAAGCTACCTCTCTGGGCTCTCTTGCTATAATGTGTTTATTGTAAGTAGGTCCCTCCCTTAGTGTGCCTCCTAAGTGTCTTTCACCCATTGTTAATTGTGCTAATTTACTCACCTATTGTTTCTGTCTGTCTGTTAGCAAACTATTGTTGGATGATATGTGATGTGTAATGTATTTTGTAATCTTGGGGCCTGGCAGTCTGACCTGGAGTGAGATCTCTGATTAATCACAACATTGTCTGGGTGGCTAGTTGTTTAATTAACTTGGTGTTTGTAGTAAATGTTGGTTGTTGTTGTTTAGCTATGATAAATATATTCCTGTTCACAGTTTGTATTGTTAGGGTAATATGATCAGGAGGGGAATATCCTCCTGTGGGGTATAAAGTACGTGTTTGAGTTTCAATAAGCAGTCATTCCTTTGGAGTTTACCTCAACACCTTGTCTGTGTACAATGTTTGGGGTAAAGGCTGGTATTAGCTTTTGGTCTGCTGGAATGGTTTGGAGGGCAGGAGGAACTGTTATTGGCGGAAGCACCTAATCTGGGTGCCTAGCGGTTCCCTCACACCTTCCCACCTGTCAGAATGGCAAAATGCCTTGTTTGTATAAGCAGACCGTCGTTCTACCTCTCTGCTGGATCATTGGCGCGTGCCCGCGGAGATCGAGATTGCGGTACTCATCGCTGGGCTCCTGCTGTATGTGTAATCACAGCAGGAGCAAGCCGTTATTGGCTCGCATATGCACCCCCTACCCGGAAGAGCCAGAACACATATATACGTGATCCAGCACACAGCTGCTGTCCTGTAGGGTGACCACATGTCCCGGATTGCCCGGGACAGTCCCGCATTTTGCAGGTCTGTCCTGGGTACCTTTATTCCAGGACAATACAGTGTCCCGGAATTAAACTGACACAGCCACCCCCCGGGCCGATCTGATGGCCCCAAAAAAGGCCGCCACATCACCGCTTTACTCACTGACAGTACTTGTCCTGGCTGGGAATGCCTGGAAGAGCACAATCCCTGCTTGTGATTGGAGAAATCATAAATCCCGCCTCGTGTCCAATAACTGTGCTGTGATTCGTTACAGCACAAGCTGATTTTTGGGAAGGGGGGTGTCCCTGAATGGTAGTTTGGAAATGTGGTCACCCTACTGCCCTGTAGCAGTAAAAGTGTAAAACTGTTATGGGGTGGACCTGAACTGGTTAATATGGGGTCCACCCATGACATAGGATTTGGACAAGAACACACCCTGCTGCCAGCTGATTGCATTATAACGGAGGTAAAAGCACACAAATATTTATATCGGGAAATGTGGTTTTGCTGAATTTTGCTTTCTATATTCAAGACCAAGCTAAATCATTTCCTCCAAACAAAACAATTTAGATATTGACAGACGGGAGATCATCCGGTGCTTTGGAGCTTGCTGCAACTTTAAAGGGATCTCTCTCATCCGCTCACTTAAATTCATTGGCTTGTAAAAGTTCTACCATAAATTTTTATACGAGTAGCTTTTCATTTCAGCTTTGCTTCTTTGCTTGTTCCGCCTTGTATGTCTCTATTCATTTTGACGTGTTATTTTCACTGCCTAGGGACAGCTTTTCTCAACCAGAGCAATTGACAACTTCCGTCTCTCAGATATGTAGCCACTGACACTAATAAATATTTAGCTCTCTTTTTAGCATTCTTAAAAATAAGTGCAAATGTAAGAAGAGTTCTTCCCACTGACCACCAATGTAGGGAGCATTCTTCCCACTGACCACCAATGTAAGGAGCATTCTTCCCACTGAGCACCAATGTAAGGAACATTCGTCCCACTGATCACCAAAGTGAAGGGACATTCTTCCCACAGATCACCAATGTAAGGAACATTCTTCCCACTGACCATCAATGTAAGGAACATTCTTCCCACTGACCATCAATGTAGGGAACATTCTTCCCACTGACCATCAATGTAAGGAACATTCTTCCCACTGACCATCAATGTAAGGAACATTCTTCCCACTGACCATCAATGTAAGGAACATTCTTCCCACTGACCATCAATGTAAGGAACATCCTTCCCACTGACCATCAATGTAAGAAACATTATTCCCACTGACCACCAATGTAAGGGGCATTCTTCCCACTGACCACCAATGTAAGGAGCATTCTTCCCACTGATCACCAATGTAAGGGGCATTATTCCCACTGATCACCAATGTAAGGAGCATTCTTCCCACTGACCATCAATGTAAGAAGCATTCTTCCCACTGTCCATTTATGTAAGGGGCATTCTTCCCACTGATCACCAATGTAAGGAGCATTCTTCCCACTGATCACCAATGTAAGGAGCATTCTTCCCACTGACCATCAATGTAAGGGGCATTCTTCCCACTGACCATCAATGTAAGGAACATTCTTCCCACTGACCACCAATGTAAGGAACATTCTTCCCACTGACCACCAATGTAAGGAACATTCTTCCCACTGACCACCAATGTAAGAAGAGTTCTTCCCACTGACCATATCACGGGCAGACTAGTACTTACCGAGGCCGAGATGCCGAGAGCGGTTCACCCTTGCGACTAAGCGCACTTCGACCCCTGGAGGTGAGACAGGAGTGGAATGGCACTAAGAGGCACAGGCTACCCAGCAGGTGCAAGTAGATATGTATCAGGGTCTTTCAAGTGGTCGAGCAGCTTTGTCAAACTGGCAGGTGCATGGCTTGCTGGAAGAACTTGATCAGGCAGTCCAAAACCAGGCTAAGGGTCAAGCACAGGCAGGTAAGATAGTCCAAACACAGCCGGAGGTACTGTGTAGGGAACACACAAGGCAAGTCCAGGTCACAGGCAAAAGGTCAAGGCAAGGAGACAAGAGGCAAAGTCCAGGTCACAGGCTGAGGGTCAAACACAGGAGACAAGTGGAGTCCGTAATACAAGCCGAGGTCAGGTGCAGGAGAAGATCAGCAGAGTCAGAGGCAATCCGGTTCACAGCAGGTAATCAAACACAGACAGGAACAAGTCACAGGAAACAGGAAGCTGAAGACAAACCAGCAATTCCTCTGAGCACTTGCTGAGTTTTTATAGGCAGCCAGGAAGTCATGTGGTGCGTGAGTGTTTCACTGTCAACTTTTCTGCCATCTAGCGTTCAAATGGAAGTTTAACATGCCTCTTCACAATGTGTTTCTCTGACAGTGCCCCCCCCCCGAGGGGCAGCCTCTGGATGCCCAAACTGGACATTAACTTTGGGTGCTCTCGGTGGAATGCCTGGATCAAACGTGGAGCATGCAAGTTCCAGGAGGGTTCCCAGGAATTGTCCTCAGGGGGATACCCTTTCCAACTGACCAAATACTGGAGTTGTCTACCCCTCTTCCTGCAACTCAAAATCTTCTCCTCCTCAAACTCGTTCTCTCAGTCCACCAGGACAGGTGGAGGCGGAGGTTCTTTGTCAGGAAAGCAGCTAGGAACAGATTTGAGTAGCGATGCATGGAACACAGGGTGTATTCTATAGGACCTGGGTAAAACTAGTTCAAAGGCCACAGGATTGATCATTCTCTTGATTTTGAAGGGGCCTATGAATTTTGGGCCCAGTTTTCGTGAGGGAAGAGGTAGCCTGAGGTTAGTGGTTGATAACCACACTTCGTCGCCCACCTTGAAGGCTGGATTCCCCTTTCTACCCTTGTTGTAGAACCTTTTGTAGTCCTCCTGTGCTTTTTGCATGGCTTCCTGGATCTTTTGAAAGTTCTGCTGAATGGAGGTTACCTGGTCCTGTACGGCAGGGACAGACCGCTCAGGAAAGGAGTTTGGAAGAAAGGAAGGGTGAAAGCCAAAATTCGCCCAAAAAGGTGTTTAATTGGTGGCCGAATGGATCAAGTTATTGTACGCGAACTCAGCGTAAGGCAGGAGATTGGACCAGTCATCTTGGGAGCCAGAACAAAAACAGCGAAGATACTGCTCCAAGGTTTGGTTTGTTCTTTCCGTCTGCCCGTTGCTCTGGGGATGGTAGGCAGAGGAGAGACAGATTTTTATTTCCAAAGATTTGCAGAGTTCTCTCCAAAACTTTGAGGTAAACTGAATGCCTCTATCGGAGGTGATGCTCACAGGTACACCATGAAGCCTTATTACTTCCTTGAAGAAAATGTTAGCTGTGTCTGCAGCGGAAGGAGTACCCACCATGGGTAGGAAATGCGCCATCTTGGAGAGACGATCAATGATGACTAAGATAGTGGTGAACCCCCCGAGGGAGGCAGGTCCACTATGAAGTCCATGGAGACTTCTGCCCATGGCCGTTCTGGAATGGATAAGGGTTTTAGTAGACCCCAGGACTTAGAATTAGGTCCTTTACTGCGCTGGCATGGAACACAGGAAGCAACATATTCTTTACAATCCTTTCTCCAACCTGGCCACCAAACAGAACGGGAGAGTAGTTCCATAGTCTTTTGAATCCCGAAGTGACCTGCCAATTTGTGGTCATGAAAGGTTCTCAACGTCAGGGGTCTTACCTCTGGTGGGACAAAGATTTTCCCCTGGGCCCAGAGTAGGTCATCATGTTTCTCCAAGGAAGGTACTTCCGAACTGGAACAGTGACTGGATGCCGCTTTGATGGCGGTTATTAGGTCCGTTTGAGTAATTAAAAGAAAATTTTGTGGAGACAGAATAGTACTCGGTTCGGCTGACTGAGAGGTTTCAAGGAACATTTGAGAGAGTGCATCTGCCTTTCCATTTTTTGACCCTGGTCTGTAAGATATGTGAAAGTTGAATCTAGAGAAAAAGAGAGCCCATCGAGCCTGTCTGGGTCTTAGGCGTTTGGCTGTTCTGAGGTACTCTAGATTCTTATGATCGGTGAAGATCATAACAGGATGGTCAGCACCTTCCAGTAGATACCTCCACTCCTCCAGGGCGAATTTGATGGCCAACAACTCCCTGTCACCTACATCATAGTTCTTCTCTGGTGAACCTAACTTCCGAGATGCGAAGGCTACAGGGTGCAGAAGAGCCTTGGGGCCCTGTCGTTGAGAGGATGGCCCCAGTGGCTGTTTCGGATGCATCCACTTCCAGTACAAAGGGCAGAGCTGGGTCTGGATGCCGTAATATTGGTACAGAAGTGAATAGAGATTTTAGTGTGATTAAAGCCTCCTGGGCTTCTGGGGACCACTGGAAGCGATTATGCTAGCGTGTCAGTTGAGTGATGGGAGCCACAATGGATGAGAAGCCTGCGATAAACCTCCTAAAGAAGTTTGCGAATCCAATGAATCGCTGTACCCCCCTTTTGTCCACAGGAACCGGCCACTCCTGGATTACTTTGATTTTCTGAGGGTCCATTGCGACCCCATCAGTAGAGATAATGAATCCTAAGAACTGTACAACTGTCTTTTCAAACTCACACTTCTCTGCTTTGAGGTATAGTTTGTGTCTCCTGAGGATTGCCAAGACCTTTTTGACGTGTGTTTGATGAAGCTCGACGGTGGCATAGAATATAAGGATGTCGTCAAGGTAGACCACTAGAAAGTCATCCAGGTGTAGCACACAGATCCCCTTTTACCTGGCTTGTTCTTCGGCTCTTCGCAGGAAGAAGGGGCACACCATGCCACAAGCCTGTACCCTCCTGAATTAAGAGGTTGAGCGGTGTTGTTGGTGGGTCATTTCACAGTTGAGCCAGAAAATGTTTTTCTCACCTCTGTGGATAACAGATTTGAGTACTTGTTTCCCCCAATGAATAGAATGTCCACACTCGCTATAACTCCAACAGAGAGTTTATTTCTTCTTTTAGCAAATAACAGTCTCTCGATAGAAACAAAGGTTGGAACAAGTAAAGGATAGCACAAGATGTGGGGAGAGGTCCAGGCACAATCTCAGTCACCTCACTGTTCAGCTTCTTTAACAGACTCAGCCTCAAATGGATAGTCTACTTAGGACAAGACTAGCAGCCAAATAACACTCACGCTTTACTCAAGGCCTCTATCACAGACCTGGTGAACCTCACCTTTGCCTAGGGAGAAGACATCCCTCCGGAGAGCTACCGGGAACCTTTCCATCACCGTGACTACCGCATCAGTCCCTCGGAACGGTTCCTCCCCCGGCCTCCTCTACTCAGACATGGGTCCCCTCGCAAGGCGGCACCCCGAGACTCCCCGACCCCCGATGGGCTCCAGCCAAAGGCGCTGGGCCCAGGCCTCCGCTGCAATTCCCGAGTCCTCGCATCCAGGACGGACAGGAACAGCAGAGTAGCACCCCACCCTGGGACTAAAGGTGCCCAGGATGGAACAGGAAAAGAGAACACCCGCCCCTGGGCCCAGGGCGGACTGGAACCAGAACCAGGGGTAGGACCCCACCGACTAACCCCGAACAGGCAGCGTCTGCCAGCGTGCACAGCAGGTTAACCCCGCCCTACCGTACGTTTTCCGAGAGGGGACACAAAAAGCACAGCCCTGTACTAGTGGTTCAACCCTAGCCTACTATGGCAGCGCCACCCGTAGGCCACAGGGAACTGTACACCAATACTCTCGCTGTGGATAAAATGGTTGTAAACCCTGACAAATCAAGGTGTTTGGGCATACTACCTCCCAAACACTTCCCTTAAATTGAGGACCCCGCTACACAGGTATTCACGGAAAATATCATTCACCAGGTGTTGAAAGGTGGCCGCGGCGTTGCAGAGTCCGAATGGCATTACCAGGTACTTGTAATGTCCAAACCTAGACCTGAAAGCGGTCTTCCATTCATCGCCGGCCCGAATCCGGATGAAATTGTAGGCCCCACGGAGATCCAATTTGGAAAAGATTCGGGTGGCTGGGAAGCGTTGGAATAATTCTGCGATTAGTGGAAGGGGGTACCGTTTTTTTATAGTGACTTTATTTAGTTCCCTGTAGTCAATGCAGGGCCTCGGGGAACCATCTTTTTTTTCCACAAAGAAAATACCGGCTCCGGCCGGTGAGGAGGAAGGACGGATGAAACCTTTTTCCAGGTTTTCATCTATATAAATTTTGCGAGCTTTTAGCTCATTTTCGGATAGCGGGAAGATTCTGCCAAACGGGGATTTCGAAGCTGGGTAAGAGGTCAATGGGGCAGTCATAAGGCCTGTGAGGTGGTAGACGGTCAGCCCCTTGTTTGTCGAACACGTCCTTAAACTCGAGATATACTGGAGGTACATGCTGGAGGTTGTCAGATGCAGGTGTCACAGCCAGGCAAGAGGCTGGAGCTGGAGACAGACAGTGCTGGGAGCAATATTGGGAGGAGAAGGTGACCTCCTTCTTATTCCAGTTTATTTGGGGTTCATGTGCTTGCAACCAGGGAAGGCCCAGGATGATGGGGAACATAGGAGAGGGAATTACATTGAAGCGTAGGAACTCCTGGTGACCAGAGTCCATGGTGGTGAGGATGGGTATGGTTTCCTGGGTGATAAGTCCGGAGCGAGGAAGAGACCCATCGGCCAGGTGTACCTGGAGGCTTAGTTTCTTGGTCAAAAGGGGAATATGCAGGTCGTTAGCCAGTGAGGAGTCCAGAAAGCAGCTACACGCTCCTGAGTCAACTATAGCCGGTAGGCGTGTTTCCTTTCATGCTAGCTGCAGGGAGACAAAGAGGGTAACGTAAGTCTGGGAAATTCCGGCAATTTGATAGTTCATGACAAATTGAGGATAGAACTTACTAGGTCTCACTGGGCAGGTGCGAAGGAAGTGACCCGAACCGCCACAGTAAAGGCAAAGATTGTCGCCTACGCAGTCTCTCTTATGGAGTAAGAGGGGCACGGACAAGTCCCAATTGCATCAGCTTAGGCTCTGGGATGGAGGAAACTGGAGGAGTCGGGAAAGGCGGATGGATGGGAGTTGGCTTGGGGAGCATCCAACTGGGTTGGGGAGTCTGGAAGCGTTCTGCCGTTCACGCATGCGTCGATCCAGTTTGGTGGCTGCTTGGATCAAGTTCTCTAGGGTAGTAGGGGTCTCAATTCTGGCCAGCTCATCCTTAAAAGCTTCTGACAGCCCCTGGCGGAATTGGTACTTGAGAGCGGCCTCGTTCAAGCCGGTGTCAGCTGACCACTTCCGGAACTCAGCAGTGTAGTCCTCAACCGGCCTCTGACCCTGAGACAGGTTATGCAGGGTGGCCTTTGCTGTGGCCATGCGCTGTGGATCATCATACAGCTGCACCATACTCTCAAAGAAAGTGTCAACTGTGTTCAGTATAGGACTCCTCTGTTCCATCAAACCCTGGGCCCAGGCTTGTGGTTCATCGGCCAGGAGGGAGATGATGAACCCTACTTTGACTACCTCAGAGGAAAAAGTCCTGGGCTGGAGAGCAAGATAAAAAAAACAGGTATTTTTGAAGGCCCTGTATTTTTTGCAGTCACCAGCAAATCGCTCTGGAGTAGGTACCCTGGTCTCAGGAGAGGCCATGATCACGGTGGGACCTGAAGCAAGTAGCACCGATCACTGTATTGGTGCCACTGGTCCCCAAAAAGTGTCACTTAACTTTTTTTAGGCTTGGATTTTTTTTTACTAAATACATCAGAATACATATTGGCCTAAATTTATGTAGAAATATATATATATATATTTTAAAATTGTCTGTCTTTTTTTGTTTATAGCAGAAAAAATTTAAGCTGCAAATGTGATCAAATACCACCAAAATAAAGCTCTATTTGTAAGAAAAAAAGGACATCAATTTTATTTGGGTACGCAACTGTCAGGTAAAGCAGCGCAGTGCCGTATCGCAAAAAAATGGCCTGGTCAGGAATGGGGGGTGAACCTTCTGGAGATAAAGTGGCTAAAAGTCAGCAGCTACAGTATTTGTAGCTGCTGCTGAATTTAAATTTCTGAAGTAGCCTGGAGCTCCTCTTTAATATACACTTAACACGAGACATGTAGCAGAATAAATTTTGAACAAAATTTATGAGGGAATAGGATTTTTATAGGAGAAAGAAAAACTTTTTATTTTTTTTCAACATTTTAAGTCTTTTTTTGTTTATATCGCAAAAAATAAAAAACCCAGAGGTGATCAAATAGCACCAAAAGAATGCTCTATTTGTGTGGAAAAAAATGGTTTAAATTTTGTTTGGGTATAGTGTTGCATGACTGTGCAATTGTCAGTTAACCACTTCAGCCCCGGACCATTTTGCTGGCCAAAGACCAGGCCACTTTTTGCGATTCGGCACTCCGTCACTTTAACTGACAATTGCCCGGTCGTGCAACGTGGCTCCCAAACAAAATTGACATCCTTTTTTTCCCACAAATAGAGCTTACTTTTGGTGGCATTTGATCACCTCTGCGGTTTTCACTATAATAAATATCCCCAAAAAATATATAAAAAAACATTTTTTTCCTCCGTTTAGGCGATACGTATTCTTCTACATATTTTTGGTAAAAAAAAAATCGCAATAAGCGTTTATTGATTGGTTTGCGTAAAAGTTATAGCGTCTACAAAATAGGGGGTCGTTTTCTGGCATTTTTATTAATATTTTCTTTTTTACTAGTAATGGCGGCGATCAGTGATTTTTATCGTGACTGCCACATTATCACGGAAACATCGGACACTTTTGACACCATTTTGGGACCACTGTCATTTTTACAGCGATCAGTGCTATAAAAATTACACTGGCAGTGAAGGGGTTAACCTGTAGGTGGCGCTGAAGCGGTTAAGTGTGACCTAGGGAGTGCTTCTAACTGTTAGGGGGCGTGGCTTGCCGTGACACTTCACTGATCGCTGTTCCCGATGACAGGGAACAGACAATCAGTGACATGTCACTAGGAAGCACGAGGAGATGTATTTACACTGACATCTCCCCGTTCTTCAGCTCTGTGACACGATCGCGGGACACCGACTGACATCGAGTCTGCAGGTCCCGCAGGCACGGTCACGGAGCTCGCGACAGGGTCGCAAATTAAAGGGGACGTATATATACGCCCATTTGCGCAGCCGTGCCATTCTGTCGACGTATATCCTCGTGTGGCGGTTGGGAAGCGGTTAAAGTAACGCAGTGCTGAATAGCAAACAATGGCCTGGTCATGAAGGGGGGTTAAAGTGACACTAAAGGTTTCCGTTTTTTTTTTTTTAAATAACAAACATGTCATACTTACCTCCACTGTGCAGTTTGTTTTGCACAGAGTGGCCCGATCCACCTGTTCTGGGGTCCCACGGCGGTTCCTGCGGCTCCTCCCCACATTAGATAACCCCCTCTGGGAAGCTCTCTCCCGAGGGGGTTACCTTGCGGGCACGCTCCTGTGTCATACACTCGGCGCCCCCGTCATTGGATTTG
The DNA here is from genome assembly GCA_029206835.1 of Rana muscosa. Classification (NCBI taxonomy): domain Eukaryota; kingdom Metazoa; phylum Chordata; class Amphibia; order Anura; family Ranidae; genus Rana; species Rana muscosa. The sequence continues at coordinate 53,762,455 of CM055117.1, read as the reverse complement.
ATTGACAGCAGTGGGAGCCAATGGCTGCGCTGCTATCAATCTATCCAATCAAAACCGGGACTCCAAGGAGAGAAGGACGGCGGGGACGCGCCTACGTAAATTCGGGGCTCAGGTCAGTAAAACGGGGGGGGGGGGGGGAAGGGGGCTGGGGGACCAGACACTGCAAGGTGTTTTTTTAACTCAATGCATAGGATGCATTAAGGTGAAAAAACACGAACCTTTACAACCCCTTTAAAACCTCCGGAGTTGAAGTGGTTAAAAAAACTTTTAGTTCCTGAAAATAAGGTTTCCTTGGATTTCTTCCTATGCCATTTTAAACACAGGCTATTTTTTCCCAGCCATACAATTGGCTTGCTCTCCCTGGTAACCTCAGTTGACTATTACGCAGATGCCATTCTCGCAGTGGGAAAAACAAGTTAATAAGGAGCCCAGGGACCGGTCTTTTCAAAGTGCGTGTAAAGGCTTGTAGCATCCTCATGAAATGACTTGCAGAACATGTACTGATTGATCCTGGGAAGTCATGTGACGTTCTATTTTTGTGCACCTGCTGCGCCCAAAAGCTTCTTGTATCTTTCATCTCTGGCACCTTTTTCCTGAAACTTTCAAAGTTGACATATGAGGAGTTTGGAAGAGTTAAAATAAAATTCTGGCTTTTCTTCCTCCAGAGTAGTTTATGCATACCTCCTAACTTTTTGAGATGGGAATGAGGGACACCTATCAGCAAAAGTATGCAGGTATAGGACACCCCCCCCGACACGCCCCCCTTAAAGGAGAATTGTACAAAAAAACAAGATTGGTTAAACCCACGAGTGCTTTTTTACCACTACTATTTCTTCATATTGGTTTTTGGAATTTACAAATGCAGCAATTTAGAAATCAGATGAAATGTTTAGCACTGGAAAACACTTTTTGATGGATAAAAAGTGCATTTTATATACATCTATATAGATCAGACAAAAATGAGGGACAAATGAGGAGGAAAGAGGGACAGAGGGACATTGCTACAAATCAGGGACAGTCCCTCGAAATCAGGGACAGTTGGGATCTATGGTTTATGGTATTGTATAGATGTAACAGTATCTGCAGCCACAGATAAGGGTTCCTTCAGATGGGGGCAGGTACTCATCCTGCATGCAGGCTGTCTTTGTTATTGCTCCTGCATCTACCCTGAATCGCATGCAGGCAGCCCATAGAGGTGGATACAGATGCAGCAGCTGCACAGACACAGCCATGTGCCAAAATTTGACAGATGTGCAGTAGTGGCTGCACGGCCTGGAACGCACACTGTCTGCATTCAGCGCCATGCAGGAACAGCTGACGGCATTTTTACATAGAGCTGAGTCCATGCAGCCACCGCTATAGGTTGCCTGCATGCTGCTTTGGGCGGATGCTGGCGCAAAAGCAAAGGCATGCATGCAGGACTGGTGCCAGCGCCCGTCTGAATAAACCCTAAGTCTGATCCCAACCTGCAAAAACTCAGAGAGGTGGCAAACTCATCTCAGGGAGGTTTACTTCTTCTGAGAGATATTAAAGGAACACTCTTACCACCATGAGCACTTCAGTGATTTGAAGTGGCCATGGTGGTAGGAGTCAGTATGTGCAGTGTTTCTGCTTGAAACAGGTAGGGGGGCTGAGAGAGAGGGAGGCTGAAAGAGAGGGGGGCTGAGAGAGGGGGGCTGACAGAGAGGGGGGCTGAGAGAGAGAGGGACTGAGAGAGATGGAGTAGCTGAGAGAGAGGGAGGGGCTGAGAGAGAGGGGGCAGAGAGAGAGGGGGGCTGACAGAGAGGGGGGCTGAGAGAGAGAGGAACTGAGAGATGGAGTAGCTGAGAGAGAGGGAGGGGCTGAGAGAGAGGGGGCAGAGAGAGAGGGGGAGCTGAAAGAGAGTGGGCTGAGAGAGAGGAGGGCTGAGAGAGAGGGAGGGCCTGAGAGAGAGGGGGCCACTGACAGAGAGGTGGGGGGCTGAGAGAGTGAGAGGGGGCTGACGAGAGGGTGGCTGAGAGAGGGAGCGGGGCTGACAGAGAGGGGTGCTGAGAGAGAGAGCAAGGGAGGGGGGCTGACAGAGAGGATGGCTGCGAGAGGGAGCGGGGCTGACAGAGAGGATGGCTGCAAGAGGGAGCGGGGCTGACAGAGAGGGGTGCTGAGAGAGAGAGAGGGAGGGGGGCTGAGAGAGCCATTCTCATCCCTCTCCACAATGTAACTCCATCATCCTCACTGTACTCCATAACTAACTTCATCCCCAACTTCATTCTCCATAATCATCACACTCCTTCTTCTCCACACTGTAACCAAAACATCCCTATTCCTGGATTCTTATTACACATCTATCCTCATCTCCAGCCTCTCCCTCTATAAATCATCCCCATCCCGTTTCAGACTCATCCTCATTTCTCTCTGCTTTGTAACACGGCAACCATCCTTATCCTTGCATTCTCTATGTGCTCTTTCCTAAGTCAAATTTCTATTATCACCACATGATCTATCTTCATCCCTCTCTCCATCATCATCCTCATCCCTCCAGCAGCCTCTATCCTTTCCTTTGTCTTTCCATAATCACCCTTCATCCTCATCCCCAGCTTCCTTTTTACCAACATCCTCTTTACCCCTTTACCTCCCCTCATTTCTTACAATAGAGGAGACTCTCCTGATGTCAGGGTGTATGCCTGTAGTGTAAGGTGGTGTATGATGTCCGATGCTGCAGCTCACTTACCTCCCTCCGAGAGTTGTGCACCAGTGAAGGCATACTTGGGTGTCATCTTTTCTGAGGCTGGCCACACCCCCTCCCCAAGACCCGCCCAATCACAATGCAAGCCTAGCAGCAGGCTCCACCTTAGGGACGTTCTGAGTAGGAGCGAGTGCCCAATCAGCTGCTGGGGGAGAAGGTAGGGGGAGGGATCAGTGTCTCCGACTTGTGAACTCTGGCTGCGGTCTTTTCTTTTTGGGCGGCTGGCCCATCCTGGTGTCGGAGGCACTTTGGCGCCCCCCCTGCGGCGCCTGGGTTCAGTGCACCCCGTGCACCTGCCCAGGATCGGCCCTGCAGCTGGGATATCACACGGCACTTGCGGGTGTCAAGGAGTCGCAGCCAAAATGCGGGAGACTCCTGCACCTCTCGGGAGACTTGGCATGTCTGCTAAGGCCTTGTTCACATAGGCGTACCCTGTGCGGGGGCCATGTTTTCCTGCACAGGGATGCATAGGTGTTCCATGCATCTCTGTGCAGGCAGTCCCATGTCCCATGTCCCCTGGGGCAGGACCCGGGTCCCCAAACCCTTTTTAGGACAATAACTTGCATATTAACCTTTATAATTAGCACTTTTGATTCTGAACGTTCGAGTCCATTGTATTTAATAGGGTTCTAAAGTTCACGCAAACTTTAGGTCTGTTCGCAGGTTCTGGTGCGAACCGAACAGAGGATGTTCGGCTCATCCCTACCGCTGAGAGTATATGGGAGCACATCTCGTGCTGTCATAAATGTATAGTGTATATGTCTATGTTTTGTGCTGGGGCTGCATTCAAACCCCTAGCACTATCACCAACAGCTCCCGTTCACACAGTGACAATCCGTTAGACAGGCTTCTGATGACATGATCACTGTGGCAGCCAATGACAGTGCCCACATGATTAGGAAGCCCATGTAAAGTCTCTGCCATTAGGAACCCTTAAAAGGGCAGTGGGAGGTGGCGGTAATGGGTTAAAGTACAACTAAAGGCAAAACTTTTTTATTAGTTAGGCTTTGTAGATATTTTCTATAGAGGAGATTAAAACACCTGTCGGGTTTCTATTGCTGTTTGTGCGTCAGTTCCACCCTCTTTATTTGTCCTGTTTACCATTATCACCAAAAATTAAGGCGACAGTTAGGCCTCGTACACACGACCGGTTTTCTTGGCAAGAAACGACAAGAAAACAGCTGAGAGAGCTTTCTTGCCAAGAAAACAGTGTGTGTATGTTTTCTCGTCGAGAAAACTGCCGGGAATCTCGACGAGAAAAATAGAGAACCAGCTCTCTATTTTCTCGTCGGGATTCTCGACGGCCTGTTTCCCGATGAGAAAACTGTGTGTGTGTATGCGGCAACAAGCTTACCTGTCCTCCGGTAAGCCCGCCCATGCTCAAAATGACTTTGACGCATGCGCGGTAGCTTCCTAGGCATAGGTAGGGTGTAGCAAGATGGCGGCTACGGCATTGAATGTGACGAGCGCATGCTCGTCGTAGTCGATGACGTCACCGCGTTCGTTCCATTCAAAAGAACGGCGGTTCTTTGGAATGGAGCGTGTGTACACTCGGCCAGCACAAGATTCTTGTCAAGAATCTCGTCAGGGAAAAACAAAGTTTTTTTTTCTGACGAGAATCTCGGCCGTGTGTACAGGGCTTAAGGCTCGGTTCACACCTATGGGAATTGAATGCGCGTTTCCCTGCATCCAATTTGCATAGCAGGAGAATGTGACTGGCTCTCTATGGAGCCGGTTCACATATTTCCACAGCGGGTCCGGTGCGGTGTGCCAGAAAAACGCGTGCCTTTTTTGGTGCGTTTCAGGTTTGATTTCAGCACAAAATTAGGGCTGAAATCGGACCTGAAACGGTGAACCAGCACGCACCGGACCCCTGCTGTGAGCCGCATGCGGCGATGGTGTGAACCCAGCCTAAAAGAAAATCCCAAATTTTGAGTTGTCCCCAAGGCATTCGTTAATTTGCAGGGATTTCCTCTGACTTCATGTTTTGGCTATGGGACAGGAAGCAAAGGTACTGTAAATCTCTCCAATGGAACACAGATGGCAAAAATGTAACGTATAGGGGTTTTGACCCTCCCTTAAGCCTCGTACACACGATCAGATTGTTGGCAGGGGATTGTCTGTTGACAGACTGTTGTCCTAAAATCTTACCGTTAGTACGCTCCTTTTGACAATTGTTGTCCAACTTTCGGCCAACAAATGTTGGATGACATGCTAGTAAATTTTTGGCGGACAATGGTTGGTTGTCAGATTTTCGTATGGTCAGTACACAAATCCGCCACACAAAAGTTGAAAGTACAAACACGCATGCTCGGAATCAATGCTCACCAAACATGTAATTAGCAGAAGGGGCCCAAAGGGTGGCGCTCAAGAGCTGAAATTCCTCGTAGTACGTCACTGTGTTAATGTTTGTTGGCTGACAATTGTGTGCCATTAGTATGCAAGACAAGATCCTGGCACACGCCCTGAATACAAAAATCTGACACTCGGATGGCCAACAATCGGATCGTGTGTACGAGGCTTTACTGTACCCAAAATGAAAAAAAAAAAAATGTTCTGCCGATAGTTCTACTTTAAAGCGGATCTCCCACGGCCATACTGTTTATTTTTTTTCGTCATTGATATATTTTTGGCTAACATAAATAGTACTCACTGATTTGATGTCTCAAGTCCACCGATTTCATCTAGAACAATAACTTATATTTTCTTCGTCCCGCGGTTTCCATTTTGCTTGTGTGCATGAGAAGCCCACAAGCACTCATTTCCTTGTTGCTGTGAATGCTGATCTCCCAGCATTCACCGGTCGTTCCCGCGCATGCTCCTCCGCCCTCCGTAGTTTGTTGTGATCGCGTCACCTACTGCTAACCAAATCCCGCGATAGCTAACAGTAAGGCACCGCAATGACTCCTGGGAGCAATGACAAAAGCTCCCAGGAAACACAGCGGTTACAGGAAGTGACGAACTACCCGCAGACTACCCGCACTTAGGAGAGACAGGAAGCAGTTGGAATACTCAGTCATGTACTGTACACAAAAAAACAAACAAACTCAGTTTTCACATGTATTAAAGGGTGCAATATTAATGAGCTCATGTGTTGAAATCGGGTGGAGCTCCGCTTTAAGCACTAGTTCTGTTTTTAGCCACAAAATGTAATGTCTCCCCTAAGGGTCTAATGGAATCCTATTTTTTTCTTTCATTTATCCCCCTCCCAATTGGAATTGCAGAATCACAGTGAAACCCGGCTTCTATAATTTCAGTCCAGGCTTTGAATATAATTAGGTATACATGCACACTTCAGATCCGCGCTATAGCCGAATGACGGCTACAGCGCGGACCTGCTTTGCCGGGAGGCCGTCAATAGACTTCCTCCCCTTTGCATGCTCCCTGCGTGCCCCCTGCAGGGCACGTGCGGTGCGCGCTGTGATCACCGAGTCACTGAGACTCGGGTGATCACAGATCGGATTAAGGGGCCGATCCCGGCCCCTTACCACGTGATGTAACCAGAAGCTCGGTAATCGTTTTTTTTCTCCTCGTGCTGACAGCGTGAGGAGAAAAAAAAGCCGATTGCCGGCTTCTGTGCAAGGGACAGCGGTCCCAAAGAGGAAGAGGCACATCCACCTCATCTGTGCCAAGCAGTACCACCTGCCAGTGCCACCTGGCAGTGCCCACAGTGCCATAAATCAGTGCCCACCAGTGCAAAACAGTGCCACCTATCAATGCCCACCAGTGGTGCCAATCTGTACCTCATCAGTGCCACCTAGCAGTGCTGCCTATCAGTGTCACCTACCAGTGCTGATCAGTGCCCATCATTGCCACCCATCAGTGCCCATCACTGCCACCCATCAGTGCTTATCACTGCCAGCTATCAGTGCCACCTATTAGTGCCACTTCTCAGTGCCCACCAGTGCCGCCTATCAATGCCCTTCAGTGCCACCTCTCAGTGTCACCTCTCAGTGCCCACCAGTGCCACCTATCAGTGCCCACCAGTGCCACCTATCAGTGCCCACCAGTGCCGCCTTATTGGTGCCCATCAATGCAGCCTATTGATGTCCATCAGTGCAGCCCATCAGTGCCCATCAGTGAAGCCTCATCAGCGTACATCAGGGATATGCAATTAGCGGACCTCCAGCTGTTGCTAAACTACAAGTCCCATGAGGCATAGCGAGACTCTGACATCAGCAAGTATGACACCCAGAGGCAGAGGCATGATGGGACTTGTATTTTTGCAACAGCTGGAGGTCCGCTAATTGCATATCCCTGGCGTACATCAATAAAGGAGAAAAATTACCTGTTTGCAAAATTTTATAACAAAATATAAAACGGTTTTGTATTTATTTATTTTTTCAATTCTGTCTTTTTAATTTTTTTGAACAAAAAATAAAAACCGCAGAGGTGATCAAATACCATCAAAAGAAAGCTCTATTTGTGGGAAAAAAATGATAAAAATGTCATTTGGGTACAGTGTTGTATGACCGCGCAATTGTCATTCAAAGAGTGAGAGCGCTGAAAGCTGGAAATTGGTCTGGGCAGGAGGGGGGTTTAAGTGCCCAGGAAGCAAGTGGTTAAAAAAAAGTCGGTGGTGTAGTGCGAAGTGCAGAAAAGCTTGCCATACATGTTACAGTCCACATGCAGCTCTCCTTACGTGAAGATAAAGTCTCTGCTGTAATTATGGCGCTGTGCAGAGGCTCAGATGTGTCACAGGAGGGGTTTGGCTCTACAGAAGAAATTAATGAGGCAGCACGGAATACCCAACGGATCTCATCCGCTTTATCCAGTCTTCTCATATCACAAGACGAGGAAAACAAAGCTGCCATTCCAGGGACAGTTTACGATTATTAAAAAAAAAAAAATTCTTCAGGTTGACTGATTATTGTTTTGGATCTGTTGGTCGGGATCATGAACAGAAAGGATTTTCTATACCTGGCGGTCATCCTTGGCCTGACTGCGGCTCTGGGAAGTGGACAGATGCTCGGTAAGTGCCACATCACTTGTTACTTTGTATCTATAGAGAAATGAAGGGAGTTCAGGTCATCGGGGACATACAGGTTTATTCAATAAGCCGGTTCACCGGGCATTGATGCCATGCAAAATACATAACCCATAACAACCAAAATTTACTTTATTGGGGTCCAATCGGTGAAGGAGGAAATAGGATCAATTTGTTGGGATACTGTACTTTGCAACATTTTTTCCTTATACTGTTCAGTCTTTTTTATTTTTTATAAGGGTCAGTCCACCCAAAACTGATATTGGTGTTTTTGGTATAGCAGACTTTCTCAACATTTATGTCCCAGAGGAACCCTTGTAAAAATGTTCAGGTTCAGTGGGGATCAATGGATAAAATGCCCCCTAGATTGGTTGCCACTGCCAGTGGGAAAAATGCTCCCCCTTTTCACTGGTGGTCAGACTGCCACCTTTACAGGCAGCTAAAAGATCATTGGTGTCATGCAGCTGGCTCTGCCAAGTGAAGTTGGCCACGTAACAAGCACCATTAGATGGGAGGTCAACCAGCCACAGCTCAAGGAACCCCTAGCAGCCTCTGGAGGAACCCGGGTTGAGGATGGCTGTTCTGAAGAGTTAAACCACCTGACTGTCTCTAATATCTCTCTGCTTCAAGATCTCTGCTCTGCACACCTTCTCTACCCATTATTGGTCCTATTTATGGGGAACAATGAACCTGGATAAGGATAGGGAGCATGGGATACCCCAATAAACTATAGAACTGAACAACTTGAGGACTCCTCACTTCTGGCTGCACTGCACAAAACAAGGAATGTCAGGAATGGTGGGCAGAAGGGGCAGCTGCACTTGGCACAGACGACAAAGGGGGCCAAGAATAGACGCAGGACTGTACTCGCATTATATGGCATGTATTAACAATGAGGGAGGGGGGTGCAATTCTGGATCCTTGCCCTGGGTGCTGGACAACCCTGTACTGGTTGCAGCCGGGGTCAGTCACAAAACTGTCTTAACAGACCCAATAATCGTTTGGCAGGTAAAACAGTTTACAGAAGCAGTTTCAGCTGTGTTGAACTGTCTGTCTGGAATTTTGCTTGTGAGACGATAATTCTTTATATCAATACAGAGTCAATACCATAGCTCCCAACTATTCTTGAATTCGAGGGACTGTCCCTGATTTGGAGCAAAGTCCCTCTGTCCCTGTTTCTTCCTCATTTGTCCCTCATTTTGGTCTGATCTATATAGTTGTATATAAAATGCACTTTTTATCTTTCAAAAAGTGTTCCCCAGCGCTAAACCTTTCATCCAATTTCTAAATGGCTGCATTTGTAAATTTTAAAAGCCAATATAAACGAATAGTTGTGGTAAAAAAAGCCCTTGTGGATTTAATTAGCTCTTTTTTTTTTGGGGTTAATTCTCCTTAAGGGGGTGTGGCAGGGGGCGTGTCCAATGCCTACATACGTTTGGTAGTAGGTGTCCCTCATTCCCATCTCAAAATGTTGGGAGGTATGGTCAATACGAATGCTAAAAACCATTTGTGCAGAATCTAGTGCTCCTGTCTCTCCCTGGTGGTTGGTCACGTGACCAGTGCTGTAGTTGGTGATATGACTTTGCAAAAGGAGATTTAAGTCACTGCCTCCATCTGAGACCACGTGACCTTGGCACTGAAAGGGCAGGTATTCTATGGGCTGATAACCTTGTTTAAATTTAAGGTGCATATCACTGTCAGCACTGGGGCCCAGCATGCTTTATGTAGGTGACAGCAGTGCTCATACAATACTGTGATACTTTCCTTATATCACGTGCAGGGAGTACATAAAAGGCCACAAGTGCTGTCAGTAATTTGAAGAATGATTTGAAATTATCAGGATTTTTATAGCCAAGGCTTGTTTAAATTGAAATAAATAGGTACATTTTAAAGCCTAACGCGACTCACCCAATGCATCTTCTAATAAGCAAAGAACAGATTTGACACGCTTCCTGTTCAGTGCATACACACCATTATGTGAGCAAGGTTTAGTGCAGGAGCAAGGACTGCCCATTGCTGCCGCCTGGACCCCACATGTCCCCAAAAGAAGAGAGGTGGAAAAAAGGGTACAAACAAGTACTTACCCCTCCCCAACTGCCCTGATCAAATTCCCCAAGAATTACCTGCTGCTTATAGGTAAGGGGGAGGTACCCGACATTGCTTCTCTTGCCTAATCACCAAATCTACGTGGTGTATGCACAAAAAAATAAAAACCCCCCAATAATAATAATAAAATAAAATAAGTCAAAATGGGCAGACTTGATGGACTACTGAGGCTTTTTCTGCCATCACTTTTCTATGTTGCTATGTTTCTAACTAGTGGCGGCCCGTCCATAGGGGGTGCAAGGGCACCGCCCCCCCATCCATCCATCCGGCCCCCTGATCTACATGCAGGGCGCCTGGATTCCAATAGTTTTTTTTGTTTTTTTTAAGCACCTGATTAGAGCCATAGGCTCTAATAGCCTTCAAGAAAGGGTGCACTCGGGGCGCAGAGCACTGCACCCGAAGCCCACCCAGTTGTGTGACAATAGCGAATGAACATTCGCTATTGTCACACTGATTATCTTCCCAGCCAATCAGGAAGCGGGTCCTGAGACCCGTCACCCGATTGGCGGAAAGGAGATCCAAACGGATTGGTCGCCAGGATGAAGAGGTAGGAGAGGCGGAAGAAGCGAGGAAGCAGCCACCCACAGCCTGGAGAGAAGCCGTGGGGAGGGGGGGGGGGGTTCCATGTTGTTTACAATCTTTGCAAATCTATTATAAATAAGAAATTAGAAAAATCACATGTACAAAATTATTCACAGCCCATTGAGCTCAGGTCCATCCCATTTACACTGAGCATCCTTGAGATGTTTCTACAACTTGATTAGAGACCCCCTGTGGTAAATTGTTGATTGGACATGTTTTGGAAAGGCACACGCCTGCCTATATAAAGGTCCCACAGTTTACAGTACATGTCAGAGTACAAACCAAGCGATGACATCCAAGGAATTGTCTGTAGACCTCCGAGACAAGATTGTATGGAGGCACAGATCTGGGAAAGGGTACAGAAAAATGTCTGCAGCATTGAAGGTTCCAATGAGCACAGGGGCCTCCATCATCCGTAAATGGAAGAAGTTTGGAGCCACCAAGTTTAGAGCGGGCCGCCTGGCCAAACTGAGTCATTGAGGGAGAAGGGCCTTTGTCAGGTAGGCGAGTAGGTGACCAAGAACCCGATGGTCACTCTGAGCTCCAGCGTTTCTCTGTGGAGAGAGGAGAACCTTCTAGAAGAACAACCATCTCTACGGCACTCCACCAATCAGGCCTGTATAGTAGATTGGCCAGAGGGAAGTCACTCCTCAGTAAAAGGCACATGACAACCCACCTGGAGTTTGCCAAAATGCACCTGAAGGACTCTCAGACCATGAGAAACAAAATTCTCTGGTCTGATGAAACAAAGATTGAACTCTTTGGCCTGAATGGCAAGTGTCATGTCTGGAGGAAACCAGGCACCGCTCATCACCTGGCCAATACCATCCCTACAGTGAATCATGGTGGTGGCAGCATCATGTTGGGGGGATGTTTTTCAGCGGCAGGACCTGGGAGGCTAGTCAGGATCGAGGGAAAGATGAATGCAGCAATGTACAGAGACATCCTTGATAAAAACCTGCTCCAGAGCGCTTTGGACCTCAGACTGGGGCGAAGGTTCATCTTCCAACAGGACAACGACCCCAAGCACACAGCCTGAGCCAAGATAACAAAGGAGTGGCTACGGGACAACTCTGTGAATGTCCTTAAGTGGCCCAGCCAGCACCCAGACTTGAACCTCATTGAACATCTCAGGAGAGTTCTGAAAATGGCTTGTGCACCAACGCTCCCCATCCAACCTGATGGAGTTTAAGAGGCCCTGCAAAGAAGAATGAGAGAAACTGCCCAAAAAATAAGTGTAATTGGTGCCAAAGGTGCTTCAACAAAGTATTGAGCAAAAGCTGTGAATACTTATGTACCTGGGATTTTTTTAGTTTTTGTTTTTTATTTATAAATACATTTGCAAAGATTTCAAAAAACGTATTCGATGTTGTCATTATGGGGTATTGTTTTTAGAATTTTGAGGAAAATAATGAATAATGAATACACTATAAGTATAGGGGGGGTTAAGCATTGAAAGTTTTTGACCTTAATGCAAAGAATGCATTAAAGCGGAGGTATTTGCACCCACTTCCGGGCATAGACTCCCGCGGGAGTCACGCCCCTTCCCATCCCCCGCTGTCTTCTGGGAAACACACAGGTCCCTGTTAGGACGCGCAGCGCGACTCGCGCATGTGCAATAGGGAAGTGAAGTGAAGCCGCAACGCTTTACTTCCTGATTCCCTCACCAAGGATGGCGGCGGGGGCAGCCGAGAGTCGAGCGATTGATCGGCTTCGGCTGTCAACATCGCAGGCACCCTGGACAGGTAAGTGTCCATTTATTAAAAGTCAGCAGCTGCAGTATTTGTAGCTGCTGGCTTTTAATATTATTTTTTTTAGGCGGACCTCCGCTTTAAGGTAAAATACCTGCAGTCTTTACAACCACTTTAAAAATATAATACATTATATTAATATTATATTGTTTAGGCAGGTAAATATAATGTATAGTATTGTATATGAATATATTGTATTCCCATATTCAGCCAGCAGGTGGGGCTTTTGTTTTCTTTTCCTATTTTGAAGACTCCTACCCTTTACTCCTGTTCCCTTCCTGTTAAGGCAGCATTATTGAGAGAGAGCCTGAAAGAAAACAGCTGCTGATGTGCTCTTTCTTTTAAGGCCTGGTTAACACTAGGGATGACCCTTCAGGTCTGGTATGGATTTTAAGGGGAACCCTGCACCAGAATAAAAAAAAATCCATACCAGACCCTTATCCGAGCATGCAACCTGGCAGGCCGCAGGAAAAGAGGGGGGGATGAGAGAGCGCCCACCCCTCCTGAACTGTACCAGGCCACATGCCCGGTGGTTGTGGGGGTCTGCGGGTGGGGGGCTTATCAGAATCTGGAAGCGCTCTTTAACAAAGGGGACCCCCAGATTCCGCCCCCCCTATATAAATTGGTAATGAGGTACATTGTACTCCTACCATTTCACAAAAGAAAGTGTCCAAAAATGTAAAAACCACACAGACACCATTGTGAAAAGTCCTTTAATTTAAAAAAAAAGCCATTCCAGCGTTGTAATGCAGTCTGTCCAGCGACGATCCATCGACCTCCAGCGATGCGGCGAGTCTCCAGCGATGAACGACGCACATCTTTCCTGCACCGGAGCCTCCCGGCTAATGACACGCAAGCAGTGTTGAAAGTTCTTTTATAACTGAGGTCGGAAACCCCTGTGACTTGTTAGAGGGGGCGAGGTTACCCGTCCCGCCCCCTCTAGCGCATCATGGGAAACCCCCATGACGCGTTAGAGAGGGCGGGGCCCGGGAGGCTCCGGTGCAGGAAAGATGTGCGTCGTTTATTACTGGCGGTTGATGGATCATCGCTGGACAGACTGCATTACAACGCTGGAATGGCTTTTTTTTTTTAATAAAGGTCTTTTCACAACGGTGTCTGTGTGGTTTTTAAATTTTTTGACACTTTCTTTTGTGAAATGGTAGGGGTACAATGCGCTCTCTCGTCCCCCCCTCTTTTCCTGTGGCCTGCTAGGTTGCGTGCTCGGATAAGGGTCTGGTATGGATTTTTGGGGGACCCTACGCCATTTTTTTTATTTCTGGTTTGGGGTTCCCCTTAAAATCCATACCAGACCTGAAGGGTCTGGTATGGGTTTTTGGGGGAACCCCATGCCATTTTTTTTTATTTTGGCTTGAAGTTCCCCTTAATATCCATACCAGACCTGAAGGGCCTGTTAATGGAATTTTGGGGGACCCCCACGCATTTAATTTTTTTATTTTTCAATGACTTTTCTCTGTATTGCCGGGACCGACAATTCATTACACCGGCGAGTAGTTTTAAATGACTTTTTTTTCTTCAGAAATTACATTTTGTGCAGAGACAGTTCTAAGCACGGGAAACCTGCGCTACTTCACAGGCATACTAAACACACCCCTCAGGTCGAAATTTAAAGGAATATTTCACTTTTATTGTTTCACTTTAAGCATTATTAAAATCACTGCTCCCGAAAAAACTGACGTTTTTAAAACTTTTTTTTTGCATTGATACATGTCCCCTGTGGCAGGACCCAGGTCCCCAAACACTTTTTATGACAATAACTTGCATTTTAACTAGGGTTGTCCCGATACCACTTTTTTAGGACCGAGTACAAGTACCGATACTTTTTTCCAAGTACTCGCCGATACCGATTACCGATACTTTTTTTTCAATGTCATGTGACAGTTTGAAAGATGGGGACTGATAGGTGGCACTGACAGGTGGCACTTATGGGCACTGACTGACTGGTGACTGGCTCTGATGGGCACTAATAGGTGGCTGGCACTGATAGATGGCACTGATTGCACTGATAGGTGGCACTTATGGGCACTGATGGCACTTATGGGCACTGATAGATGGCACTGATTGCACTGAAAGGTGGCACTTGTGGGCACTGATAGGTGGCACTTGTGGGCACTGATATGTGGCAATTGTGGGCACTGATAGCACTGAAAGGTGGCACTTGTGGACACTGATATGTGGCACTTGTGGGCACTGATATGTGGCACTTGTGGGCACTGATATGTGGCAATTGTGGGCACTGATAGCACTGAAAGGTGGCACTTGTGGACACTGATAGGTGGCACTTGTGGGCACTGATATGTGGCAATTGTGGGCACTGATAGCACTGAAAGGTGGCACTTGTGGACACTGATATGTGGCACTTGTGGGCACTGATATGTGGCACTTGTGGGCACTGATATGTGGCAATTGTGGGCACTGATAGCACTGAAAGGTGGCACTTGTGGACACTGATATGTGGCACTTGTGGGCACTGATATGTGGCAATTGTGGGCACTGATAGCACTGAAAGGTGGCACTTGTGGACACTGATATGTGGCACTTGTGGGCACTGATATGTGGCACTTGTGGGCACTGATATGTGGCAATTGTGGGCACTGATAGCACTGAAAGGTGGCACTTGTGGACACTGATATGTGGCACTTGTGGGCACTGATATGTGGCACTGAAAGGTGGCACTGATAGATGGCACTTGTGGGCACTGACAGCACTGATAGTGCAATCAGTGCCACCAAGTGCTACCTATCAGTGCAATCAGTGCCATCTACCAGTGCCACCTGATAGGTGGCACTGGTAGATGGCACTGATTGCACTGATAGGTAGCACTTGTGGGTACTGATAGGTGGCTGGCACTGAAATGCTGCGGGAAAAAAAAAATGACACAGGATTTAAAATAAAAAAAACTAGTGCAACGCCCATCTTGGTACACCCTGCACTCGCCTGAAGTAAGCAGCAGCAGACATCTTGTTACACCCAGCCCATATAGCTCAGGCTGGGTGTAACAAGATGTCTGCTGCTGCTTACTGCAGCCGAGTGCAAGGTGTACCAAGATGGGCGTGGGGACGTTCAGCCGCTGACGGCGACCGAATGCGACAGCACCGGTCACCGATCCTGATGCGGCTGCGCCCTGCACCCCTGCCAGCTTACCAGTTTCAACTGCAGGTGAGGGACTCGCTCGCCGCCCTGGTCTTCGACCCCTGCCGCACTCTCCGTCCCGCTCTCCGCCTTGGTCTCCGCCCCCCGCCCCACTCTCCGCCTTGTTCTCCGCCCCCCGCCCCACTCTCCGCCCTGGTCTCCGCCCCCCCGCCACGCTCTCCGTCCTGCTCTCCGCCCCCGCTCTCCACCCCCTCACTGCGTCCGCTCTGAAAAAAAAAAAAAGTATCGGACTGGGCATCGGGAGCATTTGCGCGAGTACAAGTACTCGCGCAAATGCTTGGTATCGGTCCCGATACCGATACTAGTATCGGTATCGGGACAACCCTAATTTTAACCTTTAAAATTAGCACTTTTGATTTCTCCCATAGACTTTTAAAGGGTGTTCCGCGGCTTTTCGAATTTGCCGCGAACACCCCAAATTGTTCGCTGTTCGCCGAACGGGCAAACAGCCAATGTTCGAGTCGAACTCATGTCCGACTCGAACATAAAGCTCATCCCTAGTTAACACCTATGCATTTTTTTTATGCATTTTCAGTTTTGCAGAAACACACTACATTGAATATATTTTCCTATGGATGTAGTTCACATCTATGCATTTTATGGAAAGGACCAGGGACTTTTTTCTGGTTTTTGGTTCCATAGACTTCAATGGATCAAAAACGTGTATTAAAAAATGCAAAATGCACCTGGAAAATGCAAACTGCAACCTGCATAAGTGTGAGGTCTTAAACCCCATAATGCTTTGTAACACAAGGGTCATGGGAAGCTTTATTTTAAATATATATTTTTAAAATAAGGATTTTCTAGGATATATCTAGTAAAGAATACAGCTTACAAAACGTATACACTTTTCTGGTACAATAATTTTTATTGTAATAAACATGACAACCATTCACCCACGCAGGGGTATAGCATCTCAAACAAAATAAAAAGGCATGGGCTGAGAGAACATGAACAATTAACTTTTATAGGTAATAAATTGTCCTCTGAGCAACCTAGGGAAACAAACCGAAGGTCTGCATATGTCTCTTAGGCCCAAGGGCCTACAAGGAGAGTCCGTGTTGCAGATGCACTAGTTTACATCAAGGGAAAAAATTCATTCAGTTCCACAAAATGCCCCCGGTCGGGGTTGGGAGTCAGTAAAAAGTCAAATGAAAAAGATGTCCCAGAACAACTGTTCTCACTTTCCTTTATGGTTTTCTGGGCAGGAAGTTAGGATGAATCTCCCCAGTAGGGACACAGTTCACTGAGGTTTTGAAAATGGTTGTGAAAAATACAGCGCTAACATAAATTGTTTAGCAAAAACATCTGTAGCGGCCTCAACCCTCTCTCTAGTTTTATCGGTTATATGGCTGTTGTCTAGGGGTACCTGGGAGAGAGAGATGAGACACACCACGGCCCATGTCCTACATAACTAAGAGGTGAAGGCCAGAAGATTGGGCTTTTGTGTAGGTGTCCTAGAGTCAAGTCCAGTCCTTCGTCCCTGACTCCTTTGCTTTAGTAACCAGAGTTCAACACAGTGAATAGGTACAACTCAGTTTTATTCTTCTTGCCAAGCAATAAAACAATCTCTTTTCTTTGGAAAATGGGGACAGATCGAGGCACAATCCTTTCCCTTCTTGCTGCTGCCCACTGTGCTGTCACCAGTGGTGAATAGTCACTGCCACTGACTAGGTGATATAGAACGTGAATTACCTTTGCTCACTTTGCCCCTGTCAGAGGAAGAAATCCGTCCAAGGGAGAAATGGAGGCCTCTCTGTCACCAGCGATGCTGCGCCAGACTCTTCGGAGAAGTTACTGCGCACCAGTCCTCACGAACTCAGACACGGGCACCCAAAGAGTTAGGGCCCCCTCGGATTCCTCCACCCTTGCGAAACTCAGTCGAAGGTACTGAGCCCCAGGCATCCGCCATAGTACCTCACCCCAGGCTAAAGGTGCCTGAGATGGACTCCATCTCCGCTCCAGCTAGGCCAAGGGCGCCTAGGCCTGGAACACCGGAACGCCAGCACCCAAGCTGAAGGAGCCTGGGTGCGTCCTCCAACTCTGAACCCCAAGGTCAGGGCGTCCGCCCCTTTTATGACCTCTCCCTTTGCCTCACAGCGGGTACCAGCTCCAGGGGAGGACAAAAAGGCACAGTCTTGCGGTGCGAGCCCAACCCCGGTCCAAGGCAACAATGCCACCTTTAGGCCGGCGAGAACTTCACACCACCAGAGTCCTCCAAGACACTAACACCCAGATGCTCCCCCTAAATTCAAGTACCCGCTACACATCCAACAATAAGCAGCAGCTAGAAAGTGAGATACACACAAATAGAAAGTAAAAAGTAATAAAGCTGCGCTATAACACATGTATCAAAATCATAAAAAGCAAATATATGAAAAAAACAAACAAAAATAAGTTCATAAGCGAAAGGTAGGTGTATATGAAGCCCCGTTTATCTTGGATGAAGCCTCGTACACACGGCCGGTTTTCTCGACAAGAAAGCTGCTGGGAGAGCTTTTTGCAGAGAAAACCAGCCGTGTGTATGGTTTCTCGGCGAGAAAAATTGAAAACCTGCTCTTTTTTTTCTTGTCGGAATTCTCGGCAGAGTGTTTCCTGCCGAGAAAACCGTGTGTGTATGCTTACCTGTCCCAGGTAGGCCCGCGCATGCTCGATGAGACTTTGACAAATGCGCGGTAGCTTACAAGGGTAGTGTAGGGTGTAGCAAGATGGCGGGGCGACGGCATCGAATGTGACAAGGTCATGCTTGTCGTAGTCGATGACGTCACCGCGTTCTTGCCATTTAAAAGAACGGCGGTTCCTTTGAATGGCCATGTGTACACTCGGTGAGCAAGGAAAGGTTGCCAGGAATCCCGTCAGGAAAACCAAAGTTTTTTTCCTGATGAGATTCCCGGCCGTGTGTATGAGGCTTCAGTCCATAAACCGCCAGAGAGTGAATCTGGGTGGTCCTATACAACACAAAGACAGACTTGTGCACCTCCACCACATAGATTTCAAGCTTACCGGAAAGCAATCTATAAAAGCCTGCGGCTATAACCCAGACAGGGTCTTATCCAGAGATTCGGCAGCAGCACCTCAAGGTATAAATAATAGGCAGACCACAGCAAACTCCAAAGATGATTGATCACCCAGGTCACAGATACAGGCCAATCAGTTACCCAAAATGAAGAGGAACTCACATAGTGTAAAATCTTAACGATAGTATGTTTAATGAATAAAAGTTGCACTTACATAGGTTAAAAACATCAATGTAAAAAAACCCGGCCGGCTAGCGAACACCCATCCACTGCAAGGATACAACGCGATGACGTCAGCACGTTGTATCCTTGGTGGTTTATGGACTAATTCAAGATACATGGTGCTTCATAAACACCTACCCTTCGCTTATGGACTTGTTTTTATTTGTTTTTTTTCATATATTCGCTTTTTTATGATTTTCATACATGTGTTATAGCGCAGCTTTATTACTTTTCACTGAGGTTTTGACCCTTGGCTACTCCATCCAACTAAAGAGAAATGTTTAGTGAGAGTTCCATTTTATTGGTGTTCTTTTTTATTCTTATAGAAAGCAAATTTAGTAATTTCCATTCAATTCTTCTCTTCTAAAGGCGACATGATCTCCCCTGCAAGTTATCATGTCTGTGAACAGACAGTGACTCTAAACATCTCCAAGATGGTCCCTTTCCAGAAGCCACATGTTGAGAAATCTATGTGTATGGGATGGATTCCGTGGAAGTTGTGTTCCAAGACTTATTATGTGACGGAGTACAGGACAATATGGATGCCTGACACTATGACCATTAATAAGTGCTGCGAAGGGTACGAGCTTGTGGGCCATTACTGCGCCATGTGTAAGCTATATCAGGTTCTTTCATTAATATATATATATTTTTTAAATATATATTTTTTATACATTTTAACATCACAATTTCTATGTTACAGCTGCAGAAAGTCAGAATTTATCCACCTCCAGGCCTGGCGCCTGCCCTGCGAAAATAGATGATGGGGTCCCGTGTCCGGAGTGCACAGCGGATCATGACTGTCCTGGATTCCAGAAATGTTGTGAGACTTCCGCTGGATCTTTTTGTGTGTCTCCTGAACCTCCAGGTCAGCTCTTAATAGTGAATGGGGATCAAATTTTATTTAAGAAATCATTATAATCAGTCCATAAAACCTATTCAAAGCTGAGGTTTAATTTTCCAATTTTTTTTACCTTCCCTACTTCCTCACGACGACCCCCTCATCAACCTGCTAATGAAATTTCAAAGTGAGACTGTTTCATTTTCATTACATTCCCTATTTAAAACCCAGTGGCATCATCACTGGGTCTTGCATCAGGCCTGAGGGCTCTTGAGATTTGTACTAAGGCAGGGTGCTGTGATGTTTTCAGGAAGCCCCTCCCACCAGCCATTATCTGCCTGCATTGCATTGAGAAACACTCAGAAAATCTCTGCAATGTAGATTACCAGTGTTTTATTCCCGTGCAAATGCTAAGAGTACCTAAAAATACCACTGCCGCCGCATACACACGGTCAAATTTTCCACCAGCAAAAGTCCTTTGAGCTTTTCGTCAGAAATTCCGACCGTGTGTAGGCTCCATCGGACTTTTGCTGTCGGAATTTCCGCCAGCAAAAGATTGAGAGTAGGTTCTCAATTTTTCGGAAATCCGATTGTCTGTAGCAATTCCGACGCGCAAAATTCTGACGCATGCTCGGAAAAAATTTGACGCATGCTCAGAAGCATTGAACTTAATTTTCTCAGCTCGTCGTAGTGTTGTACGTCACCGCGTTCTTGACGGTCGAAAGTTCCGAGAACTTTTGTGTGACCGTGTGTATGCAAGCCAAGCTTGAGCGGAATTCCATCGGAAAAACCATCCAAGTTTTTTCCGGCGGAAAATCTGATCGTGTGTACGGGGCATTAGTCTGCCAGAAGTCTAGTGAGCTCCTAACTTCCTGTTTTGGCTGACAACACTTTGCTGTTTTGAATATCCCAAGCAGCATTAAAGTGTAAAGTCTTATTTAAAAACAATAACAAAAAAACATGCCATACTTACCTCCTCTGTGCAGTTGGTTTTGCACAGAGCAGCCCAGATTCTTCTCTACTCTGGTCCCTCTTTACTGCTCCTGGAGCGGCAGACAGCTGGGGGGGGGGGGGGGGGTTTGCCGGTCCACCGGCACTGCCTCCCCAAACAAAAAACTACCAGCCGCCACTGACCACCAGTGTCTCGTGCTAGCTTATAATCTCCATTGCTCTGCAGAGAAAAGATCTACAGGCACCTCCCACACCACGCTCAGTGGGTTGCCATGACAACAACGCATTTCGTCGAGACTTGAAAAAGAGGGAGACACACCCTTGAAACGCGTTGTCGCTTCATTCCCTTGTGGATGCTATTTGCATTTCAAGGATGTTTACGAGAAAGTATGAAAGCTGCCATTTTCCATATCTCCTAAAAATGCTACTTTCCTGGCTGTCATTCTAATCCAATTGCTCGAGTAATAAGCGACTTGGTACAAGTGTGCAAATTAGGAGATAGGATCTCACTCTGACTTTTCCAATCTGCATGCTTTTTCTGGGTCAGTGTCTCAAAGTTCTGAAGCCAGAGAAAGCCAATGGCAGCCTCCATATTACTTCCAGTACAGGTTTCCTTGAAAGTGTACCATAACTCTATTGATAAGGATAACAGAAATATGCAGAGCAAGGTTTTGAGAGATGAGCTAGATCACAGGTGTCAGGCACAAGGCCCGCGGGCCGAATCCGGCCCTCCAGGCCATTTCACGTGGCCCTCGCCCTCCTCTGGTCCTCCTCAAGACCCTTACTTTCTGCTTTTAAGCAATGCATCCAGCTTCTTCCCAGCAGCAGCATAAGGAAAGGGGGGAGCACTGTGATATAAGGGAGAGTGGGGGACTCAACTTCTGATGGTGGGGTGGCTCTTAACATCTAATGTAAAGGGAGGGGATGTGCTGGACATCTAATCCTACAGATACAACCGGCCCTTTTGAGGGCAATCATAATGCTGATGCGGCCCTCGATGAAATTGAGTTTTACGCCCCTGAGCTAGATGAAGAGGGGTTGCATTGCAAGTTCTCAGCCCCCCCCCCCCTCACAGAACACTGAACTCCTTTACTTTGTTTCCTGCAGCTCTGGATCGGAACACAATCAAATTTTGGTACAATGGAACCATCACTATAAAAATGAAATATTTTGAACTGGTACAGCTGGACCCGGGCTATGCTAATCACACGAGACTACTGCATTCAATGGTAAGTACCACTGCCATTATCATTTGCTGCATGAGGTTCTACAGTATATATTTAAAGGGTATGTACACCCTAATAATAAACTTCTCTTATTTGCTCCATTTTGGTTTATAAAATATACAATTTAAATTGTTTTGTTATATCAGTTAGATAAGTGTAAAAAAAATCCTGCAAGATATGTTGAGCTGCTGTTGAGGACCCCAGACCATGAGTAAGGTAAATAGCGGATATTCCCTATTTAAAGCTGAATTTATTACCCTTTCCATTAACCACTTCAATACCATGCACTTATACAGCTTCCTGCCCAAGCCAATTTTGAGCTTTCAGCGCTGTCGCAATTTGAATGACAATTGCGCGGTCATGCTACACTGTACCCAAACAAATTTTTTATAATTTTGTTCCCACAAATAGAGCTTTCTTTTGGTGGTATTTGATCGCCTCTGCGATTTTTATTTTTTGCACAACAAATAAAAAAAGAGCGAAAATTTTGAAAAAAATGAAGTTTTTCTTTGTTTCTGTTAATTTTTTTTGTAAATAAGTACCTTTTCTACTTCAATGACGGGCACTGATAAGGCGGCACTGATGGGCACTGATAAGGCGACACTGATGGGCACCGATGAGGTGGCACCAATGAGGTGGCACTGATGAGGTGGCACTGATGGGCACTGATGATGGGCACTGATAGGCGACACTGATATGTGGCACTGGTATGCGGCACTGATTGGCACTCATAGGCGGCACTGATTGGCACTCATAGGCGGCACTGATTGGCACTCATAGGCGGCACTGATTGGCACTTATAGGCGGCACTGATGGGCACTTATAGGCGGCACTGATAGGTGGCACGGACGGGCACTGATAGGTGGGCACAGATGGGCACGGATGGGCATGGATGGGCACTGATAGGTGGCGCTGATGGACACTAGTAGGTGGCACTGATGGACACTGATGCCCAGCAATGCCATCCACCACACATTGTGGTGGTGCCATTATAGTGCCAGTCAGTGCCCATTTGTGGGCACTGATTGGCATATTTTTATTTATTTTTATTTTATTTTATTACATGTGGATGGCCATGGGGGCCATCCACATGCTTGGGGCTTCCTGGGGCATCCTGGGGGGCTTCCCTGGTGGTCTAGTGTGGGTATCCGAGGGGGGGCTGCGCTGATAAACGATCAGCGCGAACCCCCCCTGTCAGGAGAGCCGCCGATCGGCTCTCCTCTACTCGCGTCTGTCAGACGCGAGTGAGGAAGAGACGATCAACGGCTCTTCCTGTTTACATCGTGATCAGCCGTGATTGGACACGGCTGATCACGTGGTAAAAAGCCTCCGCCGGAGGCTTTTTACCGAGATCAGTGTAGCGGTGGGTCAGACTGACCCACCGCTCCACCGATCGCCGCGATGCGCGCCCCCCCGGGCGCGCAGCGGCTGTTATCCCGCAGGACGTCATATGACGTCCAGTGTGGATAACACAACCACTTCCCGGACATCAATCTGCTATTGACGGGGCGGGAAGTGGTTAACATGCTGATGTTTTTTTTACGTAAAACGCTAGCATTTTCATTACAAACCGTATATACTCGAGTATAAGCCGACCCGAATATAAGCCAAGGCACCTAATTTTACCACAAAAAACTGGGGAAACTTATTGACTCGAGTATAAGCCTAGGGTGTCCACCTGCATGCCTCACTGTGTCCATGCCTCACTGAGCCCATGACTCACTGTGTCCATGCCTCAATGTGTTCATGCCTCACTGTGCCCATGACTAGACTGAGGTTTAACATGGGAGTCTATGGAAGGGGTGCTCGGCTTTGAAAAATCAGTGCTCCCCAGCTGTAGGTTCCCCAGACAAAAAACTTTGCACACTTATAGAGGAGAAATGTGGCTACATGCGTGCCAAGTTTCGGGTCCAGAGGACCTATGGCCAGCCGGTATCGGGTCCCCAAATTACTGGAGATCAGGCGCAAAAAGGTGACTCGAGTATAAGCCGAGGGGGGCATTTTTAGCACAAAAAAAGTGCAGAAAAACTTGGCTTATACTCGAGTATATACTGTACATTATTTTAGACCCTGTAATGTATTACAAGGTCTCTGTACTTCTCTGTACAATGCATATGATGGCTGGTGGGAGGGGGAGGAAGGGGCTACATGATGCTACACGTCTCCAGTCAGGAAATGGGGCTGGCTTTATCTGACTTGCTGCAGCTTCTAATGCCGCGTACACACGGTCGGAATTTCCGACAGAAAAGGTCCGATGTGAGCTTTTCGTCGGATATTCCGACCGTGTGCATGCCCCATCTGACTTTTTCAGTCGGAATTTCCGACGGACTTAGATAGAGAGCAGGTTCTCTATTTTTCCGACGGAAAAAATTTCTATCAGAAAATCCGTTCGTATGTATGCAATTGCGACGGGAAAAAAAACATGCATGCTCAGAAACAATTTAACGCATGCTCGGAAGCATTGAACTTCTTTTTCTCGCCTTGTTGTAGTGTTGTACGTCACTGCGTTCTTAACGCTCGAAAGTTCAGAGAACTTTTGTGTGACCGTGTGTATGCAAGACAAGCTTGAGCGGAATTCCGTCGGAAAAACCATCCAAGTTTTTTCAGACGGAAAATCCGTTTGTGTGTACAGGGCATTATGCACAGATATGAATGTTTCAACACACATAATGCAGGTATAGTCCACTGTTGTCACCATCAAGAAACCTGCTTTAAGAAATGGCATGAAGCCATCACTGGTTTGCATGTAGATGGGAGATCTGTAGCACAGAGATGTAACAAATTAAAAAAGGTGAACAAAAACACAACTCTTGATGATATGTAACCACCTTGGGCCTTGGGCTCACAGTGCAATGCTGCAGAAAATAGCAGTGATGTCATAATGTCATTGCCCCTCTCTGCATTATTCAGTATCACTTATTGCTGGACAAAAAAAAGAAGAGGACCTTCTGTGTCACGTGGCCAGCCACAAGATCCCTGGAAAAGTATACACAATTTTCTGTAAAAAATGAAGTGCAGAAGGGGTTCTCTGGGGAAGCGTGGAGGGCTGTCAAACCAAACTGGAGTTGGGTTTAGAAATGCACACTACCAATATTCATTTGGGTTTACATGTATGCAAGGTCTAAACCTAGCCATTAGTGATGAGCCGAACACCCCCGGGTTCGGTTCGCACCAGAACCCGCGAACGGAACAAAAGTTTGCACGAACATTAGAACCCTATTAAATACAATGGATGCGAACGTTCGGATTCTAAAGTGCTAATTATAACGACTATTATCCATGTTATTGTCCGAAACAGAGTTTGGGAACCCGGGTTCTGCACCAGGGGACATGTATCAATGCAAAAAGAAGTTTTAAAAACGGATGTTTTCCGGGAGCAGTCATTTTAATGATGCATAAAGTGAAAAAAAAAGTCAAATATTCCTTTAAATATTGTACCTGGGGGGTGTCTAAAGTATGCCTGTGAAGTGCCACGTGTTTCCCGTGTTTAGAACTGTCCCTGCACAAAATAACATTTCTAAAGGAAAAAAAGCCATTTAAAACTGCTTGCGGCTTTAATGCAATGTCTGGTCCCGGTAATATGGATGAAAATCTTTAGGAAAAATGGCATAGCTACCCCATCACCCCCCCCCCCTACCCCAGCCCATTACCAGCCCCTTTGGGTCTTGTATGGATATTAAGGGGAACCCCGCACACAAAATAAAAAAGGACCTATATACTCTGAACAGCCGTATACAGGCGGTGCAAGCAAGACAGGGACTGTAGGTTTGTTCTTATGTAGAATCTGTTTGTAATTTTGAACAGCTGCATTGTTTAAGTGGAGCTCCATGCCAAATTCCTTTTTTTTAGCTTTTTGTAAAACATAGGGAACGGTTATCACCCCTGTCACATTTTTTTTGCTGTCTGTGCCCCTGTTCAGAACATTTCACCTCACTTTGCGTCCCAATGACAACTGTTTTTGAAATGTGGTGTTTTTATTGAAACAAGGATTGGTGATAAAGCATCAGTAGAGAGGAGACACCTTTCTCCCATATTAATTCTTACAGGAGAGAATTTTCCTTCCAAGGGGTAGATTTCCTCTCACTTCCTGTTGTCTTCTTCCGTTTGCAAGTAGTAGTAGTTTGTAAGTTGGATGTTTGAAAGTAGGGACCTGCCGTATATAGTCTGCAGAAATTGGCCCCTTAGGTGTTGGTGTTGGCACAACACTGAAAGCACTCACAGTTATTCTTGGTTGGTGCTGGAACGCCCTGCTGTCAACTATTATATCAGGAATTGTAATAACATATAATTGTTGATCAGTGGTAGTAAAAATTGGGCCTTTGATGGTGGTGCTGGTGCCACAACACTGTAAGGCCTGACAGTTACTCTTGGTGGGCGCAGCAATGGGCCCTGCTGTGAATTATTAGATCAATAATTATAATTGCATGCCCCTGTTGAATAGGGGCTGAAAAATTGGGCCTTTGGTGGTGGTGGTGATGGTGGTGCTGGTGCCACAACACTGTAAGGCCTGACAGTTACTCTTGGTGGGCGCAGCAATGGGCCCTGCTGTGAATTATTAGATCAATAATTATAATTGCATGCCCCTGTTGAACAGGGGCTGAAAAATTGGGCCTTAGGCACTGGTGGCACAACACTGCAACCCCTCACAGATACTGTGCTTGGAGCACAGCAATGAGGCCTGTTGCAAAGTATTGCATCAAAAATTTTAATTGCACGCCCCTGTTAAACAGGGGCTGAAAAATTGGGCCTTAGCCACTGGTGGCGTCACCCATAAACCAAAATGATCTTCCAAGCTATCATCATTAATCGTATCATTGAGGAGGAGGAGGAGGATAGCCAGTCAACATAACAGCACAGGCACTCAGCATCAGCATCAGTCTTGAAGGGATGTGACATTTTAAAATCAATTAGTCTGTTATATCAGCATCTGGTGTGTGGTAGCTGGTGGTGATCCAAGACTGGTTCATCTTGATGAAAGTCAGTCGATCAACCGAGTCGGTGGACAGGCGCACCCTGTGATCCGTGACAAATCCTCCAGCAGCACTGAATGTGCGTTCTGAAAGAACGCTGGATGCAGGACAGGCCAGTAGCTCAATTGCATACTGTGCAAGCTCTGGCCAGTGATCCATCCTCAAGACCCAGTAAGCCAGAGGATTTTCGGTGGGGAAGGTGTCCAAGTCTGACCTTGCCCCTAGGTATTCCTGCACCATGTATATCAGACGCTGGCGATGGTTGCTGGAACCGATCATACTTTGGGGCTGCGGACTAAAGAATTGTCTGAACGCATCGGTCAGACGGCCACCTTCCCCACCGCTCCTTCTTTGACTGCCCAAAGCCTCAGCAACTCGTTGTCCAGGACCAGGAGTTTGTAACCTCCCAGTCTCTGGGAACGCGTTGCACAGACCTTTCTGCAAGGCCTCCCGGAGTTGTCTCATCCTCTGCTCCCTCTGCGACGGTACGATAAGGTCCGCAACCTTACCCTTGTACCGTGGATCAAGGAGAGTGGCCAGCCAGTAATGGTCCCTCTCCTTGATCCGAAGAATACGAGGATCCTTCCGCAGACTTTGCAGGATCAGGGAGGCCATGCAGCGTAGGTTAGCTGAGGCATTCAGTCCGGAGTCCTCTGGGTCACTAAGGACGACATGATCCGCAGCCACCTCCTCCCAGCCACGTACAAGTCCACTGGTTTCTTGGGACTGTAAATCATCCCTAAAAGACTGCTGCTGATGATGCTGAGTGCCAGCCTCCACCTCCATGCTGACACAATCCTCCTCCTCCTCCTCCTCTTCCTGTGCGATGGGTGGGACAGAAGGAACACTGTCTGGGTAAAGGGGGCCTTGAGAGGCAAGGAAGTCCTCCTCTTCCTGCCTCTGTTCTGCCTCAAGTGCCCTGTCCATTATTCCATGCAGCGTATGTTCCAACAGGTGGACAAGAGGTACAGTGTCACTGATGCGTGCACTGTCACTGCTCACCATCCTCGTGGCCTCCTCAAATGGTGCCAGGACAGTGCATGCATCCCTGATCATGCCCCACTGGCGTGGTGAAAAAAACCCGAGCTCCCCTGACCTTGTCCTGGTGCCGTAGTCGCACAGGTACTCATTGATGGCCCTCTGCTGCGTGTGCAGCCGCTGCAGCATGGCCAACGTTGAGTTCCACCTGGTGGGCATGTCACATATAAGGCGGTTCTTGGGCAGGTTCAACTCCTTTTGCAGCTCAGCCAGGCGAGCACTGGCATTATAAGATCTGCGGAAATGCACACAGACTTTCCTGGCCTGCCTCAGGACATCCTGTAAGCCCGGGTACCTGCCCAAGAACCGCTGCACCACCAGGTTAAGGACGTGAGCCATACAGGGCACATGGGTCGGTTGTCCCTGTCGGAGGGCGGAGAGGAGGTTGGTGCCATTGTCGCAAACCACCATTCCTGGCTTAAGCTGGCGTGGCGTCAACCACCTCTCGGCCTGCCCCTGCAGAGCAGACAGGACCTCTGCCCCAGTGTGGCTCCTGTCCCCCAAACACACCAGCGCAAGCACGGCATGGTATCTTTTTGCCTGCGTACTTGCGTAGCCCCTTGAACGCCTACGGAGCACCGCTGGTTCCGAGGACAAACCACAGGAAGAGGCCATGGAGGAAGAAGAAGAGGAGGGGGTGGAGGAGAGAGGTGTGTCACAACCAGTAGTAGCATTTTGGAGGCGTGGCGGTGGAACAACCTCCAACACTACTGCACCTTGTCCTGCATCCTTCCCAGCTGCCAAAAGAGTGACCCAATGGGCCGTGAAAGAAAGGTAACGTCCCTGTCCATGCCTGCTGGACCATGAGTCAGTAATATGCACCTTACCGCTGACCGCCCTGTCCAGTGAGGCCAAGACATTGCCTTCCACATGCCTGTAGAGAGCCGGAATCGCCTTCCGTGCGAAAAAGTGGCGTTTGGGAACCTGCCACTGAGGAACCGCACATTGCACAAACTCACGGAAGGGGGCCGAGTCTACCAACTGAAAAGGCAGCAGTTGAAGCGCTAGCAATTTAGCCAAGCTAGCATTCAACTGCTGGGCATGTGGATGGCTGGGAGTGAACTTCTTTCGACGGTCCAGCAGCTGGGGCAGGGAAATTTGCCTGCTAGAATCGGACGTTGGTGTACTGCTAGCAGAGTGCCCGCAAGTACTTGCCTGTGACACACCTAATTCTACACCTTCATTCCTCTCAGAGCAGGTTTCAGGGAGGAGTGAAGGTATAGTGGGGTTGGAGATCCCAGCTGATGCGGTGCAAGAAGAGGTCAGCTTTGTTCTTTGGTGTGGGTCTTTAAGGTAGGCTTGCCAACGAGCTGCATGGCAGGTCAACATATGTCTGATCAAGCATGTGGTGCCCAAGCGGCTGATGTTTTGGCCACGCGATATACGCTTGAGACATATGTTGCAAACAGCAGCTGTGCGATCAGATGCACTCGCCTCAAAAAAGGCCCACACCAAAGAACTTTTTGAATGACGGGCAGAGGCAGCGCCCTGCACAGGCGGAGCTCTGCGGTGTGATTCCGTCGGTGTGCTGCCCATACGCTGGCCACTCAAGGGCATCCTGCCTCGTTGGAGATGTGCCTCCTCCTCATCCTCCTCCTCCTCCTCCTCTCTCCTATTAGGCACCCACGTGGAGTCAGTGACCTCATCATCCCCTCCCTCCTCATCACTGGAGCCAATCTGGCAGTATGCTGCAGCTGCTGGAGCATGACTGACAGATTGGTGTCCTTCTTGAGCATCCCCTCTCTCTGCTCTCACGCTGCTGCCTTCCTCTAGCTGGGTATCATCATCAGATCCTTCCAAACGCTGGGCATCCTCCTGGAGCATGTACCCAACACTGTGCTCAAACAGTTCGGGGACTCCTCAGGAGGAGGACATGGTGGGTCTAGGGAAGGATTGACTAATGAAGATAATGATACCAGAGAAGAGGACGCTTTGGCAGCTGCTTTGCCAGTACCCTGAGCCTGGGTGAGAGAGGATGAGGAGGATGAGGTGGGCTTGGTCATCCACTCTACCAAGTCTTCGGCATGATGTGGCTCAACATGTCCAGCTGCCGAAAAGAAGGACAAGCGTGTCCCATGGCCATGTGCTGATGACAATGCACCGCGTCCACGACCAGCACTGTTGCCCCCAGACACAGAGCCTGCTTGCCCTCTTTTTTTGCCTCCTGACTGTCTGCCTCTCCTTGGTTGCCTTCCAGACATTTTAATGGATGGCCTGCAGGGAGATGGGAAAAAGAGCAATAAGGGCTACCTTCAGGTGTATACTGTGCAGGAGGCTTAGCAACAATGACACTGACACTGTCCCCTGCCTATCCTTCTCTGTCCCTAAACACAAGGATTTGCAATATGCTTCAGCAAGATTGGTTTAGCACAGAACAGCACACTGACAGTTTCCCTCACTGTCCTTCTCTGTCCCTACAAACAAGATTTAGCACAGAATAGCACACTGATAATTTCCACGAGTGTCCTTCTCTGTCCCTAAACTCAAGGATTGAAAATATGGAACAGCAAAATTGGTTTAGAACAGAATAGCACACTGTCAGTTTCACTCACTGTACCTCTCTGTCCCTAAACTCAAGGATTGAAAATATGGTTCAGCAAAATTGGTTTAGAACAGAATAGCACACTGACACTTTCCCTCACTGTCCTACTCTGTCCCTCCCTACAAACAAGATTTAGCACAGAATAGCACACTGATAATTTCCATGAGTGTCCTTCTCTGTCCCTAAACTCAAGGATTTCAAATATGGAACAGCAAAATTGGTTTAGAACAGAATAGCACACTGACACTTTCCCTCACTGTCCTACTCTGTCCCTCCCTACAAACAAGATTTAGCACAGAATAGCACACTGATAATTTCCACGAGTGTCCTTCTCTGTCCCTAAACTCAAGGATTGAAAATATGGAACAGCAAAATTGGTTTAGAACAGAATAGCACACTGAAACTTTCCCTCACTGTCCTACTCTGTCCCTCCCTACAAACAAGATTTAGCACAGAATAGCACACTGATAATTTCCACGAGTGTCCTTCTCTGTCCCTAAACTCAAGGATTTGAAATATGGAACAGCAAAATTGGTTTAGAACAGAATAGCACACTGACACTTTCCCTCACTGTCCTACTCTGTCCCTCCCTACAAACAAGATTTAGCACAGAATAGCACACTGATAATTTCCACGAGTGTCCTTCTCTGTCCCTAAACTCAAGGATTTGAAATATGGAACAGCAAAATTGGTTTAGAACAGAATAGCACACTGACACTTTCCCTCACTGTCCTACTCTGTCCCTCCCTACAAACAAGATTTAGCACAGAATAGCACACTGATTATTTCCACGAGTGTCCTTCTCTGTCCCTAAACTCAAGGATTTGAAATATGGAACAGCAAAATTGGTTTAGAACAGAATAGCACACTGAAACTTTCCCTCACTGTCCTACTCTGTCCCTCCCTACAAACAAGATTTAGCACAGAATAGCACACTGATAATTTCCACGAGTGTCCTTCTCTGTCCCTAAACTCAAGGATTTGAAATATGGAACAGCAAAATTGGTTTAGAACAGAATAGCACACTGACACTTTCCCTCACTGTCCTACTCTGTCCCTCCCTACAAACAAGATTTAGCACAGAATAGCACACTGATAATTTCCACGAGTGTCCTTCTCTGTCCCTAAACTCAAGGATTTGAAATATGGAACAGCAAAATTGGTTTAGAACAGAATAGCACACTGACACTTTCCCTCACTGTCCTACTCTGTCCCTCCCTAAAAACAAGATTTAGCACAGAATAGCACACTGATAATTTCCACGAGTGTCCTTCTCTGTCCCTAAACTCAAGGATTTGAAATATGGAACAGCAAAATTGGCTTAGAACAGAATAGCACACTGACACTTTCCCTCACTGTACCTCTCTGTCCCTACAAACAAGGATTAGCACAGAATAGCACACTGACACTTTCCCTCACTGTACCTCTCTGTCCCTACAAACAAGGTTTAGCACAGAATAACACACTGTCACTGACACTCTCCCTACCTATCCTTATTTGTCCCTAAACACAAGGAATCCAGGATTAGTAAAGGAAAAAAAATGACACTGTCCCTGCCTATGCTTCTCTTTCCCTGCTCCGGAACACACTACACAAGGCCGCCGCGCTAGCGGCCTTTTATAGTGTGGGGCGTGTACTAAACCCCCTCAGCAATAATTGGCCACAGGCATCCTGCCTGTGGCCAATCATTGCTCTCCTCGCTGCCGGCGCTGTGATTGGCCAAGCATGCGGGGTCACAGTGCATGCTTGGCCAATCACAGCGCCTGGATGACACTGCGATGGCGTAGTGCATTGTGGGCCGTTCGCGTCACTCGAATTTGGCGCGAACGGCCCAAATCGTTCGATCTTCGTCGAACGATCGAACAGCCGATGTTCGAGTCGAACGTATGTTCGACTCGAACACGAAGCTCATCCCTACTAGCCATACATCCAGAACTAAATGAGAGAAACCCAATAGATTCTCTTGGTGGGCAGTGTAGACAATGACTAATACATTGGTGGCCAGTGGGAAGAATGCTGCTTACATTGGTGATCAGTGGGAAGACTGCTCCTTACATTGGTGGCCAGTGAGAAGAATGCTCCTTACATTGGTGGTCAGTCGGAAGAATACTCCTTACATTGGTGGTCAGTGGGAAGTATGCTCTTTACATTGGTGATCAGTGAGAAGAATGCTCCTTACATTGGTGGTCAGTGGGAAGAATGCTCCTTACATTAATGGCCAGTGGGAAGAATGCTCCTTACATTGGTGGTCACTAGTAAGAATGCTCCTTACATTGGTGGTCAGTGGGAAGAATGCTCCTTGCATTGGTGGTCAGTGGGAAGAATGTCCCTAACATTGATCGCCAGTGGGAAGAATGTTCCTTACATTGGTGGCCAGTGGGAAAAATGCCTCTTACATTGACTGCTAGTGGCAAGAATGTCTCTGTACAGTGAGGGTCCATGTGAATGTCACCCTTACAGACAGCTAAAATGTTCATTAGGTTAATGCAGCTGGTTTTGCCAAGTGGCATTGACTCTGGAACTATGCAGGTACAATCAGACGGGAGGTCAATCAGCCACAGCTCAAGGAACCCCTAGCAACCTCTGGAGGAACCTTAGTGTTCCACAGAACACTGGTCGAGAATGGCTGTCTCACAGGAACAATAGTCAAAGGACAGGGTTCTAAAACCAATCAGCCTGGCTGGTTCTGACCTAAGTATTTGTTTTTTTTGTGGGCCTTTTGTTGTTGGGCAACTTTTATAGTATGGGTTTGGTTATTTGACTTTGTACCATTGTTAGTCTATCTCTACTTTTACACCTGGCAAAACTTGTGGGGACTCTTGTAAATGAGACCCTGGCTTTTGCTTAGGAGCCCCGCTAAGGCTACTAAAGTCCTGTGAGGTGGATCCTGCTGTTAATTGAGGGTGCAGGCTGGGAATCAGTTTGTCCGGACTCAAAGCAAGCAGAGGAGATAAAGAGAAGTGTCCCGGCCATCGCACACTTCACCTGGCCATATGGTTAGCAGATAAAAGCAGCCTTAGCTCACTACATCAAGGCCATGCCCCCTAACGTATTTCGACTCGTTCCCGGGCTTAATCATGAAGGTCCATGATTAAGCCCTGGGTGCGTGGCGAAATGTGTTTTGGGGCATGGCCTTGATGGAGTGAGCTGAGGCTGCTTTTATCTGCTAATTATATGACTGGGGGAGATATAAGGCAGCTGGGACACTGACTCTTGTGAATGGTTTTCTATGTAGAGTATGATGGAAGATGTCAATAAGTATTTGTAGTAAAAAAACAATCTCTCTTTCTCTCAAGATCACTGGCGAATTGTGGCCGTTAGAAGCAGCCGTGTACCATATCTCCACACAGCCTTCCAGGCTTGTCACCATTGTATCTCACATCCTTATTGGCATAAATGAATCAGTACCCCTGCAGGACATCACAACGTCACTCAACAATATTGCGATTCGCCTACCAGAAGTGCTCAACATTCAGATAGATGGTAATCTATTGAAAATTATTTTATTGAAATTTATCGGCTGTTATTTTCTAACCTTTACTAGTTCAGCGTAGAACCTGGTCTTCCAGTGATCCAGCACAGCAGTGGATATGAGCATCTATATTTTGAACTGGACCACATACATGATGTGAACTTGTTTTGCACATGTGTGTGTGGGAACACGAAATTAGGCTGAGGATTGCAGGAAGGAACCAATCCACTGTACACTTGCTGTGACTTATGGCCGTACACACGATCCGAATATTGTACGAAGACTGACGTCCGAGGAAGAATCGTACGATAATCGAATCGTTAGTACAGAGCTTTAGAGAGCCGATCACAACAATTCATCCAATATTATTAGATCGGACATGCATGGAAATTTTCCTCGTACGATACCAGATCGTACGATTTTCGTTTAGTTAGTACAGTTGTCAACCGAAAATACAACACAAATACATTACAACACATGACATCACTTCCGATTATTTTTTTCTGTCGTACGAGAATTTTTCGTGACTCTAGTAAACTATTCAATTTCTACTTGCGACTATTAAGCGAAAAAAGTCGGACGATCTGTCGTCCAATTTTCGGATCGTGTGTACGGGGCATAAGGCATTGCTAACAGTCTTGTGAATATTCTGAGATGAACACATCAAATCTGAACAGATGATCACTGTCATTTGGCATTTGTCACCTGACAGATCAGCATTTCCTTATCACTTTGTTATAAAGACATGTCTCAGTATGACCCTACAACCAATAAGCTGGGTGGGATGAACTGCTGCACTGAGCCTGAGCACAGTCCCTGATTGGTCCAGTGCTGTCACATGCAGTAAGTCATCCAAACCAGGTGGGTGTTTTCCTTGGCTCCCAGCACTGATGGAGAGGTGAGATAGAGTAAAGGGAAAGTAAGTATGCTGCTAGGGGTTGGGGTGGGGGGAGAGATGTTAAAGCAAACCTGCTAGGAAAAGCAAGTAGGTGCTTTAAAAAGTATTTTGGACTAAAGCTACTCAGGGACAGGGTCGGGACAAGGGGTGGGCAGAAGGGACGGCTGTCCTGGGGGAAGCATGTAATGTAGGGATAGGGGCGCCGCAAGTTCCTTCTACTATAAAGCTAAAGGGGTAGTAACAGCGGCATCACTACTGTTAGCCTAGTGCTGGAAGCAGCAAGAAGAGGAGGAGAGAGTCAAGAAGAGGTACAGGCTATGCTCTCTCTCCCCCTCCTTCTCATAAGTTTGCACATAATTAAGCAGGGAGGGGCGCAATTTGCCATTTTTGTCCTGGGCACTGGATCATTTTTTGCCCTGGGCACTGCCTAGGCACATGATGCTACAGGTAACCGATTCATCCATTGATGGCTAGATCTTCAGTGGTACTGTATGTCAATGCTGCTGAACCCAAGGTGAAGAGTTTAGCCCCATACACACTATCAGTTTTCTTGCAGGTTTTTCTCTTCAGGTTTACCAAAACCATGTAGTGCAAGGGCCTGCCTGATTGCATACGAATTGAAACTCTTAAGGTTTGACCTCATATTAGATGGTTTTGGTAAACCTGAAGAGAAAAACCTGCAAGAAAACTGATAGTGTGTATGGGGCTTAAGGCTTAAAACCTACCTCTGGTTAGAATATAAGATAAAAAAAAGAAAACCCCAGCACTGTAATAGAAACTACTCTTGCTGTAATACTCATCTGCTCACTTGTGCTGTATCAGGCATCTTTCAACCCAGGTGTATAACACCATCACATGGAGAAGCACAGAAAAAACACAATGGCTGTACTTTTTTCACCAACTTTTTATCAAGATGTCCAGAATATACAAAAATGTTAATATAGAAGACTTCCAGTTCAACCTTCCAGGCAGTCAAGATACTTTAGGAACAGGCACATTTGCCACAGGTTTGACTTCAGATCTACAATATTTTACAGAGTAATGGGAATGACTTAAAGTGGTTGTAAAACCTTTACATATATCCAGTGAAGTGCCTAGCCTCAGGTAATACACAGCAATGAAACAAATCCTCCAACGTACAGCAAGCCGTACCTGTTTATCTGAAGCCCACTGTTCTCTAAAGCCTTCGAAAACACACAGATCAAAGGCTTTGTCTCAGTTCCAGCAGGCAAGGATGGGCACTTGATGTCACACACTGCACAACCCAGAGAGGAAAGCTGAGTGTAATCTGTGGCCTGAGTGGAAGGAAAGGAAACACACTCCTCGCTACACAGTTTCATAAGGAAACATTCACAGCTGAGGTTGTCAGTCACCATAGGTGTGCTGGAGGTGGGCAGAACTGTCTTCCCAGATTTTGTGATGGGGGGATATACCGTCAGAACTGACTAATGCAGATAGCAGAGGGGAGAGAGGAGACAGAAATCACACTTAGTGCTTTGGATAGAGGCAAGTACATAATGTAGAGCAGCCTTTCGCAACTTTTTCAACACAAAGGAATCCTTAAGATAATTTTACGGACCCAGGGAACTTCTGCTAAAAATTGCTAAATCTGAAACTCATCGTACATTAGTGTGATGGTCTGTGGGAAGAATTATTCTCTTACAGATAGCTAAAAAGATCAACGGTGTCAATGGGAACTTATCTGAGAAGCAGAAATTGCTCATTGCCCAAGGAACCCTTAGCAACCTCTGGAAGGACCCCTAGGGTTTCATGAAACTCTGGTTGAGAAACACTGCTGTAGAGGGATCTGCTTTGTTAATTTTTCATTTTTAAAGGTTTTCAACCACTTTAAGCTTCAAAATCTAGCAACTACTTACAGATCCTCTAAAATGGCTTCTCAGGGTCAAATGATCTTCCATCGAAGGAGACCCATGTAACTCTCAGGCAGCACTCCTTGACCAATTAGTTGCCCTCAGGGGTCTTGAATTTAGAGATACCTAGCAGAATCCGGTCTCTATCCATCTCTGCCAAAGGGCATCCTGTTCCTACTTTGAACTTTCCACTTTGGGGTCCCTTAGTGATACATTGTGCTTGTTATAGCCAGTGCCAAAACATTGGTTACCTTACTGCTTCACTGAGGCTTGCAAAAACCAAGAAGAACAGACGTGACTCAGGGACACAGCAATACTTCATCACTCCCAACACAGAGGCCACCCACACTACAACTCAGAGGGAAAATCGTCCTTCTGTACTTCCCACCACTGGACACGTAAAGGAGAGGAGATCAAGCGTCACGTAACTGGCCAAAAGTCCCCTTGAAAAAAGCAAAATATGCCAAAAAAAATAATAATGAAACGTAGGAGAGGTGCTCCAGGGGAGGGAGGGCTGCCCACCTGCCCACCTGCCCACCAAACCTGGAGTTCAGCTTTATAAATGCATATTATCAACAATGCAAAGTAAGTGTGGAACTACATTTTCATACATAAGATTGCTCGTTTATAATCACTTAAGAATGAATTCTCAAAATCTTACTGAAACCCAGACATTAACAGTTCACTCCAAGGGCAACCTGTTTATCCCCTTTGGGATTAAAAATGTATTTATTCGAGTGAAAATATCATTGGTGCCTAAATATCAAAAAGTACTGTATCTAATTAAATTGCAAATAAGAATCAAGACACAACACTTTGCAATCTGTACAATTTTTTTTTAGACTTACCAGCAACTGTGTAGTACAATGGCCTGTTGAATGGAATCTTTTAGGAGGCCTAAAACTCCACAGGTGTTGGTAAATCTAAACGAGATTGTACAACAAGATTGGAGCATTTGTTTTGCATCATTTCATAAATAAGACCCAGGTTCTACAGAAATAAAAAAGTTTGTATTTTCTTGGCAGATCTGGATGAATGTCTCCACCATGAGCTTGGTGCTTGCCCACCATCCCACAATTGTATCAATACAGAGGGTTCCTACAGCTGCAAGCCAAAGTCTGCCCATCCAACTCCACCGGGACCAGGTAAGGATGTTGGACCTCATCAGGCAGTGGAATGTGCAGTAACCCATAGCAGCCAATCCGGTTTCATCTTCCATCAGTTGAAAATAGTCATAAAAGAAAAGATAACATGTGATAATTGATTGGCCGTGTATTGCTATTGACACTTTCCGAGGAGCCCCGAAATTCAAAGCACTTTCTTACACAAATCTTTACCAGCTCCCAGCATAGACCCTTCCCTCCTGTGCCTCACTATTGGTCAGTAAGGTGAGGCAACCCATTATTATTGTGGGTCCATAGTTAGCCAAAGGAGCTTGTCAAGATTTGTATAATAAAGCAAGGTGGGGCACTCTGCAAGGTGGGTGAAAATCAGGGCTTTTTTTCTTAGAGAATAGGTGCAGGTGTCTCTGTCCTCTAACCACCTCCCAGCACCGTCCCTTGATTCCACCCCCTACTCACCTCCCAGTACCGCCCCTTTTAGATAATACAGAACCAAGTATAATTTGTGGTGCTAAGTATGTATTTTGTTCATGATAATAATAAAAGCAGTAAAATGGATCCCCTGCATCAGCAACAATAGATTCTCTCAGCAACAGTGGATTCCCCCAGCAATACTAGAAACTCCCCCCAGCAACAATAGATTTCATAGCAGGCAGCATTATTAGACCCCTCCCTCAACAGTAGATTCCTCCTAGCAACATAAGACCCCCAGTGACAATGGATCCCTCAGCAGCCAGCAACAATAGACCCCACAAGCAACAGTTGACCCCCCCCAACAACAATAGATTCCCACCAGCAACAATAGATTTACCAGCAACTAGCCTCAAAGACCGCTCCTTCAACAGTAGATCTCACTCCCCAGTGGGCATCCATACTGACAAATGGTCTGCAGCTGTTCTGCAAAAGGGGATTCATTGATCTACAATGCTTC
This sequence comes from Rana muscosa, assembly GCA_029206835.1. NCBI lineage: Eukaryota > Metazoa > Chordata > Amphibia > Anura > Ranidae > Rana > Rana muscosa. The sequence continues at coordinate 53,724,036 of CM055117.1, read as the reverse complement.
TCCATGATGCCTGAAGAAGCAGTGTCTGGTGCTGGAATGCTCAGCAATCCACCATCAGGGCACCACCTGCCACTTGGATCCAAGACAGAATGGATCCTCATTCTGTCTTGGATCCAAGAACAGGTAGCTTTCTTCAGCCAACCTTTACTTATTTCAGGGGCCCCTGCCAGTCACCACATGGCCTAGACCCCATACTCACTGCATGGTCTGCTATGGTCTTGCAATGTAGTTCCACCAATTCACCTCTAGGAGCCCACTTTCTAATGTCAATTGGATCTTCTTTTTTGTTCCTCATTTTGTCCAATCCTGTAATTATGTCTCTAACTATAAATCATTTTCTTTATCTCTAGGTATCAATGTAGGGCCAAGTCCATTCTACCCCAATGGATCTAAGAACCACAGTGCTGTATTGCCTTCTAGAACTCCTCCTCCCTGTTGTGAGTAACTTTTTATAATACAAATGGGTAAAAAATGTAATTATATAGTAAACGTTTTTGAAAGCACACTTATCCTTTCAAATCCTTTCAAATCCTTTGAAATCTGCACTCCAGTAAAATCGCTGAATGAACAGAAAAAAATACACATAAAGGGACCTGTTTTACCCGTCAAAGCATTTGTGTTTCTGCTCATCCAATTCTGAGATTTACACAGCTGTGCCACACAGCGAAACCCTAGGAGACCTGATTTTTCTCTGTTGCAGTTCAGCAAAAAATGCTGGTCTTGTTCCTCCTCCAGCCTATGACTGGACAGTGAAAGAAGAAGCAGCAAACTGATGAAATATAGCAAGGATTGAGCACAGGAGTGTGAAACGCTGCCAGACCTAGCTTCTATGCATTTCGCGTTTCAGCAGGCGTCATCAGGAAGTGGTGCTGGAAAGCAAAATGCATAGAAGCTAGGTCTGACACGCACTCCACGTCACTTCCGCTGGGGGGGGGGTTGCCTAATGCATAGTATACACCGCTGGTCAGATAACGCTGTCTGAACGAACTTCCACTGCACTAGGTGTTCCCGATATACTGATGCACTCCCCTGCTGGAAAATTGCAAGTGACAATTTTTAACAATAAACAAGCGTTACTACGCTATATCTGCCTTCCCTGGCTCTTTTTGGCGGAGCTTGATTTGCAGATGTGGGAGATTGGAGCGGAGGATAGACACTAAGGATTTGATCTGGTTGGTCCCGGGTTCATTCGACCAAGTTCACCACACATGTGAGCGATCGATTGGAAGGAGATCGTTGAAGGGTTTCCAGGAATTGAGGAGTTACATCATGTCTTATGGTCACTTGCTGGCCAGAGCCATCTGGTGAGCTCATTTTGTTGTCACTTTGAGTGAAAAGTCACGAATATTATTTGGAACACAGATTTTTTTTTTCACATGGTGTCGGAGCGGAATCATCTAAAAAAGTCTCTGGAGCTGTTTTGAACTTTTCATGATATATTTGTTTGAGCAATCAATAAACATATTAATCAATTTTTTTCTGTAACATTTGTGCACATGTTTGAAGTGAAGCAATTCACTAATGCACGTTTATACACGGACACAAACGCATATATATTATTTGCATAGATCACTTTTTGCACTTATAGCAATTGTTTTGGGAGCGCCCTTTATTGCATCGTTGATTTACTAAAGGCAAATAGACTGTGCGCTTTGAAAAGTGCAGTTGTTAAATTTGACTTGATAGCAGCCTCTTGCACTCCATGTGCAGCACAAGGAGCCAATAAGTTGTGCTGCAGTGTAAGCCCCATGCTGATGGGTGCAGAATGAGATACAGGGGATATAGCAAAATTAGTGTAGCGATACCCCCAATCGGGCCGCCGGTTTTGTTTTGGGTCATGCAAATGTAGTGCACAAACACCTGTCTTTACCTGCATTTAATTAGGCTCCTCGCAGGCAGAGAGAGACACACCACACCACAAGCCCGTACCCTCCTGTGTGAGGAGGTTGAGCGGTGTTAGTTTTCGGGTCTGCCTGCGGCTGGAGTTGAATCCTCCCGAGAATGATTCTAACCTCTACATTGAATAGATGCAAGTCTTTATTTTTCCCCAGTAATGTAACTGTCCACACTGACTGAAAGTCCAACTTCTATATTTATTTTACACTGGATAACAAATAGTCTCTTTAACAGCAGACAGGTTGGAACAAGAAACAGGACAGCTTAGGTGGGAGGAGGTCCAGGCACAAACTCGAATGATTTCTTCAGACTGTTCAGGTTTCACAAACAGTTTTGGTGCACAATCTCTGCCAAAGTCTGTGAGGTTGGTCTCTGCCACAGACCAGGTGAATAAAAGTCACTGCCACTGACTTGGAGAACGGGTCACTGCCACTGACCTGGTGAATAGGGCCTTGCCCTATGAAGTCACTGCCACTGACCTGAAGAACTACCTTCCCAAAGTATTTGGCCCTTGTCAAGGAGAAAACCATCCCTCCGGAGGGCCACCAGAGGCCCTCACCGTCACCACGACTCTGCGCTGGGTCTTCGGAAAGGGTTACCTCCCTGGCCTCCTCATCTCAGATACGGGTCCCCTCGCAAGGCAGCACCCTGGGAGCTCTCGATCCCTAGCGGACCCCAGCTGAAGGTTGCTGGGCCCCGGGCCTTCAAAATAGTACCTCACCCTAGACTGAAGGTGTCTGGGATGGAACAGGAACTCCACCTCCGGGCCTAGGGCACCCGGAGACGACCCTCCTCACGCCCAGGCCGAAGGCGCCTGGGCGCGGACGAACCACACACCCCCAGGCTGAAGGTGCCTGGGCGTGGACGAAGACCTCAATGGAAGATGGACGCCCCTTTTTATACCCTCTCCCGACAGGCACAGCAGGTTCCCCGCCCGCCGCACTACTGCCGAGAGGGGACAAAAAAGGCACAGCCTTGTATCAGCGGTTCAACCCTGGCCCATGGCAACAGCGCCACCTGTAGGCCACAGGGAACTGCACACCAACACCATCTCCCATGAACAGAAATGGTCCATTACCCTAACAATCAGTGTGTCTGAGCCTAATTACCACTCAGACACTCCCCCTAAATTTAACACCCCGCTACACAAACTACCTCCAAGGCTTCTGTTGTCAGGGTATAGAAAGTCTTTAGAAAAGCCAATGTCCACACAAATGTAAAACCTAAACAGTAAGGCTTTATTTTCTTTGCTGTGAGAACTTGAGGAGAAAGTAGGAAACGAGAGAGGTATAGGGGAAGGAACTTGTATCGTCGCCACTCAAGCCTGATTGGGTATTGCTTACCCGGATAGTTCCGTCTCTTTCGGTCCTAGCAGCCGGGATGACGCACGGATCAGTTTTTCATGAGAATTTAGGGATGCGTCCAGGAATCCTCTGCCACAGGATTATTAAAGTCCTGAACCTCCTAGCCAAGCAATATGGAGAACTTTATGCCAGATTGGCGTATTGCAGGGCCTGTAAAGTAATGGATCCCTCCTTAGGTAGGTTGCCAAGCTTCCTCCCGAGACAGCAGTACCGTTGCCAGTCTCCTCTGGGGCAGATCCTTCCCTGGCCTCCTTCCATAGGAATGGGCTTCCCGCAGATGGGCAGCTTGAGATCCTTTTCAAAGGCATAGGCCCCAGCCAGCACAACTGGGCCTACCAGGTAGCGATGTAGCCTCGGGCTGAAGGTGCCCGGGGCTAGAACACGCACCCCGTGCCATGAGTGCCACGAGGCGAACCACACGAACCACAATCAATGGCATCTGCCCCTTATGTACCCCCTCCCAGCATGCACAGCGGGCCGACCACGCCCACTGCACAGCTGCCGAGAAAGGACACTCAAGATGCTGTGATACCCCCCTTATTCCAACATGGGCCGGTAATGGCAGCGCCACCTACAGGCAACAGGGAATATAACTGCCAGGCAGTATCACACCCAGAGCAGAAGCAAAATTTGGGACAATCAGTAGGCCTGAGCCTAACTACTGGCTCAGACTATCCCATAAATTTAACATAGCGTCCCAATCATTTTGGGATGGGCGCTACATGAGATATAGGGGTTGATTTACTAAAGGCAAATAGACTATATACTACTTTATAGGTTGGAATTGATGGACTTGTGTCTTTTTTCAGCCTCGCCTACTATGTAAAAACTATGCACTTTGCAGTTGCTCCAGAGCTTAGTAAATTAGTTAAATCTTCACTTTGCAAAGATTACCCAATCACATGCAAGGAAAACAAAAAACAGCCTTTTTGCTTGCACATTGGATTGGATGATGGAAGTCAGCTGAGCTTCTGCTCATTTACTATGCTCTGGAGCACAACTGCACTTGAAGAGTGCAAAGTGCACAGTGTATTTACCTTTAGTAAATCAACCCCATATCTTATTCTGCTCTCTGCACCTATCAGAATGGGGCTTACACTGCAGCACAACTGATTGGCTCGAAAAACAAACATTCGGCCGTGAGCGCAAACGATAGTGCCATCAGGTAATGACCGATAAATAGTTCAGTGGACATAAATGAATGCATTTTTGTTAGTTTTTTTACATATACCTAGTGCATAAAGTTCAGACGGGAAACACATTAACCTTTCAATTTATCGTTGGTTCGGCAGAAAATTTCCAAACTTGTCCTTCATTTTTTCAGCTCAAAAACGTCCCAACGATTATTGATTTTGGGGCCATTAACTGGTCGAAAAACGAACGAACTGTCTAAATTACTGAATTTTGGACGAAGATAGTGTATGACCAGCATTACACTGCTTGTATTTAAAAAAAAAAATACACTTAAAGCTGATCTAAACTGCTTGTAAATAACTTCCCTTCACTCCTCTTCTGTGCCGTCATTTTAAAAGAAAACATTCATTTGTACAGATGCGTTGCTGGGCTCTTCCAGGCATTTGGGAGCTGGAAAAGACTGAAGGCATGTCTGTGCATTTGCTGTAGTTTCCCCCACATGCGCACAAATGCTGCCAGTTTCTGGTGGATGGGCAAAATAGCACCCACTGGCATTTGTGAGCATGCGCATAAACCCATCACGCATGCTCACATGCACTGCAAAGTTGTGGTTTAGTGACCCATTGCCTCCTGGGATAGCTGTGATGTAGACCTTCGGTCTTGGCTGGAAGCCCAGAAGTGATGCCTGTCAACACAAAAAATTACAATAAGTAAAAATTAGAAACCACTTAAAGCGGAGTTCCACCCAAAAATGAAACTTCCGCTTTTCGGAACCCTCCCCCCCTCTGGTGTCACATTTGGCACCTTTCAGGGGGGAGGGGGGTGCAGATACCTGTCTAAGACAGGTATTTGCACCCACTTGCGGGCATAGACTCCCGTGGGAGTCACTCCCCTTCCCGCACCCCCCCCGCTGTCTCCTGGGAAATACACTACTCGGGCATGCGTAGTAGGGAACCGGGCAGTGATGCCGCAACGCTTCACTTCCCGATTCCCTCACCGAGGATGGCGGGGGTGCAGCCGAGGGACGAGCGATTGCTCGACCTCGGCTGCCGACATCGCGGGCGCGCTGGACAGGTAAGTGTGCATATTTTAAAAGTCAGCAGCTGCAGTATTTGTAGCTGCTGGCTTTTAAAAAAATAATTTCGCCGGAACCTCCGCTTTAATTGGCATTTGTGTAAGAGGGACAGAACAAGGCACTGAAAAACAAGGGGGAAACAATGGATACACTAGGTACCCTGGGACTTTAAATTACGGTGCCAGATAGAGAATAAACACTGGAGTAGAATAATAAAAACTTTTATTTTATACAATACAAATAACAAAATGAGCATAAAATAACCATCCTTGCAGATGTATGGCTAAATAGCCATATGTGCGAAGCGCTGCTATGTTGTCACTCGACTAGTTTCGCTACATAGAGCTTCCTCAGGAGTGATTGAAACTTAAGCAGGTTACACTGAAAGCACACAATACATGAAATTAATATAGAGGATTGGTTAAATGGTAAATGCATTGCAATTGATTTGTTAAGACATAAATAAAGGTTGCAATTCGAGCACAACCTGATTGTAATAGCAACATTTACTAGAGAAAATGGTTGACATACATGAATATATCATGATCCAGACTGGACAATAAAGAACACTCACCCACTTGCTAGGCTAGTACATAGTCACGAAAAATAGAACTAGGGGACTTTTCAAAAGTCAACAGGTTATATTCGTTCCATCAATAATGCTATTACAATCAGGTTGTGCTCGAATTGCAACCTTTATTTATGTCTTAACAAATCAATTGCAATGCATTTACCACTCCTGAGGAAGCTCTATGTAGCGAAACTAGTAGAGTGACAACATAGCAGCGCTTCGCACATATGGCTATTTAGCCATACATCTGCAAGGATGGTTATTTTATGCTCATTTTGTTATTTGTATTGTATAAAATAAAAGTTTTTATTATTCTACTCCAATGTTTATTCTCTATCTGGCACCGTAATTTAAAGTCCCAGGGTACCTAGTGTATCCATTGTTTCCCCCTTGTTTTTCATATTCAATTAATTGGGATGTGGTGCCATCAGATTTGACCAAGCATGCCCAATTAGCCATTTCAGAACAAGGCACTGTTTTTTTGAGTTTATTGCCACTTTAGGCATATATATATTCATGAATACAGATCTACAGATAATTATTATTATTATGGGTCCATAGTTAGCCATGGAAGCTTGTCAAGATTTGAATAATAAAGCAAGGTGGGGCACTCTGCAAGGTGGGTGAAAATCCAGGCTTTTTTTCTCAGAGAATAGGTGCAGGTGCTCTCCCCTCCTGAGTCACTCCTTGTCTCCACCTCCTACCCAACTCCGAGCACTGTCCCTTGGTTCCACCCCCTACCCACCTCCCAGGACCACCCCTTTTAGATTGAGCGCCCTCTACCATAGGTAGGTGTTAGAGGTGAGGATTTTTGTGATAGCTGCCAGGCAGGTAAAATTTAGGCAGGCCTATGCTGCATGCTAGGCCTGCTTGTTTTGATCAGGGAGTGGTTAGTGTAGCAGTGGGTGTGACCACCTGTGCTTCAGTTCTTAGGCGCCTCCCCTGCTTCCAGGGAGAACGTTCTGGAAGGGGTAGGGCTGGGGACTGGAGTGACAGCTGACAGGGAGCTCATGTGAGGAGCCCTGACCAATCCCCAACTGGAATTGGCAGGGGGCAGGCCTCCTACTCAAGCTCAGGTCCAGCCCACTGGAGGGGAGTTGTCGGCTGGGAGGAGTGAAGAATGGAGTGTTAGACTGCAGCAGGAGGCCTATCCCTATCTGGGGGGGGGGGGGGGTGCAGGCCTCGGCAGTGGAGCTCGGGAGCTAGGAGGGAGCCTCATCCTTACATGGTCATGGAGGAGGTGTCCTGGAACAGAGGAGCTGGAGAAGCAGTCGGTACGCATGTCCGGGTAAATTCTTCACCAAGGACCCAGGGCAGGAGAAGGTCGTGAGTGAGGCACAGTGGGTATCTGGAGAAGGCATGCCAGGGGAGCTGGGTGCAAGGCCAGAGGAGAGACTGTGGGGTTTTGTGTCAAATCGATGTGACCTGCGGGCACAGGATTTGCAAGTTAGGCTAGCTGGGATCAGTAGTCCACCAACTAACTCAAGCTGCTAAACAACTAGGCTGCTAAGAAGGGGTACTGCAGGCCCCTGGCCTATCAGCGTTCAGCAAGTCAGATACCCACCTGGGATTATTCAGAGTGATCCCTGGTGTAGTGTAGCAATGATGGGGCGGAGATACTGACAGTTTGCAGTGAAGTTTGTGCAGGAGGAGAAGAGTCCTGGGAGTAACAGTCTACAGGAGTTGATGCAGAGGAGAAGCAACAGTCTGCAGGAGTTGGTGCAGAGGAGAGACTTCAAATGTTAGCGTCCATCATCTACTGACAGTACTATTGGTTCAACAATTCTTAAACAATGATGGCAAAGTGATCTGTTCTATGGGCATCCCATACCCCCTTTCCCCAACCAAGTTATATCCCCCAAATAAACAAAAACAAGATGTAGCACCCTCTACCGTAGGTAGGTGCTAGCATAGGATTTTTGCTAGGGAAACTGTCAGCGCAGGTCAATTTAGGCAGGCCTATGCTTCAGGCTGGGCCTGCTTGTTTTGATCTGGGGGCAGGGAGTGGTTAGTGTATCAGTGGGTGTGGCCACCTTAGTTCTGAGGCGCCTCCCCTGCTTCCAGGAAGATTGTTCTGGAAGAGGGGCAGGGCCTAGGACTGGAGTGGCAGGCAGCTCATTTGAGGAGCCCTGACCAATCCCTACTTGGTATTGGCAGGGGGCAGGCCTCCCATATAAGCTGAGGTCACATGCCACTGGGGAGAAATTGTCAGCCGGGAGAAGTGGAGAATGGAGTACTAGACAGTACTAGAAGTGGCAGGAGGCGGCCCCCATGGGGGGGGGGGGTTGTGCCGAGCGTTGAGGAGCCCGGGAGAGCTGTGAGGGAGCTTCATCCTTACACGGTCATAGATGAAGTCCTCAACTTTACACGGTCATTGATGAGGAGTTCCTGGAGCAGAGGGGCTGAAGAAAGGCTGTTGTATATGTCCAGATAAAGTTCTCCATCATGGACTCAGGGCAGGAGAAGGTCAGTGAGTGTACCACATTGGAGTGCTGGGTGCGGCGGCATTCCAGGAAGTCTGGGAGGGAACTTCATCCTCACACGGTCATGGATGAAGTCCCCATCTTTACACGGTCATTGATGAGGAGTCCCGGAACAGAGGAGAAACTGTGGGGAATTGTGCCAAATCGATGCGGCCTGAGGGCGCAGGATTTATAACTCGGGCTAGCTGGGATCAGTAGTCCACCAATCAGTACAAGCTGTTAAATAACTAGGCCTCCGGGGAGAGGTACTGCAGACCTCTGGCCTAGTAATCATGCAGCAGCTACAGCCAGCAAGTTGGGATTATTCAGAATGATTCCTCTTTGTCACTATGAAGATGATGGGATGGGATCTAATAGTTTTACAGTGGAAGATTTATGTAGGAGAAAATTCCTGGGAGTAACAGTCTGCAGTAGTCAGTGCAGAGGAGGAGGAGCAATAGTCTGCATTGTGTTATCCAGGGAAAAAGACTGTAAATGTTAGAAGTGCATCAGTTCTTCAAGGCTAAACCAATTTATCAATGTTTAAAGCAACATGTTCTATGGGCATCCCATATCTTCCTTTTCCCAACCAAGTTATTTCCCCCAATAAACAAAAACAAAACAGCACAAATGACTGTTCATTGTCTCTGAGGTGATAGATGGAGGTCTGGCAGCAGGGTGATATGGTGGATGTTAGTTACTAGTAGCAACCAAGCGCTACAAAAACAAAGCAAATGACTGTTCATTGTCTCTGAGAGTGATATATGGAGGTCTGGAAACAGGTTGACATGGTGGATGTTATTAACTAGTGTAGCGGCCTCACCCCATCCTCTTTAGCTAGGGGTATGTCGAGCGACAGAGTGAGGTGCGCCACGGCCCATGTCCTCCCCATCCTGTGGGTGAGGTGAAGGCCAGTACCAATCTTTTCCTCGGGCCAAATGTGTGCTGGTTACGAGGGTCAGTCCTTCCGTGCCAGAATCTCCCTTTGTTCCCATCAACAGAGTCCATACACCCATCAAAGTCCAAACTCAGGTTTATTGCGTATCTCCACATACAGTCAAATGCAACGGCATGATACGATGGGGAAGCAGGTCGAGGCACTGTACAGGTTTCTAGTCCCTACACTCCCTGTGCTATGACCAGGGGTTGCAGGAGTCTTGATGAAAGCTCCTCCGCTGCGCTGTAGCCCCTATCAGGGGAAGATGTCCTCCAAGGGAGTTACCGAAGGCCCATCCGTCACCGGGTTGACACTGCACCGGGTCTTCGGACGGGTGACCTCCCCAGCCTCCTCACCTCAGATGCGGGTCCCCTCGCAAGGGGCGCCCTGGAGCAACTTCACCCTCGCGGGACCCAGTCGGAGTCACCGGGTCCCAGGCCTCCTCAATAGTACCTCACCCCAGGCTGAAGGTGCCTGGGATGGACTCCATCTTCATTCCGGCCAGGCCTAGGGCGCCTAGGCCGGAACCTTGAACCGCCCGCACCCTGGCCTAGGGTGCCTGGGTGCGTGAAGAGATGATCTCCCCCCAACCGACAGACAGACCTTGTGGCGAGGGCGTCTCCCCCTTTTATCCCCTCCCATCGACACCACGGCGGGTTCCCCGCCCCAGCCGTACCATCTCCAGGAGGGGACAAAAAAAAGGGTAACACTGTGGTAGTGATTCTACCTCGAGCCTGTAGGTTCCCCGCCACCCACAGGCCAAGGAGAATATTGCACCACCCAATCCTCCACGAATAACAAAAAAGGATCTAATCCCTGACATAATTACACACCTGGGTCTCTCTACCCCCAGGTGTATCCCACTAACTTTTAAGACCCCGCTACACTAGTAGTAACCATCCGCTACATAGAGAATACAGAACCAAGTATAATTTGTGGTGCTAAGTAATTTGTATGGAATGTGTTAATGATAACAATAAAAGCAGTAAAATAGATCCCCTGCAGCCAGCAACAATAGATTTCCCCACCAATAGTAGACTCCCCCCAGCAATAATAGACCCCCCCCCAGCAACAATAGATTTCATAGCAGGCAGCATCAATAGACACCTCCCTCAAAAACAGATCCCTCCTAGAAACACAAGACCCCCCCAGCAACAACAAATGCCCCTCAGCGACAATAGATCCCCCAGCAGCCAGCAACAATAGACCCCCCCAACAACAAAAAACCCCCACCAGGCACAACAGATTTCCCAGCAGCCAGCATCAATTGACCTCTCGCTCAACAGCAAATCCCTCCCGGCAACAATTGACCCCCCCCAGCAACAATAGATCTCCCTAGCAGCAATAGATCCACCCTTGCAACAATAGGTCCCCCAGCAGCCAGCAACAATGGACTCCCAACACCCCTTGCCATTACATACATTCAATGCTGGAGATGCCGGAACTGCTTTCCGTCATGTTCTTGCTGAAAAAAGCCCTGGTGAAAATAAGTATAGTTAGCAACGTTCATGAGACAGGTCACATGGCCAGGACAGGAAGAATGGGACCTCACTCCCTGGTGGGCATTCATAATGACAAATGGTCTGTAGCTGTTCTGCAAAAGGGAATTCATTGATCTACAATGTCTCTCAATGATGCCTAAAGAAGCAGTGCTTGGTGCTGGAATACTCAGCAACCCACCATCAGGGCACCACCTGCCACTCAGCAGGATGTCCTGGATCCAAGAACACAGTAAGGGTAGCTCAGCCCACCACTACTCATTTCAGGGGCCACCACCAGTCACCACATGGTCTGGACCCCATACTCTCTGCATGGTATGGGGGTCTTACAACGTAGTTCCACCAAAAAGTCCCCTCTAGGTGCCCACTTTCAATGTCTATTGGATCTTCTTTTTGCCCTCATTCTGTCCTATCCTGTAATTATGTCTCTAACTATAAATCATTTTCTTCATGTCTAGGTATCAATGTAGGGCCAAGTCCATTCTACCCCAATGGATCTGTGAATCACAGTGCTGTATTGCCTCCTAGAACTTCTCCTCCCTGTTGTGAGCAGGGATGAGCCGAACACCCCCCTGTTCGGTTCGCACCAGAACCTGCGAACAGACAAAATGTTCGTGTAAACTTTAGAACCCTATTAAATACGATGGACTCGAACGTTCGAAATCTAAAGTGTTAATTATAAAGGCTAATATGCAAGTTATTGTCCTAAAAAGTGTTTGGGGACCCGGGTCCTGCCCCAGGGGACATGTATCAATGCAAAAAAAAGTTTTAAAAACGGCCGTTTTTTCGGGAGCAGTGATTTTAATAATGCTTAAAATGAAAAAATAAAAGTGAAATATTCCTTTAAATTTCATACCTGGGGGGTGTGTATGATATGCATGTAAAGTGGCGCATGTTTCCCGTGCTTAGAACTGTCCCTGCAAAAAATTTCATTTTTGAAAGAAAAAAAGTCATTTAAAACTGACTCGCGGCTATTAATGAATTGTCGGCTCCCGGCAATACATTCAAAAGTCATTGATAAAAAAATAAAAAAAAAGCGTGGGGGTTCCCCAGAATTCAATTACCAGGCCCTTCAGGTCTGGAATGGATATTAAGGGGAACTCCGCCAAAAATTTTAAAAAAAATTGACGTGGGGTTCCCCCAAATATCCATTCCAGGCCCTTCAGATCTGGCATGGATTTTAAGGGGAACTCCACCCCAAATTTAAAAAAAAATGGCGTGGAGTCCCCCTAAAAATCCATACCAGACCCCTTATCCGAGCGCGCAACCTGGCCGGCCGCAGGGGAAAAGGGGGGGATGAGAGAGCGGCCCCCCTCCCTCCTGAACCGTACCAGGCCACATGCCCTCAACATGGGGAGGATGTCCCCATGTTGATGGGGACAAGGGCCTCATCCCCACAACCCTTGCCCGGTGGTTGTGGGGGTCTGCGGGCGGGGGGCTTATCGGAATCTGGAAGACCCCTTTAACAAAGGGGACCCCCAGATCCCGGCCCCCCCCTATGTGAATTGGTAAGGGGTACATTGTTCCCCTACCATTTCACGAAGAAAGCGTAAAAAAATGTTTAAAAAAAACACACAAACACCTTGAAAAAGTTCTTTATTTAAAAAAAACAAAAAACATTCCAGCGGTGAAATCCAGTGTCCCGCGGCGATCCCGATGTCCAGCGCTGTCCTTCATTGGTTGTGCCTGAGCGGACCTGATGGGGAACTCCCTCTCAGTATTTTAAATGTATAGACCCGCCCCTTCTAAAGTTCCCCATCAGGTCCGCTCAGCGGACCAGATGCGGAACATGAAAAGGGGCGGGTCTATACATGTATTACCAAAGTGTGAGAAGTTCCCCATCAGGTCCGCCCCCTCGGTATGTCGGACCCGCCTACGTCATTGGCTTGAGCGGGGAACTTCCTTCACTGTGTAATTTTAATTTACATAGTGAAGGAAGTTTCCCCGCTCAAGCCAATGACGTAGGCGGGTCCGACATACCGAGGGGGCGGACCTGATGGGGAACTGCTCTCACTTTGGTAATACATGTTTAGACCCGCCCCTTCTCATGTTCCGCATCTGGTCCGCTGAGCGGACCTGATGGGGAACTTTAGAAGGGGCAGGTCTATACATTTAAAATACTGAGAGGGAGTTCCCCATCAGGTCCGCTCAGGCACAACCAATGAAGGACAGCGCTGGACATCGGGATCGCCGCGGGACACTGGATTTCACCGCTGGAATGTTTTTTTTTTTTTTTAAATAAAGGACTTTTTCAAGGTGTTTGTGTGTTTTTTTAAACATTTTTTTACGCTTTCTTCGTGAAAGGGTAGGGGTACAATGTACCCCTTACCAATTCACATAGGGGGGGGGCCGGGATCTGGGGGTCCCCTTTGTTAAAGGGGTCTTCCAGATTCTGATAAGCCCCCCGCCCGCAGACCCCCACAACCACCGGGCAAGGGTTGTGGGGATGAGGCCCTTGTCCCCATCAACATGGGGACATCCTCCCCATGTTGAGGGCATGTGGCCTGGTACAGTTCAGGAGGGAGGGGGGGCCGCTCTCTCGTCCCCCCCTTTTCCCCTGCGGCCGGCCAGGTTGCGTGCTCGGATAAGGGGTCTGGTATGGATTTTTAGGGGGACTCCACGCCATTTTTTTTTAAATTTGGGGTGGAATTCCCCTTAAAATCCATGCCAGATCTGAAGGGCCTGGAATGGATATTTGGGGGAACCCCACGTCAATTTTTTTTTTAAATTTGCGGCGGGGTTCCCCTTAATATCCATTCCAGACCTGAAGGGCCTGGTAATTGAATTCTGGGGAACCCCCATGCTTTTTTTTATTTTTTATCAATGACTTTTTAATGTATTGCCGGGAGCCGACAATTCATTAATAGCCGCGAGTCAGTTTTAAATGACTTTTTTTCTTTCAAAAATGACATTTTTTGCAGGGACAGTTCTAAGCACGGGAAACATGCGCCACTTCATATGCATATCATACACACCCCCCAGGTACGAAATTTAAAGGAATATTTCACTTTTATTTTTTCATTTTAAGCATTATTAAAATCACTGCTCCCGAAAAAACGGACGTTTTTAAAACTTCTTTTTGCATTGATACATGTCCCCTGGGGCAGGACCCGGGTCCCCAAACACTTTTTAGGACAATAACTTGCATATAAGCCTTTATAATTAACACTTTAGATTTCTCCCATAGATTTTTCGAATTTGCCGCGAACACCCCAATTTGTTCGCTGTTCGGCGAACGGGCGAACAGGCAATGTTCGAGTCGAACATGAGTTCGACTCGAACTCGAAGCTCATCCCTAGTTGTGAGTAACTTTTTATAATACAAATGGGTAAAAAATTTAATGAAATCATAAACTTTTTTGAAAGCACACTTATCCTTTCAAATCTGCACTTCAGTTAAACTGCTACTGTAAAGGAACAGATACAATACACCTAAAAGGACCTGTTTTACCTGTCAAAGGATTTGTGTTTCTGTTCATCCAGTTCTGAGATTTACACAACTGTGCCACACAGCACAACCCTGTTTGGCAGAACAGGAGACCTGATTTTTCTCTGCTGCAGTTCAGCATAAGTTTCTGGACTTGTCCCTCCTCCAGCCTGTGACTGGACAGTGAAAGAAGAAGTAGCTGATGAGATTATATCTCATTTTGCTCTCTGCACCTATCAGCATGGCGCTTACACGAGGATTGACTCATGGGAGATGTAGTTTGTGAAAGAGACTTTACTATGACAGTTAACAGGCTATTACTAAGGAGAGACAGGTATAAGGAGGAGCAAAGGTTATATTTTTCTGTGCTGAATACTCAGGCGAGTTTATCTTTGCTGTGATGAGACAGAGATGTTCCCATTTCTACTTCTGTGTGAACATCAACCCGCTACAAGCCTGCAGCTAAGACAAAGACCAACACGCTGTTAACCTGTGTGCTGAGGACCAGAGTCGCTTCAGGCTGATCCAGAAGTGAGCTGACTTCTGAACAGCGTAATCACTGTTGCTGTGTTGCTGGGACTGGTGAGAGTACATTGCTGCGATTAATTTATTACTGCCGGAAGGGACTGAGTACTTAGGGACTGACCATCTAATTAGCAGCCTAACAACTGCATGCACACTTTACTGGGCCTGTGCTTATGTGCACCACCGTAAAGGCTGGGCCCCAATACTAGCTGGCTGAAGAACTAGCACTAAGGACTGCTCACTCAAATAGCTGTTCTACAGGAACTGTATCTATTTCCATAGTAAGAGGTGCCTCTCTGGGCAACCTTATATTTCCCCGTAGCCATTCATATATAGAGTGCATGCTAAAGTGGATATAGCCTCCTGCTTACAGAGGAGTTATCACAGTATTGATTATCATTGCTGTTACTGTTTTCTAATGCCATTGCTTATTACTGTTTTTTTAAAAAAAAAAGATTTACTCCAATTTAGCTGCATAGAACTCCATTCGATGCTGCTATAGCCTAATCATATTGTCTAATAAACTGTGATTGAGATTTACTTACTGATTTATTTATGTGCATACTCCTATTTACTCTAACCTGTGACAATTTATTGGGTTAATTTACCGCTAACCAGCCTGATGTTTGCTTTTTGATACTTAATCTTGTGTGCAGGATATCTATATTTGTGTTCTCGGTAGCAGTGCAGGATCCATTTGCTTAACCTGATGTGTCAGAAGGGCTGAGGTTGTGCACAGAGTCAGGAAAGTGCTTGGAGTCAAGACAAGTGCATAGCTCCCAACTGTCTCTGATTTCGAGGGACTGTCCCTGATTTCAAGCATGTCCCTCTGTCCCTCTTTCCCCCTCATTTTGGTCTGATCCATATCGTTGTATATAAAATGCACTTTTTATCTTTCAAAACATGTTTCCCCAGTGCTAAATCTTTCATCAATTTCTAAATTGCTGCATTTGGAAATTTCAGAAGCCAATATAAAGGAATAATAGTGGTAAAAAAAAAACATGTGTGGGTTTAACTATTTATTTTTTATATAATTCTCCCTTTAAGGGGGTGTGGCCTGGGACGTGTCCTACGCCTACTTACTTTTTGCTAATAAGTGTCCCTTGTTCCCTTCTCAAAAAGTTGGGAGGTATGCAACTGGCCGTTATCAAGCATCCATCTCCTTCCTAACTATGTTGTTGGACCGGCTGTTGCCCAGTCGACAAGGACTTTGTCCCATAGGGGACAGAACAGTGAAAGAAGTAATGGTACTTATTCTTTACAGTGATTATAGCCAATGTAGGGATCCTGCCCTATGTTGCTGGGACCCCGATCACATTGTGTTGTTGCTAAACTGTAACCACTGTGACAGCAGGAAGGTAAAGTCAGCTGGTTGCATCCAGGGGGGTAGATATATTTCGCCCAGATTCAGGCTTTACGCCGACTTATACAACTAGGTGGAGAGTTGTATAAGCCCAGCTGAGGATAGTGGGCTCATGGATGACTCATACCTCTAGGGAGAGTGTGGGGCGTCGTGCAGACAGGGAGTTGATGAGACCAGCTGAAGCTTGTCAGCTCATTTAGGCCTCTATAAGAACTCCCAGCTTCATTAGATGTTAGCTCATGCCTGGAAGCAGACCTGTGTGGACTTCCTGGAGAGAGTGAACCCTTGTGCGGTGAGACAAAGCCTGTGTGGCTATTTGCTTGGACATTTAAAACCAGGGACTTAGGGACTAGGACAGCACTAGGCTGATCCCAGTTGTTAGTTAGGAAACCTGTATGTTTAGTCAGAGGTCAAATTGACCAGGATTTATTTTGTTTATGTTTCTTTTGCTTTGCTGTGTTTTTGTCACTGTAAATAGAAAATAAACCACAACCTCCGTCTGCTGGGCCTGTTTTTGTGTGGGGAGCCCATCCCGGGGGTCACACACACCCGCTGCCGAGCTAACCCCCCCCCACAGTTGGTGGAGAACCAGTGGCAGTTTTTTTTAAGCCAGCATGGAGGAGATACTGAAACAGCTGGCTCTAGCAAATGCCAATCAACAGCAGACAAATGCAGGTTTGCAAAAGAGCCTTGCAGCTCATCAACAGAGCCTTGCAGCTCAACAACAGAACTTCGCAGCCCAGCAGCAAGCTCATCAACAGAGCCTTGCAGCCCAGCAGCAGACAAACGCAACTTTGCAACAGAGTCTGGAGGCTCAGCAACAAGCCCAGCAGCAATCTGAGGCCCGCTTCATAGACCTGTTGCAGAAGCAAGAGCAGAGACTACAACAACAGATGGAAGCAGTAATGCAGCAACGTCCGCAGACCAGTGAGGAAAGCCGTCCCACTAATACCGCGTCCTTTGGGGTGAGTCGTTTATTGACAAAAATGACTGGAGAGGATGATCCAGAGGTATTTTTGACCACATTTGAAAGGACCGCTGAAAGAGAAAAGTGGCCTGAGGAGCAGTGGGCTGGACTAGTGGCTCCTCTGTTAACTGGTGAATCGCAGAAAGCTTACTATGACCTAGAGCCTAACCAAGCAAAAGACTATGTGATGCTAAAAGCTGAAATATTGGCAAGGCTGGGTGTCACCCTGGCTGTCCGGGCTCAGCGTGTGCATAACTGGACTTTCCAGCTTGGAAAACCCCCCAGGTCTCAAATGTATGATCTCATTCACCTGAGCAGAAAGTGGCTACAGCCAGAGACTTTGTCCGCACCAAAGATTGTGGAACGTGTTGTAATGGATCGGTTTTTGAGAGCTCTTCCTACTGCCATCCAAAAGTGGGTAAGCCATGGAGACCCAGAGACGGCCGATGGTCTTGTGGATCGTGTGGAGAAATACTTGGCTACAGAGAACCTGACGGTCTCTTCCAGAGACACTCGGACTTTCCACCCTAAGACCAGACCATCCCCAGGGGCGGATAAGATGATTCCAAGGGGTAAGGGTGGAGAGAGTGAGAGGGTGGGAGCTCTACCCCAAGTTTGGCGAGAACAGCCTAGGAAATCAGCGGCTCAAGAGGCGGCAAGAAGGATCGTTTGCTACCGCTGCCGGCAAGCGGGACATATTGCAGCAAATTGCCCGGTTGTGGAGGAACCCATGCAGTGTGACTTTCTGACGGGCAGACGTCAGTCGCTGTGTGCGACAGTCGCATGCACTGCCATTCGAGGAACTGAGAAACATTTATGCAAAATGTGTGTTAATGGTAGAAATGTTGTGGTATTGCTGGATTCAGGTAGCCTTGTGACCCTGATAAAGGCTGAGTTAGTTAAAACAGAGGTCTCTGGGAATAGCAAGGTAGCTGTTATTTGTGTGCATGGGGACACCCGAGAGTATCCAGTGACTACAGTGTGTTTCGAGACCCCCAAAGGTACCCTCTCTCATCCAGTGGGCCTAGTATCTCAGTTACCGCATGACGCCATTGTGGGAAGGGATTTTCCGAAGTTCTGGGAACTGTGGGATGATCCTGAGCCCCCCACTGGTGCCCCTATGTACCAGGAATGTGATAGCCAGAACTCCCCTGAGAGTGGTGAGGACTCTCCGGAATTTCCCTTGTCAGTATTGGCAGGGGAGACTCAAGAAACTGGAGAGGAGCCCACCTCCTCAGACGAAAACCTACCGTCTGTGGAGTTTTCTGATCTTGAGGTTCACAGGGAAAACTTTGCCACAGAACAGTTGAAAGACCCCGCCCTAATAAAGGCACGGGAAAACGTAGTGAAAATAGATGGCGAGTTAGTGAACCCAGATAATACCTGCACTTACCCATACTTCAGCGTAGAGAAGGACCTACTGTATCGGGTGGCAAAAAGGGCAGAAGAAACCGTTGAGCAGCTTGTGGTGCCCAAACCGTACAGGAAGTTGGTGTTGGAGTTGGCCCATGGGCACATTCTTGGAGGTCATCTGGGGACAGAGAAAACCCGAGAGAGGGTATTACAGAGATTCTATTAGCCGGGTGGGTATTTGTAAAGAACTGCTTACGGACCAAGGTACACCCTTTATGTCCCGGGTTATGAAGGAGCTATGTAAATTGTTCAAAGTGACGCAATTACGTACATCTGTGTATCACCCCCAAACCGATGGGCTGGTTGAAAGATTCAACAAAACCCTAAAACAAATGTTGAAGAAAGTGGTGGATAGAGATGGAAAGGATTGGGACTGTCTACTTCCTTATCTGATGTTTGCTATTAGGGAGGTGCCCCAATCCTCTACGGGATTCTCCCCCTTTGAGTTACTGTATGGGAGACACCCAAGAGGGCTGTTGGATATTGCCAAGGAAACTTGGGAAAGTGAGAGTTCTCCCCACAGGAGTGTGATTGAGCATGTCGCCCTGATGCAAGACCGAATTGCACAGGTAATGCCCATCGTGAAGGAACATTTGGCCCAAGCGCAGTTAGCACAGCAGAGAGTGTACAACCGTGGAGCCAAGACCCGTACCTTTTCCCCGGGGGATAGGATACTGGTACTGGTCCCTACGGTTGAAAGTAAATTCCTTGCCAAATGGCAAGGCCCCTACGAGATAATGGAAAAAGTGAGCGAAGTGAATTACAAGGTCAGACAACCAGGAAGGCGAAAGCCCGAACAGATCTATCACGTTAATCTGTTGAAAGCCTGGAGGGATAGAGAGTCCCTAGTCGCAGACACTTGGTCACCAGCTCAAACTGGTTGCGTGATTCCTGAGGTTGGAATCGCAGCCACCTTGTCACAACCCCAACAACAGGAGGTTAAGGAGTTTGTGCTTCGCAACAAGGAGGTATTCTCTGAGCTGCCGGGACAAACATCTGGGGTAGAGCATGACATTATTACCCCGCCCGGTGAAAGGGTGAAGTTAAAACCCTATCGGATCCCAGAGGCCCGACGGGAGGCAATACGGGAGAAAGTACAGAAAATGCTGAACTTAGGGGTGATAGAGGAGTCCCAAAGTGATTGGTCTAGTCCCATTGTGTTGGTGCCTAAACCGGATGGGAGCTGGCGATTTTGTAACGATTTTCGTCAGTTGAACAAAGTTACAAAATTTGACACCTACCCCATGCCACGTATAGATGAGTTGATCGACCGGCTGGGAACAGCCCGATACATGACGACTCTTGACCTCACAAAAGGGTATTGGCAAATCCCCCTGGCCAAGTCGGCCAAAGAGAAAACCGCATTTGTAACCCCAGACGGGGCGTTCCAATATAAAAGAATGCCGTTCGGGTTACAGAATGCGCCGGCCACATTCCAGCGGAAAATGGACCAGATGCTGAGGCCCCATCGGAAGTATGCTGCGGCTTACCTGGATGACGTAATTGTCCATAGCACAGATTGGGCCTCACATCTGCCAAAAGTGCAAGCAGTCCTGGACTCTGTTCGGGAAGCGGGGTTTACGGCTAACCCCAAGAAGTGTACCATTGGGCAGGAGGAGGCCAAATATCTTGGGTACACCATTGGGAGGGGAGTAATAAAACCCCAACTCAACAAAGTCGAGGCCATCCAGAGTTGGCCACGTCCCAACAGCAAGAAGCAGGTACGAGCCTTTCTGGGAATCGCTGGGTATTATCGGCGATTCATTCCCCACTTTGCTTCTAAGGCTGTGCCCCTAACCAACCTGACGAAGGGGAAAGGGTCGGTCATGATTAAATGGACCCCCGAGGCTGAGGCAGCATTCCAATTCTTGAAACAAGCCTTATGTAGCCAGCCAGTGTTGTACTCACCCGACTTCTCTAAAGACTTTGTCGTACAAAGTGATGCGTCAGATGTGGGGTTAGGAGCAGTATTGTCCCAGGTCTGGAACGGGGAAGAGCACCCAGTCATTTACCTCAGCAGGAAGTTGAAGTCCCATGAGGTAAATTACGCCACCGTTGAAAAGGAGTGTTTAGCGGTGAAGTGGGCTCTAGATTCCCTTCGGTACTACCTGCTAGGTAGGCACTTTGACATGGTTACGGATCACGCTCCGTTAAAGTGGATGGCTCAAAACAAGGAAACAAATAGAAGAGTGAATAGGTGGTTCCTGGCCCTCCAGGAATTCAACTTCACAGTAAAGCATCGCCCTGGCGTTCAAATGGGGAATGTGGATGCTTTGTCTCGAGTACATGAATGCCTGATTGCTGGTGTTCCAACCCCGAGGTTAAAACAAGAGGGGGGGGGTATGTGACAGCAGGAAGGTAAAGTCACCTGGTTGCATCCAGGGGGGTAGATATATTTCGCCCAGATTCAGGCTTTACGCCGACTTATACAACTAGGTGGAGAGTTGTATAAGCCCAGCTGAGGATAGTGGGCTCATGGATGACTCATACCTCTAGGGAGAGTGTGGGGCGTCGTGCAGACAGGGAGTTGATGAGACCAGCTGAAGCTTGTCAGCTCATTTAGGCCTCTATAAGAACTCCCAGCTTCATTAGATGTTAGCTCATGCCTGGAAGCAGACCTGTGTGGACTTCCTGGAGAGAGTGAACCCTTGTGCGGTGAGACAAAGCCTGTGTGGCTATTTGCTTGGACATTTAAAACCAGGGACTTAGGGACTAGGACAGCACTAGGCTGATCCCAGTTGTTAGTTAGGAAACCTGTATGTTTAGTCAGAGGTCAAATTGACCAGGATTTATTTTGTTTATGTTTCTTTTGCTTTGCTGTGTTTTTGTCACTGTAAATAGAAAATAAACCACAACCTCCGTCTGCTGGGCCTGTTTTTGTGTGGGGAGCCCATCCCGGGGGTCACACACACCCGCTGCCGAGCTAACCCCCCCACACCACCCTAAACTGATATTTACCCTTTTCCAGGCTCTTCAGGTCTTTCTTAAGCTCAGTGGGCTGATTGCTTCTGCCTTTTACTGTGAAGGAGGTTGCAGTAAGCAGAGTTTGAAGGGCAATTACCTTGTTATAAATACTAATCTGACTCATCCATTCCCTGAAGTCCTTTCTCAGAGGTATGGTTTGGGAAGATGATAAAGGTTGGGAACGCCTTCCCAGAGTGTTATTTCTCCCCTGGGGGCCCTCCCTGGGGGGATGTTTGTGTAGAGTACTGCTGATTGGGCCTTGACTCAGCCTGGAGCATGTGCTGAAGGCCCAAAGATTTAGGTTGGAGCAGGAGTGAATACCTGAAGAGTGTCGCAAAAGAGCTAGGCAGAGCTGCCGAAGAGTGTTGCAGAAGCACTAGGCAGAGCTGCCATCTGGACCTTGTAAGAATTATTTTCCCACAAACTCAGGTATCATTGTCTACTTACAGAGGGACAGACACCAGATGTAAGAGAAATAAGGGCTGTGACTGCTCTTATGGGGCCATAGATTTGTCTGGTTGCTCTCTCACTACCATCATCTATTTGGAGGCGACCCTTTAAGCCCCATCTTCTCTCTGGTGGTGCAGGTACAGCATGGCTCCCTCTCTGGTGATGCGGTTACAGCGTGGCTCCCTCTCTGGTGGTGCGGTTACAGCGTGGCTCCCTCTCTGGTGGTGCGGTTACAGCGTGGCTCCCTCTCTGGTGGTGCGGGTACAGCGTGGCTCCCTCTCTGGTGGTGCGGGTACAGCGTGGCTCCCTCTCTGGTGGTGTGGGTACAGCGTGGCTCCCTCTCTGGTGGTGCAGGTACAGCGTGGCTCCCTCTCTGGTGGTGCGTGTACATTGTGGCTCTCTAGTGGTGCAGGTACAGCGTGGCTCCCTCTCTGGTGGTGCGGGTACAGCGTGGCTCCCTCTCTGGTGGTGCAGGTACAGCGTGGCTCCCTCTCTGGTGGTGCGAGTACATTGTGGCTCTCTAGTGGTGCGGGTACAGCGTGGCTCCCTCTCTGGTGGTGCGGGTACAGTGTGGCTCCCTCTCTGGTGGTGTGGGTACAGCGTGACTCCCTCTCTGGTGGTGCGGGTACAGTGTGGCTCTCTGGTGGTGTGGGTACAGCGTGGCTCTCTGGTGGTGCGGGTACAGCATGGCTCTCTGGTGGTGCGGGTACAGCGTGGCTCTCTGGTGGTGCGGGTACAGCGTGGCTCTCTGGTGGTGCGGGTACAGCGTGGCTCTCTGGTGGTGCGGGTACAGCGTGGCTCTCTGGTGGTGCAGGTACAGCGTGGCTCCCTCTCTGGCTTCCCCCAGCACAGTATTCTCTTTTCTCCTCTTGTAACACCCCCCCAGCAGAGTGCTTGCATGCTGGGGGCTGTAGCATAGTGTCTGTGGACACGCTGGGGCCGCCACTCTTCAGGGACTACATTTCCCATGATGCCCCCAGTCCCCAGAGTCTTCTGATTGGCCCTCTGCTGTGGCCAATCATGGGAAGGAAAACAGCGGGCAGGAAGTGGGGCGGTGGCATGGCAAATCCAATTAGAGCGTCTCTCTCTTCTAGCTTCAGCTGACAGAAAGGGGGAGGGGGCGATCGGGGGAGATATACAGACAGCCCGCAGCTCTCCTCTCCCTGTCACAGCACCGCTGCTCCATTTACCAGAGAACTCGGCAGCGGCACC
The DNA here is from genome assembly GCA_029206835.1 of Rana muscosa. Lineage (NCBI taxonomy): Eukaryota > Metazoa > Chordata > Amphibia > Anura > Ranidae > Rana > Rana muscosa. Next base: position 53,700,778 of record CM055117.1, on the reverse strand, counting down.
GTGACAGGGAGAGGAGAGCTGCGGGGTGTCTGTATATCTCCCCGGATCGCCCCCTCCCCTTTCTGTCAACCGAAAAGAGAGAGAGAGCGGCTCTAATTGAATTTGCCACGCCGCCGCCTTGCTTCCTGCCCGCTGTTTTCCTCCCCGAGAATCATGACACTGGATTTTCCTTGCCCTATGGAGCGGACGCCCATGCTTGCGAGTCCTTACTTTATTGAGGTTCCAGGGGTGTCCCTTGTTCCCATCTCAAAAAGCGAGTCCGCACAGGGGATCCTCTTGCTAGCAGGGCGGTGTTCCAAAGAGGCCGAGCTCCGCCTCACCTTTATAGCCCACCCCATGAGTCTTTGCGGTTGGCAATGCACCTTGGGTGCTAAACGGGGTTCTGGGTATCGTAGTCCTGAGGCCTTAAAGGAGACCCCCGCTACACACTCCCCCCACTTAGATTCTTTGGTCCCCAAAGACAATACTAACAAAAGGTACGTACAACATCAGTTAAAGCTGTAAGTGAGGTCGGCAGGGGAAGTTCCCACCAAAAACTAGGAGGGGAATTACCCTGCCCACAGGTCACATTGCCAGAAGTGGCCTGCCTAACTGTGCCAGGGGGTGAGTTGGGGTTGCCCTCCACCCAATGAACAGTGGAGGGGTCAGAGTTTTCTACACTCCTCCTGGCTGTTATCACAGTGTCCTCTGAACTCTCCCCCATTTGGGTGTAAGTTAACTTCCGGGGAGGACGTATGGTTCTTTTCATTCTCTGTTCCCTTGGAATCTCTGGTTCAGTCACTGTAGGTCCCTCTTCTGGAACAAACGTAGAGGCCTCCGTAGTCTCTGGAGCATTCAGCTCAGATGCAGGAAGATACATAGATTCTCTTGGATCCTCAGCAGGGAGTGAGTCAAAAGCATCTTCCCATGTGTCTGACAGAGGGCTGGACGGGATAAACTCTGTGGCCTCTGCGTTCAGTGTACTGTCTATGGTGCTTTCAGAAGGTGGGAGATCTATGGAAGAAGGTACAGGGCCCTGGGAAGGCCACAGCCACTCAAGCTCCTCTCTCTTATCCTCGCTGGGTTCAGAGACATCCATTCCTCCAGATTGAGATGTCTGAGACCGGGTATTTGATCTAGGTGTATCCAGGATGGAAGTTGGCTCAGGGGAATCCTTTACAAGAGGTATTCGAACTGCCTCAGAAAATGGAAGTAGATGGTTTCTGTGCCAGGTCTTCAGTGGCCCCAATTTCCCCTCCGGCTTCAATTGGTAAACTGGTAGACCAGGTAGCTTCTTGCAAAAGACATAGGGTTCAGGTTTCCATCTGTCTGCCAGCTTATGCTTCCCAGGGACCCCGAAGTTTCGCAGCAGCACTCTGTCTCCAGGTTGCAAATCCTGAATTCGAACTCTCAAATCAAAGTTTCGTTCGTTACGAGCTCCCCTTTGATCCGAGGCTGCTTGGGCCTGCTCATAGGCCAACTTCAAACTTTGCCTCAGCCTATCCACGTATCCCTTGTGAGAGGTGGCTGAGGTGTGATCTATGGAGGTGCCAAAGGCCAGGTCTACGGGTAGTCTTGCCTCTCTTCCAAACATAAGTCTATAGGGAGAGTACCCTGTGGCATCACTTGTTGTACTATTATAAGCATGCACAATTGCTGCTATGTGCTTGCTCCAGTGTTGTTTTTTTCACTGCTTAGAGTCCCTAGCATGTTTAGTAGGGCTCTGTTGAACCTCTCCAGCTGCGCATCCCCTTGTGGATGGTAAGGAGTGGTCCGGGTCTTCTTGATCCCTAAGGAGTCCAAGAGTTTCCGGATCAGCCGACTCTCGAAGTCCCTCCCTTGATCCGAGTGAAGGCGTTGTGGTAGTCCGTAGTGCACAAAGTATTTCTCCATGAGTACTTTGGCCACGGTGGAAGCATTTTGGTCTTTGGTTGGGAAGGCCTGGGCATACCGAGTGAAATTGGGTATTCGAACTGCCTCAGAAAGTGGAAGTAGATGGTTTCTGTGCCAGGTCTTCAGCGGCCCCAATTTCCCCTCCGGCTTCAATTGGTAAACTGGTAGACCAGGTAGCTTCTTGCAAATGACATAGGGTTCAGGTCTCCATCTGTCTGCCAGCTTATGCTTCCCAGGGACCCCTAAGTTTTGCAGCAGCACTCTGTCTCCAGGTTGCAAATCCTGAATTCGAACTCTCAAATCAAAGTTTCGTTCGGTACGAGCTCCCCTTTGATCCGAGGCTGCTTGGGCCTGCTCATAGGCCAACTTCAAACTTTGCCTCAGCCTATCTACGTATCCCTTGTGAGAGGTGGCTGAGGTGTGATCTATGGAGGTGCCAAAGGCCAGGTCTACGGGTAGTCTTGCCTCTCTTCCAAACATAAGTCTATAGGGAGAGTACCCCGTGGCATCACTTGTTGTACTATTATAACCATGCACAGTTGCTGCTATGTGCTTGCTCCAGTGTTGTTTTTTTTCACTGCTTAGAGTCCCTAGCATGTTTAGTAGGGTTCTGTTGAACCTCTCCGGCTGTGCATCCCCCTGTGGTCCGGGTCTTCTTGATCCCTAAGGAGTCCAAGAGTTTTCGGATCAGCCGAATCTCGAAGTCCCTCCCTTGATCCGAGTGAAGGCGTTGCAGTAGTCCGTAGTGCACGAAGTATTTCTCCATGAGTACTTTGGCCACGGTGGAAGCATTTTGGTCTTTGGTTGGGAAGGCCTGGGCATACCGAGTGAAATGATCGGTTACTACCAGAACATTTCCTAGTCCACTCAAGTCGGGTTCGAGGCAGAGAAAATCAATGCATACCAAATCCAATGGACCTTGACTTTGCAGGTGGCCCATTGGGGCAGCTTGATGGGGTAGAGTCTTTCGTTGGATGCAGCGTACACATGAGTGGCAGTATGCCTCCACTTCAGCCCTCATACAGGGCCAGTAGAACTGACTCCTGATAAGTTGAAAGGTTCTTTCAGCTCCTAGGTGACCATGGTTATCGTGTAGGGCCACTAAGACAGTCCCTCTGTGTTTCCCAGGCAGAAATAGTTGCCATTTGTCCTCCAGGTCATCAGAGGGGCCCCTTCGGTAGACCACCCCTTGATGCACCTGTAGCCTGTCCCACTCTTTCCGCAGCAGGCGGGCCTTCTTCGAAGGATGTTGTAGCAGTTTGTTTGGATCTTGATCTTCCAGGGCTTCCAGGACCAGTTTCCCCAGGGGGTCTTCCAATTGGTCACACCTCAGTTCCTTCTTGGACAGCTTTGGCAAGTCATCTTCTTCTATTTGGGTCACACCGCAGTATTGTTTGGGTACTCCTACTACTGTGACTCCTATCTCTTCTGCTCTGGATCCACCACTGGCTTGGAGTTCAGCTCCTTGACAGAGAGACCGCACCCCATCTGGCGTCACTTGAGTCCATTCTTCTGTACTGCCAGTGGGAGTATGAGACCTTCTGGACAGGGCATCCGCATCTCGGTTTCCTGCCCCAGGTCTGTATTTCAGGCTGAAATTGAATCCAGAAGGCGCAGCCAGCCATCGGTGGCCAGTGGCATCCAGCTTTACCGTGGTGAAGAGATAAGTGAGGGGGTTGTTATCAGTTTTCACGATAAATTCTGCTCCATACAGGTAGTCTTTCAATTTATCGACCACAGCCCACTTGAGGGCTAAGAACTACAACTTGTGAGTAGGATAGTTCTTTTCAGCTGGGGTTAAGCTCCTGCTCACGTATGCAACGGGTCATAGTTGCTTTTCATGCTCCTGGTAAAGCACCCCCCCAGACCATCATGACTGGCGTCCACATGGAGTTCATAGGGTTTTTTTGTATCTGCATAGGCCAAGACAGGGGCAGTGGTTAAGCTTTTCTTCAGCATTTGGAAGGCCTCTTCACACTTCCCATTCCACTGATTTTCAACCGACTCCCCCGGCTTCCTGGGGCCCGAGTCATCCTCTTCTCTCTCGGTCTTCAACAGTTCATTTAGGGGTCTGGCAATTCGTGCAAACCCTTCCACGAACCTCCGGTAGTATGAGCAGAACCCCAAGAAGGACCTGAGTTCCGTCACAGTGGTGGGCCGTGGCCAGGAGGTGACTGCCTCCAGCTTCTCGGGGTCTGTGGCTACCCCTTCTTCGGACACTATGTGTCCCAGATAGTGGACTGACGACTGGTAGAACTGGCATTTCTCTGGTGAAAGCTTGAGTCCCTCGCCACTGAGTCTTTTCAAGACTTTTTCCAGTCTCTCCTCATGCTCCTCTAGAGTCTTCCCAAAGACAATGATATCATCTAGGTACACTAGGACTTCGATGAGGTTCATGTCTCCCACAGTTTTCTACATCAGGTGCTGAAAAGTGGCAGGGGCTCCAGACAGACCTTGGGGCATCCGGTTAAATTCGAAGAATCCCACAGGGGTTATGAAGGCTGTCTTCTGCTTATCTTCCGGATGCATTGGGATCTGGTAGTATCCGCTCTTAAGGTCCATGACGCTGAACCACCTTGCTCCAGACAAACTCTGTAGGGCATCCTCTATCCTCGGGGTGGTATATTGGTCGGGTATCGTTCTCCTGTTCAGAGTCCTGTAATCTATACATAGTCTCAGCGACCCATTCTTTTTCCTGACCACCACGATCGGGGAGGGATAGGGGCTTCTGGACTCCCGTATAACACCGGTTCGCTTGAGCTCGGCTAAAGGAACTCGCCTGACCCTCTCCCTGAAAGGCTTGTCCTCCTGGAGGCGGATTCGATGGGTGTCACTCTTCGAACACCCCACATCGAACTCATCTTTGGAGAAGATCTTCCTCCACCTGGTCAACTGGGCCTTTGCCCTCTCCTTCCAGGCCCTTGGCAGGTTCGGGTTCTCCATGCAGAGCTTCTCCCATGTTGTGCTTTCTCCCTCTGTCTTCTCCACATCTGACAAGACAACTGGGGCAGCAGGACTAACCTGGCCCAGCAGCATCCTGGCTGGGATCTTCATGGGGGCATCAGTGGTGTTTCTGATGCTCACCGGCACCTTACAGTGTGCCTTCTTTAAAGCTCTTAGCGGAACCACTTCAGGAATCACTTCTAGACCTGAATGTTTCTCCCGGGGATCTGGTTCCAACACGACAAAAGGCCCAGGTTGCTCCCAAGTAAGCTTCACAGTGGCTCTGAGACAGGTTACTTCACCGGGCTGTAACACTATCCCATTCTTCCCTAACCTCCAGACTTTCCCTACCCCCTCTTCTGGGGCCTTCTGCTCCAAGACTAGTCGCTTGTAGGCTAGCTTCAGCATCGGATGGATTCTGGTGGCTGTAGGGTTCTTCCCTTGTGCTAAGGGAGCCAGGAACCTCCTGACCAAGTCCGTATTGGTCCCGATTATAAGGGAACTCTTGTTGGCTCCGGGTGGTCGAGGGCAGACCACTGCCAGAGTATCAATTACTTCAGCCTTCCCGGCCACTGAAGGGTCGAAGGTCAACTTTACTGGTAAGTAGTGATGAGCCGAACACCCCCGGGTTCGGTTCGCACCAGAACCCGCGAACGGACCGAAAGTTCGAACGAACATTAGAACCCTATTAAATACAATGGATGCGAACGTTCGAATTCTAAAGTGCTAATTATAAAAACTATTATGCATGTTATTGTCCTAAAAAGGGTTTGGGAACCCGGGTTCTGCACCAGGGGACATGTATCAATGCAAAAATAAGTTTTAAAAACGGTCGTTTTCCGGGAGCAGTCATTTTAATGATGCATAAAGTGAAAAAAAAAAAGTCAAATATTCCTTTAAATATCGTACCTGGGGGGTGTCTAAAGTATGCCTGTGAAGTGCCACGTGTTTCCCGTGTTTAGAACTGTCCCTGCACAAAATGACACTTCTAAAGGAAAAAAAAGCCATTTAAAACTGCTTGCGGCTTTAATGTAATGTCTGGTCCCGGTAATATGGATGAAAATCTTTAAGAAAAATGGCATAGCTACCCCATGACCCCCCCCCCTACCCCAGCCCATTACCAGCCCCTTTGGGTCTTGTATGGATATTAAGGGGAACCCCGCACATAAAATAAAAAAGGCCCTATATACTCTGAACAGCCGTATACAGGCGGTGCATACAAGACAGGGACTGTAGGTTTGTTCTTATGTAGAATCTGTTTGTAATTTTGAACAGGTACATTGTTGAAGTGTAGCTCCAGACCAAAAATCTATTTTTAAACTTTTTGGAAAACATAGGTAAGGGTTATCACCCCTGTAACATTTGTTTTGCTGTCTGTGCCCCTGTTCAGAACATTTCACCTCACTTTCCGTCCTAATGACAACTGTTTTTGAAATGTGGTGTTTTTCTTGAAACAAGGATTGCTGATAAAGCATCAGTACAGAGGAGACACCTTTCTCCCATATTTATTCTTACAGGAGAGAATTTTCCTTCCTAGTGGTAGATTTCCTCTCACTTCCTGTTGTCTTCTTGCGTTTGCAAGTAGGAGTCGTTTGTAAGTTGGATGTTTGAAAGTAGGGACCTGCCGTATATACTCTGCAGAAATAGGCCCCTTAGTTGTTGGTGTTGGCACAACACTGTAAGCACTCACAGTTACTCTTGGTTGGTGCTGGAACGCCCTGCTGTCAACTATTATATCAGGAATTTTAATTACATATAATTGTTGAACAGTGGTAGTAAAAATTGGGCCTTTGATGGTGGTGCTGGTGCCACAACACTGTAAGCCCTGACAGTTACTCTTGGTGGGTGCAGCAATGGGCCCTGCTGTGAATTATTAGATCAAGAATTGTAATTACATGCCCCTGTTGAACAGGGGCTGAAAAATTGGGCCTTAGGCACTGGTGGCACAACACTGCAACCCTTCACAGATACTGTACTTGGAGCACAGCAATGAGCCCTGTTGCAAAGTATTGCTTCAAAAATTGTAATGACACGCCCCTGTTAAACAGGGGCTGAAAAATTGGGCCTTAGGCACTGGTGGCACAACACTGCAACTCCTCACAGATACTGTACTTGGAGCACAGCAATGAGCCCTGTTGCAAAGTATTGCTTCAAAAATTGTAATTACACGCCCCTGTTAAACAGGGGCTGAAAAATTGGGCGTTAGGCACTGGTGGCGGCACCCATAAACAAAAATGATCTTCCAAGCTATCATCATCAATCGTATCATTGAGGACTCGGAGGAGGAGGATAGCCAGTCAACATAACAGCACAGGCACTCAGCATCAGCATCAGTCTTGAAGGGATGTGACATTTTAAAATCAATTAGTCTGTTATATCAGCATCAGGTGTGTGGTAGCTGGTGGTGATCCAAGACTGGTTCATCTTGATGAAAGTCAGTCGATCAACCGAGTCGGTGGACAGGCGCACCCTGTGATCCGTGACAAATCCTCCAGCAGCACTGAATGTGCGTTCCGAAAGAACGCTGGATGCAGGACAGGCCAGTAGCTCAATTGCATACTGTGCAAGCTCTGGCCAGTGATCCATCCTCAAGACCCAGTAAGCCAGAGGATTTTCGGTGGGGAAGGTGTCCAAGTCTGACCTTGCCCCTAGATATTCCTGCACCATGTTTATCAGACGCTGGCGATGGTTGCTGGAACCGATCATACTTTGGGGCTGCGGACTAAAGAATTGTCTGAACGCATCGGTCAGACGGCCACCTTCCCCACCGCTCCTTCTTTGACTGGCCGAAGCCTCAGCAACTCGTTGTCCAGGACCAGGAGTTTGCAACCTCCCAGTCTCTGGGAACGCGTTGCACAGACCTTTCTGCAAGGCCTCCCGGAGTTGTCTCATCCTCTGCTCCCTCTGCGACGGTAACATAAGGTCCGCAACCTTACCCTTGTACCGTGGATCAAGGAGAGTGGCCAGCCAGTAATGGTCCCTCTCCTTGATCCGAAGAATACGAGGATCCTTCCGCAGACTTTGCAGGATCAGGGAGGCCATGCAGCGTAGGTTTGCTGAGGCATTCGCTCCGGAGTCCTCTGGGTCACTAAGGACGACATGATCCGCAGCCACCTCCTCCCAGCCACGTACAAGTCCACTGGTTTCTTGGGACTGTAAATCATCCCTAAAAGACTGCTGCTGATGATGCTGAGTGCCAGCCTCCACCTCCATGCTGACACAATCCTCCTCCTCCTCCTCCTCCTCCTCCTCCTCCTCTTCCTGTGCGATGGGTGGGACAGAAGGAACACTGTCTGGGTAAAGGGGGCCTTGAGAGGCAAGGAAGTCCTCCTCTTCCTGCCTCTGTTCTGCCTCAAGTGCCCTGTCCATTATTCCACGCAGCGTGTGCTCCAACAGGTGGACAAGAGGTACAGTGTCACTGATGCATGCACTGTCACTGCTCACCATCCTCGTGGCCTCCTCAAATGGTGCCAGGACAGTGCATGCATCCCTGATCATGCCCCACTGGCGTGGAGAAAAAAAACCAAGCTCCCCTGACCCTGTCCTGGTGCCGTAGTCGCACAGGTACTCATTGATGGCCCTCTGCTGCGTGTGCAGCCGCTGCAGCATGGCCAACGTTGAGTTCCACCTGGTGGGCATGTCACATATAAGGCGGTTCTTGGGCAGGTTCAACTCCTTTTGCAGCTCAGCCAGGCGAGCACTGGCATTATAAGATCTGCGGAAATGCACACAGACTTTCCTGGCCTGCCTCAGGACATCCTGTAAGCCCGGGTACCTGCCCAAGAAGCGCTGCACCACCAGGTTAAGGACGTGAGCCACACAGGGCACATGGGTCAGTTGTCCCTGTCGGAGGGCGGAGAGGAGGTTGGTGCCATTGTCGCAAACCACCATTCCTGGCTTAAGCTGGCGTGGCGTCAACCACCTCTCGGCCTGGCCCTGCAGAGCAGACAGGACCTCTGCCCCAGTGTGGCTTCTGTCCCCCAAACACACCAGCGCAAGCACGGCATGGCATCTTTTTGCCTGCGTACTTGCGTAGCCCCGTGAACGGCTACGGAGCACCGCTGGTTCATAGGACAAACCACAGGAAGAGGCCATGGAGGAAGAAGAAGAGGAGGGGGTGGAGGAGAGAGGTGTGTCACAACCAGTAGTAGCATTTTGGAGGCGTGGCGGTGGGACAACCTCCAACACTACTGCACCTTGTCCTGAATCCTTCCCAGCTGCCAAAAGAGTGACCCAATGGGCCGTGAAAGAAAGGTAACGTCCCTGTCCATGCCTGCTGGACCATGAGTCAGCGGTAATATGCACCTTACCGCTGACCGCCCTGTCCAGCGAGGCCAAGACATTGCCTTCCACATGCCGGTAGAGAGCCGGAATAGCCTTCCGTGAGAAAAAGTGGCGTTTGGGAACCTGCCACTGAGGAACCGCACATTGCACAAACTCACGGAAGGGGGCCGAGTCTACCAACTGAAAAGGCAGCAGTTGAAGCGCTAGCAATTTAGCCAAGCTAGCATTCAACCGCTGGGCATGTGGATGGCTGGGAGTGAACTTCTTTCGACGGTCCAGCAGCTGGGGCAGGGAAATTTGCCTGCTAGAATCGGACGTCGGTGTACTGCTAGCAGAGTGGGCGCAAGTACTTGGCTGTGACACACCTAATTCTACACCTTCATTCCTCTCAGTGCATGTTTCAGAGAGGACTGAAGTTATAGTGGGGTTGGAGATCCCAGCTGATGCGGTGCAAGGAGAGGTCCGCTTTGTTCTTTGGTGTGGGTCTTTGAGGTAGGCTTGCCAACGAGCTGCATGGCAGGTCAACATATGTCTGGTCAGGCATGTGGTACCCAAGCGGCTGATGTTTTGGCCACGCGATATACGCTTGAGACATATGTTGCAAACAGCAGCTGTGCGATCTGATGCACTAGCCTCAAAAAAGGCCCACACCAAAGAACTTTTTGAATGACGGGCAGAGGCAGCGCCCTGCACAGGCGGAGCTCTGCGGTGTGATTCCGTCGGTGTACTGCCCTTACGCTGGCCACCAAAGGGCATCCTGCCTCGTTGGAGATGTGCCTCCTCCTCATCCTCCTCCTCCTCCTCTCTCCTATTAGGCACCCACGTGGAGTCATTGACCTCATCATCCCCTCCCTCCTCATCACTGGAGCCAATCTGGCAGTATGCTGCAGCTGCTGGAACATGACTGCCAGATTGGTGTCCTTCTTGAGCATCCCCTCTGTCTGCTCTCACGCTACTGCCTTCCTCTAGCTGGGTTTCATCATCAGACCCTTCGAAACGCTGGGCATCCTCCTGGAGCATGTACCCAACACTGTGCTGAAACAGTTCGGGGGACTCCTCAGGAGGAGGACATGGTGGGTCTAGGGAAGGAGTGACTGATGATTTGTCTGACATTGATACCAGGGAAGACGACGCTTTGGCAGCTGCTTTTCCAGTACCCTGAGCCTGGGTGAGAGAGGATGAGGAGGAGGAGGAGGGCTTGGTCATCCACTCTACCAAGTCTTCGGCATGATGTGGCTCAACATGTCCAGCTGCCGAAAAGAAGGACAAGCGTGTCCCATGGCCATGTGCTGATGACAATGCACCGCGTCCACGACCAGCACTGTTGCCCCCAGACACAGAGCCTGCTTGCCCTCTTTTATTGCCTCCTGACTGTCTGCCTCTCCTTGTTTGCCTTCCAGACATTCTAATAGATGGCCTGCAGGGAGATGGGAAAAAAGCAATAAGGGCTACCTTGAGGTGTCCTTCTCTGTCCCTTGAAACAAGGACTTTCACAGTGAAAGAAACTGACACTGTCCCTACCTAGAGTTTTCTGTCCCTAGAATAAATGTTTTTTTTAATCACAATATAGCACAAGGACAATTCACTCAATGTCTCTCCAGGTCCCTGGAAACAAGGACTTGCAGAGTGAAAGAAAAAAAACACTCTCCCTACCTACAGTTTTCTGTCCCTAGAAAAAATGTTTTTTTTAATCACAATATAGCACAAGGAAAATTAACTCACTGTCCTTACAGGTCCCTGGAAACAAGGACTTGCAGAGTGAAAGAAACTGACACTGTCCCTACCTAGAGTTTTCTGTCCCTAGAATAAATGTTTTTTTTAAGCACAATATAGCACAAGGACAATTAACTCACTGTCCTTACAGGTCCCTGGAAACAAGGACTTGCAGAGTGAAAGAAAAAAAACACTCTCCCTACCTAGAGTTTTCTGTCCCTAGAATAAATGTTTTTTTTAAGCACAATATAGCACAAGGACAATTAACTCACTGTCCTTACAGGTCCCTGGAAACAAGGACTTGCAGAGTGAAAGAAAAAAAACACTCTCCCTACCTACAGTTTTCTGTCCCTAGAAAAAATGTTTTTTTTAATCACAATATAGCACAAGGACAATTAACTCACTGTCCTTACAGGTCCCTGGAAACAAGGACTTGCAGAGTGAAAGAAACTGACACTGTCCCTACCTAGAGTTTTCTGTCCCTAGAATAAATGTTTTTTTTAATCACAATATAGCACAAGGACAATTAACTCACTGTCCTTACAGGTCCCTGGAAACAAGGACTTGCAGAGTGAAAGAAAAAAAACACTCTCCCTACCTAGAGTTTTCTGTCCCTAGAATAAATGTTTTTTTTAAGCACAATATAGCACAAGGACAATTAACTCACTGTCCTTACAGGTCCCTGGAAACAAGGACTTGCAGAGTGAAAGAAAAAAAACACTCTCCCTACCTACAGTTTTCTGTCCCTAGAAAAAATGTTTTTTTTAAGCACAATATAGCACAAGTAAAATTAACTCACTGTCCTTACAGGTCCCTGGAAACAAGGACTTGCAGAGTGAAAGAAAAAAAACACTCTCCCTACCTACAGTTTTCTGTCCCTAGAAAAAATGTTTTTTTTAATCACAATATAGCACAAGGAAAATTAACTCACTGTCCTTACAGGTCCCTGGAAACAAGGACTTGCAGAGTGAAAGAAACTGACACTGTCCCTACCTAGAGTTTTCTGTCCCTAGAATAAATGTTTTTTTTAAGCACAATATAGCACAAGGACAATTAACTCACTGTCCTTACAGGTCCCTGGAAACAAGGACTTGCAGAGTGAAAGAAAAAAAACACTCTCCCTACCTACAGTTTTCTGTCCCTAGAAAAAATGTTTTTTTTAATCACAATATAGCACAAGGAAAATTAACTCACTGTCCTTACAGGTCCCTGGAAACAAGGACTTGCAGAGTGAAAGAAACTGACACTGTCCCTACCTAGAGTTTTCTGTCCCTAGAATAAATGTTTTTTTTAATCACAATATAGCACAAGGAAAATTAACTCACTGTCCTTACAGGTCCCTGGAAACAAGGACTTGCAGAGTGAAAGAAACTGACACTGTCCCTACCTAGAGTTTTCTGTCCCTAGAATAAATGTTTTTTTTAAGCACAATATAGCACAAGGACAATTAACTCACTGTCCTTACAGGTCCCTGGAAACAAGGACTTGCAGAGTGAAAGAAAAAAAACACTCTCCCTACCTACAGTTTTCTGTCCCTAGAAAAAATGTTTTTTTTAAGCACAATATAGCACAAGTAAAATTAACTCACTGTCCTTACAGGTCCCTGGAAACAAGGACTTGCAGAGTGAAAGAAAAAAAACACTCTCCCTACCTACAGTTTTCTGTCCCTAGAAAAAATTTTTTTTTTAATCACAATATAGCACAAGGAAAATTAACTCACTGTCCTTACAGGTCCCTGGAAACAAGGACTTGCAGAGTGAAAGAAACTGACACTGTCCCTACCTAGAGTTTTCTGTCCCTAGAATAAATGTTTTTTTTAATCACAATATAGCACAAGGACAATTAACTCACTGTCCTTACAGGTCCCTGGAAACAAGGACTTGCAGAGTGAAAGAAACTGACACTGTCCCTACCTAGAGTTTTCTGTCCCTAGAATAAATGTTTTTTTTAAGCACAATATAGCACAAGGACAATTAACTCACTGTCCTTACAGGTCCCTGGAAACAAGGACTTGCAGAGTGAAAGAAAAAAAACACTCTCCCTACCTACAGTTTTCTGTCCCTAGAAAAAATGTTTTTTTTAAGCACAATATAGCACAAGTAAAATTAACTCACTGTCCTTACAGGTCCCTGGAAACAAGGACTTGCAGAGTGAAAGAAAAAAAACACTCTCCCTACCTACAGTTTTCTGTCCCTAGAAAAAATGTTTTTTTTAATCACAATATAGCACAAGGAAAATTAACTCACTGTCCTTACAGGTCCCTGGAAACAAGGACTTGCAGAGTGAAAGAAACTGACACTGTCCCTACCTAGAGTTTTCTGTCCCTAGAATAAATGTTTTTTTTAAGCACAATATAGCACAAGGACAATTAACTCACTGTCCTTACAGGTCCCTGGAAACAAGGACTTGCAGAGTGAAAGAAAAAAAACACTCTCCCTACCTACAGTTTTCTGTCCCTAGAAAAAATGTTTTTTTTAAGCACAATATAGCACAAGTAAAATTAACTCACTGTCCTTACAGGTCCCTGGAAACAAGGACTTGCAGAGTGAAAGAAAAAAAACACTCTCCCTACCTACAGTTTTCTGTCCCTAGAAAAAATGTTTTTTTTAATCACAATATAGCACAAGGAAAATTAACTCACTGTCCTTACAGGTCCCTGGAAACAAGGACTTGCAGAGTGAAAGAAACTGACACTGTCCCTACCTAGAGTTTTCTGTCCCTAGAATAAATGTTTTTTTTAATCACAATATAGCACAAGGACAATTAACTCACTGTCCTTACAGGTCCCTGGAAACAAGGACTTGCAGAGTGAAAGAAACTGACACTGTCCCTACCTAGAGTTTTCTGTCCCTAGAATAAATGTTTTTTTTAAGCACAATATAGCACAAGGACAATTAACTCACTGTCCTTACAGGTCCCTGGAAACAAGGACTTGCAGAGTGAAAGAAAAAAAACACTCTCCCTACCTACAGTTTTCTGTCCCTAGAAAAAATGTTTTTTTTAAGCACAATATAGCACAAGTAAAATTAACTCACTGTCCTTACAGGTCCCTGGAAACAAGGACTTGCAGAGTGAAAGAAAAAAAACACTCTCCCTACCTACAGTTTTCTGTCCCTAGAAAAAATGTTTTTTTTAATCACAATATAGCACAAGGAAAATTAACTCACTGTCCTTACAGGTCCCTGGAAACAAGGACTTGCAGAGTGAAAGAAACTGACACTGTCCCTACCTAGAGTTTTCTGTCCCTAGAATAAATGTTTTTTTTAATCACAATATAGCACAAGGACAATTAACTCACTGTCCTTACAGGTCCCTGGAAACAAGGACTTGCAGAGTGAAAGAAACTGACACTGTCCCTACCTAGAGTTTTCTGTCCCTAGAATAAATGTTTTTTTTAAGCACAATATAGCACAAGGACAATTAACTCACTGTCCTTACAGGTCCCTGGAAACAAGGACTTGCAGAGTGAAAGAAAAAAAACACTCTCCCTACCTACAGTTTTCTGTCCCTAGAAAAAATGTTTTTTTTAATCACAATATAGCACAAGGAAAATTAACTCACTGTCCTTACAGGTCCCTGGAAACAAGGACTTGCAGAGTGAAAGAAACTGACACTGTCCCTACCTAGAGTTTTCTGTCCCTAGAATAAATGTTTTTTTTAAGCACAATATAGCACAAGGACAATTAACTCACTGTCCTTACAGGTCCCTGGAAACAAGGACTTGCAGAGTGAAAGAAACTGACACTGTCCCTACCTAGAGTTTTCTGTCCCTAGAATAAATGTTTTTTTTAAGCACAATATAGCACAAGGACAATTAACTCACTGTCCTTACAGGTCCCTGGAAACAAGGACTTGCAGAGTGAAAGAAAAAAAACACTCTCCCTACCTACAGTTTTCTGTCCCTAGAAAAAATGTTTTTTTTAATCACAATATAGCACAAGGAAAATTAACTCACTGTCCTTACAGGTCCCTGGAAACAAGGACTTGCAGAGTGAAAGAAACTGACACTGTCCCTACCTAGAGTTTTCTGTCCCTAGAATAAATGTTTTTTTTAAGCACAATATAGCACAAGGACAATTAACTCACTGTCCTTACAGGTCCCTGGAAACAAGGACTTGCAGAGTGAAAGAAACTGACACTGTCCCTACCTAGAGTTTTCTGTCCCTAGAATAAATGTTTTTTTTAAGCACAATATAGCACAAGGACAATTAACTCACTGTCCTTACAGGTCCCTGGAAACAAGGACTTGCAGAGTGAAAGAAAAAAAACACTCTCCCTACCTACAGTTTTCTGTCCCTAGAAAAAATGTTTTTTTTAAGCACAATATAGCACAAGTAAAATTAACTCACTGTCCTTACAGGTCCCTGGAAACAAGGACTTGCAGAGTGAAAGAAAAAAAAACACTCTCCCTACCTACAGTTTTCTGTCCCTAGAAAAAATGTTTTTTTTAATCACAATATAGCACAAGGAAAATTAACTCACTGTCCTTACAGGTCCCTGGAAACAAGGACTTGCAGAGTGAAAGAAACTGACACTGTCCCTACCTAGAGTTTTCTGTCCCTAGAATAAATGTTTTTTTTAATCACAATATAGCACAAGGAAAATTAACTCACTGTCCTTACAGGTCCCTGGAAACAAGGACTTGCAGAGTGAAAGAAACTGACACTGTCCCTACCTAGAGTTTTCTGTCCCTAGAATAAATGTTTTTTTAAGCACAATATAGCACAAGGACAATTAACTCACTGTCCTTACAGGTCCCTGGAAACAAGGACTTGCAGAGTGAAAGAAAAAAAACACTCTCCCTACCTACAGTTTTCTGTCCCTAGAAAAAATGTTTTTTTTAATCACAATATAGCACAAGGAAAATTAACTCACTGTCCTTACAGGTCCCTGGAAACAAGGACTTGCAGAGTGAAAGAAACTGACACTGTCCCTACCTAGAGTTTTCTGTCCCTAGAATAAATGTTTTTTTTAATCACAATATAGCACAAGGACAATTAACTCACTGTCCTTACAGGTCCCTGGAAACAAGGACTTGCAGAGTGAAAGAAACTGACACTGTCCCTACCTAGAGTTTTCTGTCCCTAGAATAAATGTTTTTTTTAAGCACAATATAGCACAAGGACAATTAACTCACTGTCCTTACAGGTCCCTGGAAACAAGGACTTGCAGAGTGAAAGAAAAAAAACACTCTCCCTACCTACAGTTTTCTGTCCCTAGAAAAAATGTTTTTTTTAATCACAATATAGCACAAGGAAAATTAACTCACTGTCCTTACAGGTCCCTGGAAACAAGGACTTGCAGAGTGAAAGAAACTGACACTGTCCCTACCTAGAGTTTTCTGTCCCTAGAATAAATGTTTTTTTTAATCACAATATAGCACAAGGACAATTAACTCACTGTCCTTACAGGTCCCTGGAAACAAGGACTTGCAGAGTGAAAGAAACTGACACTGTCCCTACCTAGAGTTTTCTGTCCCTAGAATAAATGTTTTTTTTAAGCACAATATAGCACAAGGACAATTAACTCACTGTCCTTACAGGTCCCTGGAAACAAGGACTTGCAGAGTGAAAGAAACTGACACTGTCCCTACCTAGAGTTTTCTGTCCCTAGAATAAATGTTTTTTTTTAAGCACACTATAGCAGAAGCACAAAACACACTGACACTCTCCCTACCTATCCTTCTCTTTCCCTAAACTAAAGGAATCCAGGTTAAGCAAGAAAGAAATAACAGTCAC
Source organism: Rana muscosa (assembly GCA_029206835.1). Classification (NCBI taxonomy): domain Eukaryota; kingdom Metazoa; phylum Chordata; class Amphibia; order Anura; family Ranidae; genus Rana; species Rana muscosa. Next base: position 53,684,228 of record CM055117.1, on the reverse strand, counting down.
TGTCCCTGCCTATGCTACTCTATCCCTGCTCCGGAACACACTACACTAGGCCGCCGTGCTGGCGGCCTTTTATAGTGTGGGGCGTGTACTAAACACCCTCAGCAATAATTGGCCACAGGCATCCTGCCTGTGGCCAATCATTGCTCTCCTCGCTGCCGGCGCTGTGATTGGCCAAGCATGCGGGGTCACAGTGCATGCTTGGCCAATCACAGCGCCTGGATGACACTGCGATGGCGTAGTGCATTGTGGGCCGTTCGCGTCACTCGAATTTGGCGCGAACGGCCCAAATCGTTCGATCTTCGTCGAACGATCGAACAGCCAATGTTCGAGTCGAACGTATGTTCGACTCGAACACGAAGCTCATCCCTACTGGTAAGTAGCCATCGTAGGGGAAACTCTGTGTTCTGATCCCCCATATCTCCAGGTCTTCGAGTTTTTGGTTGGGCAGATGGCTCAGATATTTATCATAAAAGTCCCTATATAATAGGGTCACTTGTGCCCCAGTATCTAGGATGGCTCTTGTGTAGACTCCCTCCACTTGAATGGGTACTAGTGGAGAGGGTCCTACCAGCTTTTCTGGGAATGGTTTCAGGGGGGCCTCTTCCCTTTGATCCCTGTGTTTTCCCTTAGGACTTTTCTTCTTCCATTTTTCTCTTGACTTCAATCCCTCTTGGGCTTGGTATGCATTGATATCTCTCTTTTTTTTAGGTGTATACTCCCGCCGAGGGACATTATTCCTTTTCGGAGGGGGTTTGCCCCCTTTCTTGCTGGACTTCTCATTAAATTTTGATCCAATGGAGCTTGCTGGAGATGGTGGGCACCCGTTTGACTCCTTCACCGGGGCCCTCTGGAGTTTTCCGCCGGCTTGCGATTATTAACTTTCTTTTTCTTTGGACTGGGACATACTTTTCCAATATGGCCAACTCCTCCACAGTTGTAGCAAATCGCCTCCCCCCAATCCTGTAAGGGAGCAGGTGCTGAGGTATCTGGGAACAGCTCCTTCTTCGGTCCCTCTTTCTCTGGGACCCTTGGATCCTTTGTCATCAAAGAGGTCAGCATCTCCAATACCTGAGACATCTGTGACTTCAGGGTATCTACTTCTGAGTCTCTTTCAGGGGTCATGGCTGATCTGACCATTACAGGTGTAGAAGAGGTGTATGTTTTGATGGCTTGCTGATCTTTTAGTAGAGCCTCTTCGTCTCTTATGATCTTCACCAGATCAGGGTAATTCAGTGATATGCCTCCTCCAGAGGTTTTCAGGTGGAGCCAGACCGGATCTGAACGTAGTGCTCCCTTTAGGATCTGCTTCATCCTTGCCGCATCTATGGCTTGGGGCACCATTCCCTTTTTCAGCACGATTTGGCAAAGCATCCTATTCAATCTTCTCACATACTCCGACAGTTTTTCTCCTGGTTGCTGAAAAGTGTGTTCAAACTGATACACCAGTTTTGTCACCTTCTCCAACTGACCAAACTCTTCCTGCAGCATGGCCAAGTAGTCGTAGGCTGTGCAGGCAGCATTGCTAAACCGGAAACTTTTTACAGCTTCAGCAGCCGCGCCTTTCAAACTCTCAATCACGCGCTGCTTCTTCTGCGCTTCAGGCACCTCCCATGTCTCTACCGCTAGTAATGCCTGCTCGATCCAGGTATCAAAGCCTTCCTCCCCTGCAGGGACAGGCAGCTTCCCTGAAAAGATCCTTAGCTTTTGGTAACTAGCCTCTATGTGCACTGTGTTGGTTTTCTGACACTTAGTGAGCAGATCCCCTAGGGCAGTGGTTCTCAACTCCAGTCCTCAGGGCCCACCAACAAGCCAGGTTTGCAAGATAACTGAAATGCATCACAGGTGATATAATTTTCTGCTCAGGGATTGCAGTATTCTAGTCTGCATCTCATCAAGGTAATACTTAAAATCTGGCCTGTTAGTGGGTCCTAAGGACAGGAGTTGAGAACCACTGCCCCAGGGCATTTAAAAGTTCCGGCCCTATAGTAGTCAGGGGTGTCACCGGAGGTATCGTCCCTTTTAGCTTCTCTGATGTATGGGATGTCCCTGGCGGTGACCCCGGAGGGGATGGCGGGGGTGACTCCCTCTTCGCGGTCACTGCGTGCGCCAAACCATATGTCTTGTTGTCTAGCGTCTGCACACTTCGACCTCTAAAATTCCCGGGTATTCCATCCCTCCATTCTATCAGTGCATACTTGAACGAGGTTTCTGGATTCGACCTCATGTCCTACACCCATGACTCTCGATTCGAGGATAACGACACTAAGAGTCGCTCCACCGCATCCGTCGGCCATTCTTCTCCCGGGAGACTGAGGACCACTGACATGTCTGGGCTGGCCTTGACTGCCTCGCACGGCGCTTTTACCTCTAGCGGGTCCATGCCGATACCTTTGGCGTGTTTGATTGTCGCGTACAGGATCCCGGACTCTGAGCCCCCACATGTAGCGATACCCCCAACTTAAGAGAGCCGCTGATATTATTTTGGGCCCTGTACACAGTACTGCCAACCCCCGGCAATCTACTCGACCCTCCCCTGGCACAGCTAGTCTAGGGAATGATAGACTGGTAATGTCTCTGCGATTGTCTATGACACAGTCCCACAATAAAGCAAACAGTGATAAAGTACAGTAATTGACACTGATACCGGAGTACTTAACTATAGCAACTTTACTTTAGTATAAAAGTTAGGTAGAAGTACAGTACATCATAACACATGCAGAGCCCTGCAATATTAGTAACACTTAGCAATACTGTATAGAAATACTAGCACACCACGCTGCAGCTATCCTCCCCGTGAGCAATATGGCGCCCAATAAAGTCTTATGCTACCCAGTCAGGCCTGACTTAAAGTAAGGTACAGTCTTAGGGTGAAGAATCTTCACATGCAAGGAAATCGGCGGTGCACATCAGGAACAACAATTTGTAATCCAACAGAACTGTATCTCAGCAAAGTAACAACTCCCAGGAGACTATCAAACTCAGTTCTGGAAATAGTCTCCTGCTAGGATAGTTGGTATAACACTAAGGGCCAAAGCAGTCAGTAAGCCTAAACAAAGTACTTGGCTATAACTTTGAGCAGGTGCTCTCTCACCACCCTGGACTTAGTCCCTGTCCGTAACTTCCACCGCTGTGTATCCGCACACAGGGTCTGCGATAGCCGGGTCTTCGGTCCTCCTGAGGTCAGTGAGAAACAAATGGAGATCAGGTGCCACACAGGCTCCGCAGTGGAGTGGAAGGCTCTTTGGAAGCGCACAAGGCCCAGGCTTCAGGCCTTGCACAAGCAGGGAGTCCGCACAGGGGATCCTCTTGCTAGCAGGGCGGTGTTCCAAAGAGGCCGAGCTCCGCCTCCGCTTCACCTTTATAGCCCACCCCATGAGTCTCTGCGGTTGGCAATGCACCTTGGGTGCTAAACGTGGTTCTGGGTATCGTAGTCCTGAGGCCTTAAAGGAGACCCCCGCTACATATATATATATATATATTGTAATGTTCGGGGAACCAGCTAGATCGCAGGACACAGGCTTTTCAATCCAAAATAAGGTTTATTAAACTTAAATGGCTTTACAGCAGCAAAAACAAAAGAAATACCAGTCTCACCGACTTGTAGAGTTCAGAACTGCTACCGCAGTTTAACAGTCCTTTCTTGAGGTTGTAGGTAGCTTCCCCAGCTAACAGGCTTCCAGGCAGGCCACTGCCATGTACATTCACAGCTTTTCACAGCCTCCACAGCTTTGCAATGTCCACCATTCACCATGCAGTCTTCACTATACTCCTTCACTCTCTCACCTACAACTTCCTGTCTCTCTTAAACCACTTCCTTGGACAGGTGTGTTAACCATTGCTGTTCCCTTAAAGGAACCACAGCCCAAACAGAGGGGAAATATAGCGTCCTTCCCGGACCCAGCCACGGCGTCCTGTACATATCCCCCCCCCTGTGCCCCAACGCCAAGGAGGTGGAGGCAACAGTGGAGCTAAAACAATGGACTCGGGAGAGGGCATCTGCATTTTGATGCAGTCTCCCGGGCCTATGCTCCACTACAAATTTAAATTCCTGGAGCGCCAGGAACCAACGTGTAATTCTGGCATTAGTCCCTTTACCTTGCCTCATCCATGTTAAAGGGGCATGGTCAGAAATTAACCTAAACTTCCTTCCCAAGAGGTAATATCTGAGGGATTCCAGAGCCCACTTAATGGCCAGACATTCTCGTTCAACTATAGCGTAGTTTTTCTCCGCTGGTGTCATTTTCCTACTGAGGAAGACTACTGGGTGCTCCTCACCATGAACAACCTGTGACAACACAGCTCCCAATCCTACATCGGAAGCATCAGTCTGGACAACAAACTCGTTTGAAAAATTGGGTGCTATCAGGACAGGGTGTTGGCACAGTGCTGACTTGAGCTCCAAAAAAGCCTTTTCAGCATCTGCATTCCATTCCACCATGACCGATTTCCGTCCCTTAGTCAGATCGGTCAATGGAGCCGCCAATGTGGCAAAGTTGGGTACGAATCTCCTGTAGTATCCCACCATGCCCAGGAATGCACGTACCTGCTTTTTTGTGAGGGGGCGGGGCCAATTCTGTATAGCCTCTACCTTGTTAACCTGAGGTTTCACCACCCCTCTACCTACAATATAGCCCAGGTATTTCACCTCCTCCATTCCCAAAGCACATTTTTCAGGGTTTATTGTAAACCCCTCCTTCCAAAGAGAGTCCAGTACTGCCTGGACTTTGGGCAAGTGTGATTCCCAGTCTCTGCTAAAAATGACTATGTCGTCCAAGTACACTGAGGCATACTCCCGGTGAGGTCGTAAAATCCTATCCATTGCTCGCTGGAAAGTGGCTGGAGCAGTTTGTAGTCCAAAAGGCATTCTTTTGTACTGAAAACTCCCCTCTGGGGTAGAAAAAGCAGTTTTCTCTCTAGCAGCCTTAGTCAACGGGATTTGCCAATACCCCTTGGTAAGGTCTAATGTTGTAATATACCTGGCTGGACCTAGTCTCTCAATAAGCTCATCTACCCGGGGCATGGGGTAGGCATCAAACCGTGAAACCTCATTAAGTTTCCGGAAATCATTGCAGAATCGCAGATTCCCGTTGGGCTTTGGTACCAACACAATCGGGCTCGACCACTCACTCTGCGACTCCTCAATGATCTCCAGGTCCAGCATCTTCTTCACTTCCTCTGAAACGGCCTTCCTTTGAGCCTCTGGGATGCGGTAGGGCCGGACAAAAACTTTGACTCCAGGTGCGCGTGATAATATCATGTTCTATGACACTAGTTAGCCCTGGCAAGTCTGAAAACTTTTCTTTATTTCTCTGCAAGAACTCCTTTGCCTGCTGACTTTGGATTTTAGACAGGGTACTTGCTACTTGGACACTCTCCACCCCAACCTGAGGCTCAAGTCTTGCACTAGCCAGGGAGGTCACCGGTTCCCTGTCTGTCCAGGGCTTTAACAAGTTGACATGATATATCTGATACGGTTTCCTCTTGCCTGGCTGGTGGACTCTATAATTTACCTCTCCCACTTTTTCCACAACTTTAAAGGGACCTTGCCATCTGGCCAAGAATTTACTTTCCACAGTGGGAATTAGCACCGCTACTCGATCCCCCACTTGGAAGTGCCTTATTTTAGCAGCCCTGTTATAGACCCGTCGTTGAGCCTCCTGGGCTTTTTGCAAATGCTCTTTGACTAGTGGCATCACAGTTTGGATCCTTTCCTGCATTTGGGAGACATATTCAAGAACACTCTTATGCTGAACAGGTTCACTTTCCCATTCCTCTTTAATAAAGTCAAGTAGTCCGCGAGGTCTCCGCCCATATACCAACTCAAAGGGCGAAAACCCAGTGGAGGCCTGGGGCACTTCCCTGATAGCAAACAGGAGAGCTGGTAACAGGCAGTCCCAGTCTTTCCCATCCCTTTGTACCACTCTCTTTAGCATAGACTTAAGGGTCTTGTTAAAGCGTTCCACTAACCCGTCCGTTTGGGGATGGTAGACCGATGTGCGCAGCTGTTTAATCCGGAACAGCTTGCACACATCGGCCATAACTCTCGACATAAATGGGGTGCCCTGGTCTGTGAGTATTTCCTTGGGAAAACCAGTCCGTGTAAACAACTGGAATAATTCCCAGGCAATAGCCTTAGAGGAGGTATTCCGCAGTGGAAGCGCCTCAGGATATCGGGTGGCATAGTCAAGAATCACCAATATGTAGGAGTAACCTCGAGTCGACTTTACCAAGGGACCCACTATATCCATGGCTATCCTCTCGAATGGGACCTCAATTATGGGCAGAGGGACCAAAGGGCTCCGGAAGTGGGTCACCGGAGCGGTCAACTGACAGGTGGGACAAGAGGCACAGTATTTCTTTACCTCTGCTTTCAGACCTGGCCAGTAAAACCGGTCGGTGATCCGTGCTTCCGTCTTCTCAACTCCCAGGTGTCCCCCTAACACATCATCATGGGCCAGGTCTAGGACCTTTCGTCTATATTGTTGGGGTACCAACAATTGTTCTACCACATTTTCCCTCACCTTGGTAACCCGATACAACAACTCATTATACATTGCGAAGTGTGGCCACCGCTCATTTGCACCTGGCTCTTGGGGAACCCCATTTCCTACTACAACTTGTTCCCGTGCACGGGCCAAAGTGAGGTCCTGCATCTGAGCAGTACCAAACGCCCCCTGGGGAACACCCAAATCTGGCAGGGCAGGGGTAGAGGCCAATTCCTCATCCTCTTCCCCCAGCATTACCTGAAGTGGGGAAGATCCTCCCCCCTCAGTGTTTTGGTAGGTCTGTGGACCACATGTCTTGACATTATCAACAGTATCAGCTCTACTTTCATCACCATTAACCCAACCATTAGCAATTTCATCATTTGGATCCACATTAAGAACATTTGGCAGTTCAGGGTTATTCCTCTCAGCAGCAGGAACAGGGAGGCTAGTTTCTCCCCAATCTCTGAACTGTTCTCCTTGTTCCCACAGTTTTGTAAACAACGGACAGTCTCGTCCTATTATAACATCATGTACCAAGTTCTTTACCACCCCCACCTCTTGAGTACCAGTGCCACATGCTGAGGAGATGGTCACCGAGATGAGAGGGTACTCTCTAGTGTCCCCGTGAATGCACACCACCCGTAAGGTTTTTCTTACCGGACCGATCTTCCCAATTACTCTAGGATGAACCAGGGTTACCATGCTTCCGGAGTCCAACAAAGCCCTGGCAGGGAGGTGGTTCACTTGGACTTCACACTCAAATTTTTCCTCACCCAGGTCGAGATGTGTGGTGCATACTTTATGGGCATAAAAAGACCCCCTCCGAAGAACCCCGCATTCCATGGGCTCCTCTTGCAGTGGGCAGTGTGCCCGGGTATGACCCCAGGAATGACATTGCCAACATTGTACATCCCCTCCTCTCCGAACTGGAACAGAACGCTGAGGAGGTACTGGGAGTGACTCTTGACCTTCCGGGGTGTTTGTTGCAGGACTCCTTGGAACATCCTTTCGAAGGGCAGCAGTTGGTCGAACAGGCCGTGGCAGACTGGGCCCTATGCGCTTGGTAGGTCCGAGCAGGTCCTCCACCACCGTATATCGTTCTACCATCTCGACAAGGAGGTTTGCTGTCTTGGGGTCTCCATGGCTGACCCACCGTTGAAGGTCGTCTGGCAGGGATCTCAGGTATCGGTCCAGCACGACCCGTTCCACGATTTGGGGGCCAGACAACACCTCAGGCTGCAGCCATTTTTTTACCAGTTGCACCAGGTCATGCATTTGAGACCGGGGTGGCCGATCTGGACGATACTTCCATTGGTGTACTCGTTGGGCCCGAACGGCCGTAGTCACCCCCAGACGAGCCAGAATTTCTGCCTTTAACTTTTGATAGTCTTTAGCATCATCGGGTGGCAGGTCAAAGTAGGCTTTTTGAGGATCTCCGGTGAGAAAAGGGGCAATGAGGCCGGCCCATTGGTCCTGAGGCCACCCTTCGCTCTCTGCCGTCCTCTCAAATGTAGCAAGAAATGCCTCTACATCATCGCTCAGGGACAACTTCTGCAGAAAATGGCTTGCCCTCACAGTCACCTGGTTGCCAGGGGCAACAGCTGCTTGTTCCTGAGACAGCTGCTGCACTGCTTCCTTTAAGGCAGTAACCTGAGCCTGCATAACCTCTTGTTGGGTCGCTTGCTGGGCTGCCAACTGGGCCACCAACACTCGAGTATTTTCTTGCTGCAGAGCCAGCGCCTCTTTGTGGTGAGTTTGTTGTACCTCCAGCTGGGTTGCTAAGCGCTGATTAGCTTCCTCATGGTGAGTCTGCGCTTGCATATTAGCCAGGGACAGCTGTTTAATTAGCTCCTCCATTGTTTCAGATTTCAATGTTTGTGCAGCTTTAACCCAGGACATAAATCCAATGTACTGTCCCTTTAACTGTTCAGTTCAATGTAAAAAAAAAAAAAAATGTTTTGTTTTTTTCTTCTTATGCCTGTTATTCTGTCCTGCCTGCATTCGAGCACCAGTGTAATGTTCGGGGAACCAGCTAGATCGCAGGACACAGGCTTTTCAATCCAAAATAAGGTTTATTAAACTTAAATGGCTTTACAGCAGCAAAAACAAAAGAAATACCAGTCTCACCGACTTGTAGAGTTCAGAACTGCTACCGCAGTTTAACAGTCCTTTCTTGAGGTTGTAGGTAGCTTCCCCATCTAGCAGGCTTCCAGGCAGGCCACTGCCATGTACATTCACAGCTTTTCACAGCCTCCACAGCTTTGCAATGTCCACCATTCACCATGCAGTCTTCACTATACTCCTTCACTCTCTCACCTACAACTTCCTGTCTCTCTTAAACCACTTCCTTGGACAGGTGTGTTAACCATTGCTGTTCCCTTAAAGGAACCACAGCCCAAACAGAGGGGAAATATAGCGTCCTTCACGGACCCAGCCACGGCGTCCTGTACAATATATATATATATATATACACACAACATTCCAGTGTGGTTGTACACTGTCCCTAATAGACACAGGGTAACTTAGACATAGGAGGTGCATGAGCAGCTGAAACAAGGGTTTCCCAACCTCTCCAAGAGATTCTGGGTTCCACGGGCCCCCCGCCCAAAGTGACTCCCGTCACACATGCATACACCACATTTGTGCCTGCAATCATCCATATGCATGAGCCTTATTGTCAGTCCTTTAAACTGCACACTCTGACTCTTTGCGCTGTCTTTTCTTCTTTCATTACAGACTGCTCCACCTTTGTCAATCACAGCGTCAGTAATGTAACTACTAGTGGATTTCACATTAGGTGGAGCACCGACTGTCCTGACAACCACCTTTATAACATACAGATAACATCTTCAAAGGAAATTCACAGGAGCGACAATGTATCCGGGACATCTCTGAATATAAGTGGCCTGAATTATGGGGAACTATACACTGTGCTGGTCACATTCCACACCTGTTCTGGAGAAACACAGTCATGGGAGGAGAAAGTGAAAACAGGTAATCATGCATGGGATTTTCCTCATATCATTCAGGCCACATTCACATTGCAGCATTGATAGCGTTGGTACTCTTCTGTGCCAGTCATTTAAAGGAAAAGTTCACCTTTTGGAACATGCTACATGTTCTACCCGTATTTAGGGTGGAACATTTAGCAGGTTCCAGCTCCTGCCGCCTCTCCCTTCCAGATCTCAATTCTCCCCACACCCGTTGTCACAATTCAAAAACAGCACAGACGCATGGGCAGAGCACTCTATATCTAATTCAGTTTCCTGTGAATGAATGAACTACAAGTACTGTCATCCACTGCGGGAGATGGTTCTGAAAGAACTGCGAGGATGCTGATAGGGTTGCCACTTTTTCTTCAAGCCAAACCCAAACTAACTTTTTTATTATTTTTAATATACACTATAGGATTGTAACAGACCTGGGACACCTTTGAGCACTCCAAAGAGAATAGTAATGCAGAGTGTATAGTGCCCCCTCACCCTCCTGTCAGGCCTTGTTCCGAGCCACATTCCTGTCTGAATAATGTGTCCAGGTTTCAGGTGGACTGAAACCGGGACACATGATTCAAAACCCCGGACTTTCCGGGTGAATCCCAGACAGGTGGCAACCCTAGATGCTGATGAGCTTGTGGTTCATTCACATACCCTGCAGCTTTCAAACTGACAGAATTATTATTACTGTTATTCAGGATTTATATAGCGCCAACAGTTTGCACAACGCTTTACAACATGGGGGCAGACAGTACACTTACAATACAGATCAATACAGGAGGGATCAGAGGGCCCTGGTCATTAGAGCTTACAATCTAGGTGGGAGGATCAAGTGGAACAAAAGTTAATAACTGTGGGGGGATAAACTGATGGAGAAAATGAAAATGCAGTTGTTATGCCTTGTATACACGGTCAGAATTCCCAATGAAAAAAGTCTGACAGATTTTTTTCATCGGATATTCCGACCGTGTGTGTGCCCCATCGGACTTAATTCCGAGGAATTCCGTTGGAGTTTAGATAGAGAACATGTTCTCTTTTACTCCGATGGAATTCCATCGGAATTCCGATGTGCTTTTGGCCGGACAATAGTCTGACCGTGTGTACGGGGCATTAGGTGTAGGTAGGATAGGCTTCTCTGGAGGTATGGAGGTATGAGCTGAAAGCTGCAGGGCTTGTCTGCAGAAGTCTGACATTGCACCTCTGATCACAGCTGCAATGCTTTCCAGGCTCCTTCAGGGAAAAATATTAAATGCACATTTTTTTCTGCAAAAATACGTGCATTTATTATTTTTCGAAATAGGTGAACTTATCCTAAAGGGCTCGCTCACCCCAGCTGTGTTGGGTTATCCAAGCAGTTCAAATGCAAGAACAAGATAATTTAATTTGCCTTATGTCCTAGGGCTTTAGTTCACACCAATGAGCTGTGTTGTTATGCGCTGGGAAAAGAAGAACGTGTTGCATTCTTGCAGAGCATGTTCCAATGTGCTGTAATACATCGTAATCTGCTGCAATGCATAACAATTACATGCAACACTGGAAAACCTAGCACTGCAAAGGGGTTTAAAGCTAACTGCAGGTATGGATATATTTGCATAGTTACATTGGTCTAGCTTGGAAAACTGTAAGTATACATATACCACACCTGTGGGATCTCTGTGGAAGCCGAGAATCACCATAGTAGTCTCCACTACTCCAGTGATTTTCGCTGTCTTCTGGGTCTTGTGTATAGTAGCCACAGTGGGTTACCCACTCAGCACTGTGCCATTCACAGACGCCCTGCATTTTTTTCTCAATCGATGCAAGGTATTCTCTGATTGGAAAAGGTGAAGAGTCGGGACAGTGATGTTATGATCTCCCCCTGGTCCAATCAGAGAATGCTTTGTATTTATAAAAAAAAAAATGCAAGGCGCCCTGTAATCGCACCCATGTTGAGCTGGTGAGCTAGAGTTTCTATGTACCACTCGCCACAGAATCCCAACGAGAGCCGTAGCATCAGAGACTAGTAGCCTGATTCTCTGCTTCTGCAGGGATCCCACGAATGTGAAATATACATACTTTTATTTTTCCAGGCTGGACCAATGTAAACTATAAAAATCCATACCTTGAATTAAGCTTTAACAATGCAGAGCATGTGCACAACATATACCAGAGCAGAGCACAACAAATACCAGAGCAGTGCAGAGCATGTGCACAACAAATACCAGCGTTCACGCACCTATTGATGTGAATGAGCCCTTAATGGCATTCCAATGCAGCTTTGTTGCAGTGCACTACAAGGCAGGATAACCTTCACATACACACCCGCGCAGTGATCATTTTCTACCACTAGATGTCAGTATAATACTTCCTGACCTTTCCCTAGTTCTGCCTTGCATTTGATGTATGAACAGCAGTTGCAGTGAGCAGATAGGGATCATGATCTTTCAGCATTTAGCAAGGCATTTAAAGGAGAATTCCAGGCAAAACACAAAATTCTGTAACTAACGAGCAATTTGAATTGTTATTACCTTTGCCAGTTTTATCTTTCTGAATGCCACTTCTTTTTTTCCACAACTTTGCTTGCTCCATGTCTGCGGGAATGTTTTTGGCATTCATGAATGGGTGAAACAGTTGTCAGGCGATGTTCCTTAGAAATGTCTAGTAGCCAATCAGTGTACTTACCAGACATTGTTATAGCCAAAGCGAACACAACACAACTGTTGGTATAAAGTAGTTGCTTGTGTATCTAGCCCAACCCTCCAAACTCCTAGATATAATCTATGGGACCAGAAGAAAGCCCTTTCTGTCCTGTAAAAAATGGGTATAAAAAATAAATAAAAAATCACCCCCTTCCCCACCCCCAAAATACAACAACAAAATATAGAGTAGTAAATGGAATAGTGCTGCTCCAGGTCAGCCCGCCGCCACAATCCCATGCACACTTCCCGTTTGGGTGCAAGCTCAGTTTATCACACTTGACATAATGTAAGCATCGAAACTTGGACAGCTGTACTCACAAATAGAATCCATCTTTATTGTAGCATAAAAAGCAACATAGTGCAGTAAAAAGACACTGTGGGGAATGAGAAAAAAGTCAACATGTTTCGTGCTGTATCAGCACTTAATCATGACTTCAATTGGAGTCATGATTAAATGCTGATATAGCATGAAACACATTGACATTTTTCCATTCCCCACAGTGTCTTTATGCCGTACTATGTTGCTTTTTATGCTACAATAAAGATGGATTCTATTTAGGGTGCAGCTGTCTAGATTTTGGTGCTTACAAAAAAATATGTCATACAAACTGTTCCCTGTAGTGGTTATTATCTGCAACATCTGAATTGCTTTGCTGAAAATTACAGAGGGACAAATACTGAATGGAACTCTGAAGATCGAAAACTGGAACCTCACGGAACCCCTGCAGAATCCGAATTCTTCAGAGTACGCAGAGTTTGTGAAGACATTCACCTCAGAGGTAAGATCTTATGCTTGTCATGTTCACCCATTTACAGCACAGTTTAGAGGTGTCCCCATTGGGAAATTTGATCCTGAGTACTGCTGTGTACCAGATACAGAGAAGATAGACACCCTCCTGGAAAAGCTCAAAGATGCAGGGAGATGACCTCAAAGTAAAAAGGATTATTTTACTAAAAGAGTACATAGGGATATTACATAGTTGGTAAGGTTGAAAAAAGACACCAGTCCATCCAGTCAACCTGTGGTGTGTGAGTGTGCTTGTGTTTATGTCAATAGTACAATGTATATCCCTGTATGTTGTGATCATTAAGGTGCCCATCTAATAGTTTTTTGAAACTATTGATGCTCCCTGCTGATACACTGCTTGTGGAAGAGAATTCCACATCCTTACCACTCTTACAGTAAAGAACCCTCTACCAGTGGTGACTGGTGCTCCATCGGTCGGGGGGGGGGAGCGGAAGACACACCATACCCCCCTCTCCTGGTTGCCGCCCCGCTCGCTTGAACTCTGGCCCAACAGGCCCCCTGTCAGCCCATGCAGGCGGCTTCCCACCTCCATATCCTCCTCCGTGTCCTGGCCGTCGCTTCTCCTCCCGGCCAATCGCGTCTTTGGACTCCCGGCCCATCGGGTCTTAGGACTCCCAGCCAATGGGGTCCCGCTTCCTGATTGTCCGGGAGGTGCAAAAGAAAAGACATTAGCGAATATTAATTTGCTAAAGTCACACAACTGGGTAGGCTCAGTGGTCTGTGCCCCGGCGCCCTACATGTATATTAGGGGCCAAATGCATGGATTAGGGGGGGGGGAGGCGCCCATGCACCCATAATGAGCATCTGCCACTGCCCGCTACGCAGTTTAAGGTTAAACAGATTCTCTTCCAATTTCAGTGAATGGCTGCATGTCTTTATAAATTCCCTTTAATTGAAAAGTTTGTTCCCTGTGCTAGGGTCACCAGTATGGTATTTGTACATTGATATCAAATCCCCTCTCAAGCGTCTCTTCTCCAGGGAGAATAAGTTCAATGCTTGCAGTCTTTCCCCATAGCTGATGTCCTCCAGTCCCTTTATTAGCTTTGTTGCCCTTCTCTGGACTCTCTCCAGTTCCAGCACATCCTTCCTGAGGACTGGTGCCCAGAACTGGATGGCATACTCAAGATGCGGCCGCACCAGAGTCTTGTAGATTTGGGAGAATTATTGTTTTATCTCTGGAGTGAATCCTCTATTTAATGCATGTCAATATTCTGTTGGCTTTGCTTGCAGCAGCTTGGCATTGCATGTCATTGCTGAGCCTGTCATCTACTAGGATCCCCAGGTCCTTCTCCATCCTAGATTCCCCCAGAGGTTCTCCCTCTAGCGAGTAACTTGCATTTGGATTTTTAGCCCCCAAGTGCATTACTTTACATTTTTCAACATTAAACCTCATTTGCCATGTAGTTTCCCACCCAATTATTACTCTGCTCCACATGACCGTAGTAATGACCTGGAACCTTAGTACCTTTCTGGTCATTACTACGGTCATGTGGAGCAGAGTTTAGCACAAACCAGGATCTGTTTGCAGCCAGGTGCTACCTGCAGTGATTATCCCAGGATTCAGATCCATCTCTCTTTACCTGATATATGGACTTTTTTTCTCTTTATTTATATTTTGCACGTAGAACTTTATACACAGGTGTGTTTTGTTACTTAATAGGTTGATTTTAGCGCAATCATATTATCCTTTTATTATATTGCCCTACTTAACTTTGTGTCGTCTGCAAATATTGAGATTGAGCTGTTTATCCCATTCTGTATATCCTTTATGAATAAATTAAACAGAATTGGTCCCAGGACAGATCATTGGGGGACCCCAGTTACCACACCAGACCATTCTGAGTACCGTATATACTCGAGTATAAGCCGAGTTTTTCAGCACATTTTTTTGTGCTGAAAATGCCCCCCTCGGCTTATACTCGAGTCACCCTTTTGCGCCTGAACTTGGGGACCAGGTATCGGCCGCCCGTAGGTCCCCTGGATCCCAAACCTGGCACACATATAGCCCCACTCTTTCTCTACAAGTGTACAAAGTTTGTTGTCCGGAGGACCTACAGCCGGGGAGCACCGATTTTTCAAATCCGGGCACCCCTTCCATAGACTCCCATGTTAAACGGTCATTTCTCCGGTAATTTTGGAGACCTGGTACCGACCGGCCGTAGGTCCCCTGGACCCGAAACCTGGCACACATGTAGCCCCAGTTCTCCTCTATAAGTGTGCAAAGTTCTGGGGTCTGGGGAACTTACGGCCGCGGAACACCGATTTTTCAAAGCCGGGCACCCCTTCCATATACTCCCATGTTAAACTAGTCAAGGACACAGTGAGGCATGGGCACAGTGAGGCATGGGCACAGTGAGGCATGCACATGGACACAGTGAGGCAAATTGAGGCACGGTGAGGCATGCAGATGGACACCCTACGCTTATACTCGAGTCAATATGTTTTCCCAGTTTTTTGTGATAAAATTAGGTGCCTCGGCTTATATTCGGGTCAGGTTATACTCAAGTATATACGGTAATCAATATTCATCACCACCCTTTGGACAGGCCCCTGTAGCCAGTTTTTAATCCAGGTACTCACCCTATGGTCCATGCCAACAGACCTTAGTTTGTAAAGTAAACTTTTGTGGGGAACTGTATCAAATGCCTTTGCATAATCCAGATACACCACGTTTTTGGGCCTTCCTTTATCTAGATGGCAGCTCACTTCTTCATTAAATGATAATAGATTGGTCTGGCAAGAACGATTCTTCATGAATCCATGCTGACTACTACTAATGATAATGTTTTCATTACTAAAATCTTGTATATAGTCCCTTATCATCCCTCCAATAGCTTGCAGACTATTGATGTTAGGCTGACTGGCCTGTTGTTCCCAGGGATATATCTTGGCCCTTTTTTAAATATTGGTACCATGTTGGCTTTTCTCCAGTCAGCTGGTACCATTCCAGTCAGTAAACTGTCCATAAAAATGAGGAACAATGGTCTGGCTATAACCTGACTGAGTTTCTTAAGGACCCTCGGGTGTAAGCCATCTGGTCCCAGGGATTTATTTATGTTTAAGCGGAGCTCCACCCAAAAAAGGAACTTCCGCTTTAAGTGCTGGTGACCCCCTGACATGCCACATTTGGCATGTCATTTTTCTGGGGGGGGGAGCAGGTACCCTGTTTTTAGAGGCACCCAGTCCCCACTTCCTCTCCTGGCGCCGCCAGAAGGAAGATCACCTCTCCCCCTCCCTCCCTGCAATCTTCTGGGACACATCACAGGTCCCAGAAGATTGCCTGGCCATTCGCAGCGCGGCTCATGCATGCACAGTACACACCCGGCTGTAAAGCCACAGCCGGGAGCCCACAGTTAGAATGACAGCGCCGTGGAAAGGAGGGGGAGAGGAGCGTTGCGTCCTGCACCCGCATTGCTGGACCGTGGGACAGGTGAGTGTCTGATTATTAAAAGTCAGCAGCTACACTTTTTGTGAAGACCGAGGAGAAGATTACATTCAAAACATTTGCCTTCTCTTTGTCTTTTGTAACCAAGTTACCGTCATCATCCTTTATGGGGACATGTTCTGGCCTCCCTTTCTTACTGTTTATATATTTAAAGAATTGTTTTTATTTTTTTTACTCTCCTCCGCTATGTGCCTTTCATGGTCTATTTTAGCTGCCCAGATTGCGCTCTTACAATTCCTATTTGCATTATTTGTATTGTTGAAATGCTGACAATGACCCCACAGCCTTATATTTTTTTTCAGTTTTTTTTTTTTCTTTTTGCTTTTATATGCATTTTTACGTTAGAGTTTAGCCACCCAGGATTAATTTTAGTTCTTTTAAATGTATTTCCCGTTGGAATGCACTGGCCAATACCTTTTTTTTGTATGCTCTTAAAGCACTCCCATTTTTCTGCCATGTTCTTAGTTCCTAGGATTTTATCCCATTTAATATTGTAGTTGATACTAAGAACAGATTTCCACTTCTATCAGTTTTTATTGCTGTCTTTGTCTCCATGTGGGAGATACACCCTTCTGTTTGTACTACTGACTGTTGCCATTCAGACGTGTGGCTCATTCAGACGTGTGGCTATAAATACCATGACAGGTGATGAGGAGGCTTCTTCCTCACTGCCTGTTTCAACCCTGAAAATGCAGACTCTCCATGCTGTAATGCATACAGTTACAGAACGATTACCCCATTCACTGCATTGGGTTGCTTTCAGCGGCAGTGCCACCCATTAAATGCAACATGCTGTTACATTTTTTGTCTCATCATGGATGTGGTATGTGCCCTGAGAAGCTATATCTCCTTGTTCAGGTGTTTTTACAAGAGATCGGAAGTTCAACATCTCCTTAAGGCCACCAAATTGTGCATTCCTCTTACCTGGAAATGCCCGCAACCACCGACCATTGGTCTTTGGCTTAACCGGGTAGAAGAGATCAACAAGATGGAAGATCTGGTGCTTACGGCACAGCATAAATGTGAAGGATATTCCAAAACCTGGATGCTGTGGAATATGATTCCATATACAAACAGAGTCATGCTAACAATTGGCAATTATTAGTATAAAAACATAATGAGAAATATATAACACGTGCTAAAATAAGTCCAAGCATAGAATCCGAAGGGATGCTAGGAAAATTGATTGTTAAGTTCTCCTCATATGTGACCCAGGGTGAAATACAGTCAGGTCCATAAATATTGGGACATCGACACAATTCTAATCTTTTTGGCTCTTTACACCACCACAATGGATTTGAAATGAAACGAACAAGATGTGCTTTAACTGCAGACTTTCAGATTTAATTTGAGGATATTTACATCCAAATCAGGTGAACGGTGTAGGAATTACAACAGTTTGTATATGTGCCTCCCACTTTTTAAGGGACCAAAAGTAATGGGACAGATTAACAATCATAAATCAAACATTCACTTTTTAATACTTGGTTGCAAATCCTTTGCAGTCAATTACAGCCTGAAGTCTGGAACGCATAGACATCACCAGACGCTGGGTTTCATCCCTGGTGATGCTCTGCCAGGCCTCTATTGCAACTGTCTTTAGTTCCTGCTTGTTCTTGGGGCATTTTCCCTTCAGTTTTGTCTTCAGCAAGTGAAATGCATGCTCAATCGGATTCAGGTCAGGTGACTAACTTGGCCAATGCATAACATTCCACTTCTTTCCCTTAAACTCTTTGGTTGCTTTCGCAGTATGCTTCGGGTCATTGTCCATCTGCACTGTGAAGCGCCGTCCAATGAGTTCTGAAGCATTTGGCTGAATATGAGCAGATAATAATATTGCCCGAAACACTTCAGAATTCATCCTGCTGCTTTTGTCAGCAGTCACATCATCAATAAATACAAGAGAACCAGTTCCATTGGCAGCCATACATGCCCACGCCATGACACTACCACCACCATTCACTGATGAGGTGGTATGCTTTGGATCATGAGCAGTTCCTTTCCTTCTCCATACTCTTCTCTTCCCATCACTCTGGTACAAGTTGATCTTGGTCTCATCTGTCCATAGGATGTTGTTTCAGAACTGTGAAGGCTTTTTTAGATGTTGTTTGGCAAACTCTTATCTGGCCTTCCTGTTTTTGAGGCTCACCAATGGTTTACATCTTGTGGTGAACCCTCTGTATTCACTCTGGTGAAGTCTTCTCTTGATTGTTGACTTTGACACACGTACACCTACCTCCTGGAGAGTGTTCTTCATCTGACACACATACACCTACCTCCTGGAGAGTGTTCTTCATCTGGCCAACTGTTGTGAAGGGTGTTTTCTTCACCAGGGAAAGAATTCTTCGCTCATCCACCACAGATGTTTTCCGTGGTCTTCCGGGTCTTTTGGTGTTGCTGAGCTCACCGGTGCGTTCTTTCTTTTTAAGGATGTTCCAAACAGTTGATTTGGCCACACCTAATGTTTTTGCTATCTCTCTGATGGGTTTGTTTTGTTTTTTCAGCCTAATGATGGCTTGCTTCACTGATAGTGACAGCTCTTTGGGTCTCATATTGAGAGTTGACAGCAACAGATTCCAAATGCAAATAGCACACTTGAAATGAACTCTGGACCTTTTATCTGCTCCTTGTAAATGGGATAATGAGGGAATAACACACACCTGGCCATGGAACAGCTGAGCAGCCAATTGTCCCATTACTTTTGGTCCCTTAAAAAGTGGGAGGCACATATACAAACTGTTGTAATTCCTACACCGTTCACCTGATTTGGATGTAAATACCCTCAAATAATTAAAGCTGAAAGTCTGCAGTTAAAGCACATCTTGTTTGTTTCATTTCAAATCTATTTTGGTGGTGTATAGAGCCAAACAGATTATAATTGTGTCGATGTCCCAATATTTATGGACCTGACTGTTCAAGTAGTCACCATTCATCACCATGTGCAAAGTCCGCAGAAGACACGGAACAGTAAAAATGCCTGCTTACCAACTAGAATGGACCTTTGCTCAAGAAAGGTCAAAAGCGCTTTTGGCCATATACCCAGCCAGGGTCTCGCAAAGATGTTCCTGCGGGGTTCACTTGAGCCAAGGTAGAGGTCATCCAACCACACTCTAAAGGGTATCATACCTGAAAATAGAGGATGCTCTACAGTGTAAAATCTTAGTGGTAATGTATTAAAATATAGAATCACACTTACATCAAAGCAGAAATAACATGCTAAAACATTCTCGCCAGCTGGCTACAGAAAGGCAACGTGCACTTCGGGGAACCGAGGTACACGATGATGTCAGCACATCGCTCTGCCCTTTGCGTTTCGTCACAGGATGACATCGTCCATTCCCCCTAGATGTGGAGTATGTTTAACTACTCTGAAGAAGGGAAAAGTACATTTTGAGGTGCAGCCAGATGATTGAGGGATGTTCTGTAGCGCCCCCTGCTAGGACATACCAAAACTTCCCATCAGTGTATTTGTTTGCCCGTTTATTTATTTCATCCCCAATTCTTTTATATATTTTTTTCCCCTTTTTCTTCTCCTACTATTTTCTTGGCCTTTCCTTCTTCCTCCCTCTCTCGTTTTTTCATCTACTTTACTCTAAACAAAAAGTTGGGCAGTTTTGCTTTCTGTGACCAGCTCTATATCATTTACAGCCTAAGTAATGGAAGCCTTTTGTAGCCCCCCCCTAACGGCTGGTTTGTAGATAACCTTGAAGGTCTTCATTGTTTGTGACTATTGTGACAGCAGGAAGGTAAAGTCACCTGGTTGCATCCAGGGGGGTAGATATATTTCGCCCAGATTCAGGCTTTACGCCGATTTATACAGCTAGGTGGAGAGTTGTATAAACCCAGCTGAGACTAGTGGGCTCATTGATGACTCATACCTCTAGGGAGAGGGCTGGGCGTCGTGCAGACAGGGAGTTGATGAGTCCAGCTGAACCTTGTCAGCTCATTTAGGCCTCTATAAGAAAGCCCAGATTCATTAGATGTTGGCTCATGCCTGGAAGCAGACCTGTGTGGACTGTCTAGGGAGAGTGAACCCCTGTGCGGTGAGAGAAAGCCTGTGTGGCTATATTTTGCTTGGACATTTAAAACCAGGGACTAGGACAGCACTAGGCTGATCCCAGTCGTTAGTTAGGAAACCTGTAAGTTTAGTCAGAGGTCAAGTTGACCAGGATTTATTTTGTGTTTGTTTTTTTTGCCTTGCTGTGTTTTTGTCACTGTAAATAGAAAATAAACCGCACCTTTTTTGATTTTGAAAACCACAACCTCCGTCTGCTGGGCCTGTTTTTGGGTGGGGAGCCCATCCCGGGGGTCACACATACCCGCTGCCGAGCTAGCCCCCTCACAGTTGGTGGAGAACCAGTGGCAGTTTTTTTTTAAGCCAGCATGGAGGAGATACTGAAACAGCTGGCTCTAGCAAATGCCAATCAACAGCAGACAAATGCAGGTTTGCAAAGGAGCCTTGCAGCCCAGCAGCAAGCTCATCAACAGAGCCTTGCAACTTTACAACAGAGTCTGGAGGCTCAGCAACAAGCCCAACAGCAATCTGAGGCCCGCTTCATAGACCTGTTGCAGAAGCAAGAGCAGAGACTACAACAACAGATGGAAGCAGTAATGCAGCAACGTCCGCAGACCGGTGAGGAAAGCCGTCCCACTAATACCGCGTCCTTTGGGGTGAGTCGTTTATTGACAAAAATGACTGGAGAGGATGATCCAGAGGTATTTTTGACCACATTTGAAAGGACCGCTGAAAGAGAAAAGTGGCCTGAGGAGCAGTGGGCTGGACTGGTGGCTCCTCTGTTAACGGGTGAATCGCAGAAAGCTTACTATGACCTAGAGCCTGACCAAGCAAAAGACTATGTGATGCTAAAAGCTGAAATATTGGCAAGGCTGGGTGTCACCCTGGCTGTCCGGGCTCAGCGTGTGCATAACTGGACTTTCCAGCTTGGAAAACCCCCCAGGTCTCAAATGTATGATCTCATTCACCTGAGCAGAAAGTGGCTACAGCCAGAGACTTTGTCCGCACCAAAGATTGTGGAACGTGTTGTAATGGATCGGTTTTTGAGAGCTCTTCCTACTGCCATCCAAAAGTGGGTAAGCCATGGAGACCCAGAGACGGCCGATGGTCTTGTGGATCGTGTGGAGAAATACTTGGCTACAGAGAACCTGACGGCCTCTTCCAGAGACACTCGGACTTTCCACCCTAAGACCAGACCATCCCCAGGGGCGGATAAGATGATTCCAAGGGGTAAGGGTGGAGAGAGTGAGAGGGTGGGAGCTCTACCCCAAGTTTGGCGAGAACAGCCTGGGAAATCAGCGGCTCAAGAGGCGGCAAGAAGGATCATTTGCTACCGCTGCCGGCAAGCGGGACATATTGCAGCAAATTGCCCGGTTTTGGAGGAACCCATGCAGTGTGACTTTCTGACGGGCAGACGTCAGTCGCTGTGTGCGACAGTCGCATGCACTGCCATTGGGGGAGACTCAAGAAACTGGAGAGGAGCCCACCTCCTCAGACGAAAACCTACCGTCTGTGGAGTTTTCTGATCTTGAGGTTCACAGGGAAAACTTTGCCACAGAACAGTTGAAAGACCCCGCCCTAATAAAGGCACGGGAAAACGTAGTGAAAATAGATGGCGAGTTAGTGAACCCAGATAATACCTGCACTTACCCATACTTCAGCGTAGAGAAGGACCTACTGTATCGGGTGGCAAAAAGGGCAGAAGAAACCGTTGAGCAGCTGGTGGTGCCCAAACCTTACAGGAAGTTGGTGTTGGAGTTGGCCCATGGGCACATTCTTGGAGGTCATCTGGGGACAGAGAAAACCCGAGAGAGGGTATTACAGAGATTCTATTGGCCTGGGGTGATGAAGGACATAGAAAATTATTGTTCCTCCTGCCCTGTGTGTCAGAGGTCGGCCCCGATGCCACACTTCCGTAGCCCGCTGGTCCCTCTACCCATCATTGAGGTCCCGTTTGAGAGAATCGCAATGGATTTGGTAGGTCCTATAATCAAGTCCGCTAGGGGGCACCAGTACATATTGGTTATAATGGACTATGCCACCCGTTATCCAGAAGCGATCCCTCTCAGAAATACCTCGGCCAAAACCATAGCCAAAGAGCTATCTCTTGTTTTTAGCCGGGTGGGTATTTGTAAAGAACTGCTTACGGACCAAGGTACACCCTTTATGTCCCGGGTTATGAAGGAGCTGTGTAAATTGTTCAAAGTGACGCAATTACGTACATCTGTGTATCACCCCCAAACCGATGGGCTGGTTGAAAGATTCAACAAAACCCTAAAACAAATGTTGAAGAAAGTGGTGGATAGGGATGGAAAGGATTGGGACTGTCTACTTCCTTATTTGATGTTTGCTATTAGGGAGGTGCCCCAATCCTCTACGGGATTCTCCCCCTTTGAGTTACTGTATGGGAGACACCCAAGAGGGCTGTTGGATATTGCCAAGGAAACTTGGGAAAGTGAGAGTTCTCCCCACAGGAGTGTGATTGAGCATGTCGCCCTGATGCAAGATCGAATTGCACAGGTAATGCCCATCGTGAAGGAACATTTGGCCCAAGCGCAGTTGGCACAGCAGAGAGTGTACAACCGTGGAGCCAAGACCCGTACCTTTTCCCCGGGGGATAGGATATTGGTACTTGTCCCTACGGTTGAAAGTAAATTCCTTGCCAAATGGCAAGGCCCCTACGAGATAATGGAAAAAGTGAGCGAAGTGAATTACAAGGTCAGACAACCAGGAAGGCGAAAGCCCGAACAGATCTATCACGTTAATCTGTTGAAAGCCTGGAGGGATAGAGAGTCCCTAGTCGCAGACACTTGGTCACCAGCTCAAACTGGTTGCGTGATTCCTGAGGTTGGAATCGCAGCCACCTTGTCACAACCCCAACAACAGGAGGTTAAGGAGTTTGTGCTTCGCAACAAGGAGGTATTCTCTGAGCTGCCGGGACAAACATCTGGGGTAGAGCATGACATTATTACCCCGCCCGGTGAAAGGGTGAAGTTAAAACCCTATCGGATCCCAGAGGCCCGACGGGAGGCAATACGGGAGGAAGTACAGAAAATGCTGAACTTAGGGGTGATAGAGGAGTCCCAAAGTGATTGGTCTAGTCCCATTGTGTTGGTGCCTAAACCGGATGGGAGCTGGCGATTTTGTAACGATTTTCGTCAGTTGAACAAAGTTACAAAATTTGACACCTACCCCATGCCACGTATAGATGAGTTGATCGACCGGCTGGGAACAGCCCGATACATGACGACTCTTGACCTCACAAAAGGGTATTGGCAAATCCCCCTGGCCAAGTCAGCCAAAGAGAAAACCGCATTTGTAACCCCAGACGGGGCGTTCCAATA
Source organism: Rana muscosa (assembly GCA_029206835.1). Classification (NCBI taxonomy): domain Eukaryota; kingdom Metazoa; phylum Chordata; class Amphibia; order Anura; family Ranidae; genus Rana; species Rana muscosa. Next base: position 53,660,457 of record CM055117.1, on the reverse strand, counting down.
TAAAAGAATGCCGTTCGGGTTACAGAATGCGCCGGCCACATTCCAGCGGAAAATGGACCAGATGCTGAGGCCCCATCGGAAGTATGCTGCGGCTTACCTGGATGACGTAATTGTCCATAGCACAGATTGGGCCTCACATCTGCCAAAAGTGCAAGCAGTCCTGGACTCTGTTCGGGAAGCAGGGTTTACGGCTAACCCCAAGAAGTGTACCATTGGGCAGGAGGAGGCCAAATATCTTGGGTACACCATTGGGAGGGGAGTAATAAAACCCCAACTCAACAAAGTCGAGGCCATCCAGAGTTGGCCACGTCCCAACAGCAAGAAGCAGGTACGAGCCTTTCTGGGAATCGCTGGGTATTATCGGCGATTCATTCCCCACTTTGCTTCTAAGGCTGTGCCCCTAACCAACCTGACGAAGGGGAAAGGGTCGGTCATGATTAAATGGACCCCCGAGGCTGAGGCAGCATTCCAATTCTTGAAACAAGCCTTATGTAGCCAGCCAGTGTTGTACTCACCCGACTTCTCTAAAGACTTTGTCGTACAAAGTGATGCGTCAGATGTGGGGTTAGGAGCAGTATTGTCCCAGGTCTGGAACGGGGAAGAGCACCCAGTCATTTACCTCAGCAGGAAGTTGAAGTCCCATGAGGTAAATTACGCCACCGTTGAAAAGGAGTGTTTAGCGGTGAAGTGGGCTCTAGATTCCCTTCGGTACTACCTGCTAGGTAGGCACTTTGACATGGTTACGGATCACGCTCCGTTAAAGTGGATGGCTCAAAACAAGGAAACAAATAGAAGAGTGAATAGGTGGTTCCTGGCCCTCCAGGAATTCAACTTCACAGTAAAGCATCGCCCTGGCGTTCAAATGGGGAATGTGGATGCTTTGTCTCGAGTACATGAATGCCTGATTGCTGGTGTTCCAACCCCGAGGTTAAAACAAGAGGGGGGGGTATGTGACAGCAGGAAGGTAAAGTCACCTGGTTGCATCCAGGGGGGTAGATATATTTCGCCCAGATTCAGGCTTTACGCCGATTTATACAGCTAGGTGGAGAGTTGTATAAACCCAGCTGAGACTAGTGGGCTCATTGATGACTCATACCTCTAGGGAGAGGGCTGGGCGTCGTGCAGACAGGGAGTTGATGAGTCCAGCTGAACCTTGTCAGCTCATTTAGGCCTCTATAAGAAAGCCCAGATTCATTAGATGTTGGCTCATGCCTGGAAGCAGACCTGTGTGGACTGTCTAGGGAGAGTGAACCCCTGTGCGGTGAGAGAAAGCCTGTGTGGCTATATTTTGCTTGGACATTTAAAACCAGGGACTAGGACAGCACTAGGCTGATCCCAGTCGTTAGTTAGGAAACCTGTAAGTTTAGTCAGAGGTCAAGTTGACCAGGATTTATTTTGTGTTTGTTTTTTTTGCCTTGCTGTGTTTTTGTCACTGTAAATAGAAAATAAACCGCACCTTTTTTGATTTTGAAAACCACAACCTCCGTCTGCTGGGCCTGTTTTTGGGTGGGGAGCCCATCCCGGGGGTCACACATACCCGCTGCCGAGCTAGCCCCCTCACACTATGCTAATCCTTTTTTGTGTTAAGACCTTTCTCTTGGATGTCTACAGTTATACTCTATAATTTTGTGTACAATTATGCCTTGTAATACTGCTTTGCTGTCATGGAAACTACCCTTTGGTTAAATAAAGAATTCAAAAAAACCAAACAAAGGCAGCTTGCATGTAGGACTGGTGCCAGTGCCCGTCTTAACAAAGTCTAAAACCGTGGCTCAGCTGCCTGCTTTTACTGCCCTGTCCCGGTTGCCCATGGGATCGAGTCCTCAATTCGGCCATACAATGATTGAAATTTCGATCCATCTATAGGCAGGCTGGTTGTACTGAAGTCGAATCATTGATCCACTTCAGTACAACCAGCTTAATTTTTTTTTGTGCAATCACTGCCAGCGCACTACACATTTTATGATAGATCTAAAGGAGATCAGATAGTATAGTGCAGTTGTCTTCAAACTGTGGCCCAGGGGTCGAATACGGCCCTTTGCTTGCCCTTTTCCGACCCTTAAGGCACTATTCCTCCCACTGATATGAGACACTATTTCTCCCACTGACACCAACAAAGGGGCAAAATTCCTACCCCGGACACTGAAATTGGGCACTATTCCTCGCCCTGATATGAGATTCCTCCCACTGAAACCATCAAAGGGGCATAATTCCTTCCACTGACACCAACAAAAGGGCATAATTCCTACCATTGAGATCAACAAAGGGACATAATTCCTACCACTGACATCAACAAAGGGGAATAATTCCTACCATTGGCATCAACAAAGGGGCATAATTCCTACCATTGACATCAACAAAGGGGCATAATTCCTACCATTGACATCAACAAAGAAGCATTATTCCTACTATTGACATCAACAAAGGGGCATAATTCCTACCATTGACATCAACAAAGGGGCATAATTCCTACCACTGACATCAACAAAGGGGCATAATTCCTACCATTGACATCAACAAAGGGGCATAATTCCTACCATTGACATCAACAAAGAGGCATAATTCCTACCATTGACATCAACAAAGGGGCATAATTCCTACCACTGACATCAACAAAGGGGCATAATTCCTACCATTGACATCAACAAAGGGGCATAATTCCTACCACTGACATCAACAAAGGGGCATAATTCCTACCATTGACATCAACAAAGAGGCATAATTCCTACCATTGACATCAACAAAGGGGCATAATTCCTACCACTGACATCAACAAAGGGGCATAATTCCTACCATTGACATCAACAAAGGGGCATAATTCCTACCATTGACATCAACAAAGGGGCATAATTCCTACCATTGACATCAACAAAGAGGCATAATTCCTACCATTGACATCAACAAAGGGGCATAATTCCTACCACTGACATCAACAAAGGGGCATAATTCCTACCATTGACACCAACAAAGGGGCATAATTCCTACCATTGACAAGAATGAAGGGGTATAATTCCTACCATTGACATCAACAAAGAGGGCCTAATTCCTACTATTGACTTCAATGAAGGGGTATAATTCCTACCACTGACACTGAAAATGTGCACTATTCCTCCCCCTGATATGAGACACTTTTCCTTCCACTGACACCAACAAAGGGGCATAATTCCTACCATTGACAAGAACGAAGGGTTATAATTACTACTATTGACATCAACAAAGGGGCATCATTTCTACCATTGGCATCAACATATTTGCATAATTCCTACCATTGACATCAACAAAGGGCATAATTCCTACCATTGACATCAACAAAGGGGCATAATTCCTACCATTGACATCAACAGAGGGGCATAATTCCTACCATTGACATCAACAAAGGGGCATAATTCCTACCACTGACATCAACAAAGTGGCATAATTCCTACCTCTGACATCAACAAAGGGGCATAATTCCTACCATTGACATCAAAAAAGAGGGCCTAATTCCTACTATTGACTTCAATGAAGGGGTATAATTCCTACCACTGACACTGAAAATGTGCACTATTCCTCCCCCTGATATGAGACACTTTTCCTTCCACTGATACCAACAAAGGGGCATAATTCCTACCATTGACGAGAACGAAGGGTTGTAATTCCTACCATTGACATCAACAAAGGGGCATAATTTCTACCATTGGCATCAACAAAGGGGCATAATTCCTAACATTGTCAAGAATGAAGGGTTAAAATTCCTACCATTGACAGAAACGAAGAGGTATAATTCCTACCATTGACACTGGAAATGGGCACTATTCCTCCCCCTGATATGAAACACTATTTCTCCCACTGACACCGAAAATGGGGCACTAATCCTCCCCCTGGTTTAAAAGATGGGGCACTGTTTACTCCCACTGATGCCAGGACAATTTCTACCCCCACTGGCCATAATCTGGCCCCCCAATACCTGAAAGACAGTAAACTGGCCCTTTGTTTAGAAGGTTTGGAGAACTCCTGCATGGCACAAATATCACACTTTCATCTTTTTCTGTGTGTTCCTCTTTTTTTTTAGGTGAAACAGTCCCTGTCAAGTCACATTCCCCTAGAGAAGATATCGGTAAAAATCCTGTCCCTGAGTCCCGGGAGCATCGTTACCAACTTTCTAATCATCATCAATGGCACAGAGAATTATATCAATGTCACATCGTCCTCCTTGTCCGCCATCAACCAAAGCTCCGTGTTTAAGTTCGATCCGCAGTCTATTAAAATCACAGGTAACCATTACTGCAGGAAGAGCACAATATTATTTCTATATGAGTAAATCACCTTGGGACTTGATTGAAAGTGTTTTTACATATACAAATCTACAGTATTATGTTTATCCATAAACTCAATTACTAAAATCTTCTATGTGTCAATGTCACTTCAAATGTTGTTTTCAATCAACTCAGATCTGCAGATTTCATAAAAATAATCCCTGGTGATCCTGCCATGTCCAGGCACTTCCTGTTATGCAGTGACAACCGACCGCCAATTGCTGTGCTTTGTTGTCACCCAGTCAAATCCCCTCCTCCTCGTGATGGTGATTAAAGGCAGCTGCACGGAAACACATGGCACAGGCATGATGCACGATTCTCATTGTAGGAAAGCCGATCACGGTGCACGATTGTCATTGTAGGAAAGCCGATCATGGTGCACGATTCTCATTGTAGGAAAGCCGATCATGGTGCACGATTGTCATTGTAGGAAAGCCGATCATGGTGCACGATTGTCATTGTAGGAAAGCCGATCATGGTGCACGATTGTCATTGTAGGAAAGCCGATCATGGTGCACGACTGTCATTGTAGGGAAGCCGATTATGGTCCACGATTGTCATTGTAGGAAAGCCGATCATGGTGCACGATACTCATTGTAGGAAAGCCGATCATGGTGCACGATTTTCATTGTAGGGAAGCCGATTATGGTCCACGATTGTCATTGTAGGAAAACCGATCATGGTGCACGATTGTCATTGTAGGAAACCCGATCATGGTCCACGATTGTCATTGTAGGAAAGCCGATCACGGTGCACGATTGTCATTGTAGGAAAGCCGATTATGGTGCACGACTGTCATTGTAGGAAAGCCGATCATGGTGCACGATTGTCATTGTAGGGAAGCCGATTATGGTGCACGATTGTCATTGTAGGAAAGCCGATCATGGTGCACGATTGTCATTGTAGGAAAGCCGATCATGGTGCACGATTGTCGTTGTAGGAAAGCCGATCATGGTGCACGATTGTCATTGTAGGAAAGCCGATCATGGTGCACGATTGTCATTGTAGGAAAGCCGATCATGGTGCACGATTGTCATTGTAGGGAAGCCGATTATGGTGCACGATTGTCATTGTAGGAAAGCCGATCATGGTGCACGATTGTCATTGTAGGAAAGCCGATCATGGTGCACGATTGTCATTGTAGGAAAGCCGATCACGGTGCATGATTGTCATTGTAGGAAAGCCGATCATGGTGCACGATTGTCATTGTAGGAAACTCGATCATGGTCCACGATTGTCATTGTAGGAAAGCCGATCATGGTGCACGATTGTCATTGTAGGAAAGCCGATCATGGTGCACGATTGTCATTGTAGGGAAGCCGATTATGGTGCACGATTCTCATTGTAGGAAAGCCGATCATGGTGCACGATTGTCATTGTAGGAAAGCCAATTATGGTGCACGATTGTCATTGTAGGAAAGCTGATCACGGTGCACGATTGTCATTGTAGGAAAGCCGATCATGGTGCACGATTCTCATTGTAGGAAAGCCGATCATGGTGCACGATTGTCATTGTAGGAAAGCCAATTATGGTGCACGATTGTCATTGTAGGAAAGCTGATCACGGTGCACGATTGTCATTGTAGGAAAGCCGATCATGGTGCACGATTGTCATTGTAGGAAAGCTGATTATGGTCCACGATTGTCATTGTAGGAAAGCCGATCATGGTGCACGATTGTCATTGTAGGAAAGCTGATTATGGTCCACGATTGTCATTGTAGGAAAGCCGATCATGGTGCACGATTGTCATTGTAGGAAAGCTGATTATGGTCCACGATTGTCATTGTAGGGAAGCCGATCATGGTCCACGATTGTCATTGTAGGAAAGCCGATCATGGTGCACGATTGTCATTGTAGGAAAGCCGATCATGGTGCACGATTGTCATTGTAGGAAAGCCGATCATGGTGCACGATTGTCATTGTAGGGAAGCCGATTATGGTCCACGATTGTCATTGTAGGAAAGCCGATCATGGTGCACGATTGTCATTGTAGGAAAGCCGATCATGGTCCACGATTGTCATTGTAGGAAAGCCGATCATGGTGCACGATTGTCATTGTAGGGAAGCCGATTATGGTGCACGATTGTCATTGTAGGAAAGCCGATCATGGTGCACGATTGTCATTGTAGGAAAGCCGATCATGGTGCACGATTGTCGTTGTAGGAAAGCCGATCATGGTGCACGATTGTCATTGTAGGAAAGCCGATCATGGTGCACGATTGTCATTGTAGGAAAGCCGATCATGGTGCACGATTGTCATTGTAGGGAAGCCGATTATGGTGCACGATTGTCATTGTAGGAAAGCCGATCATGGTGCACGATTGTCATTGTAGGAAAGCCGATCATGGTGCACGATTGTCATTGTAGGAAAGCCGATCACGGTGCATGATTGTCATTGTAGGAAAGCCGATCATGGTGCACGATTGTCATTGTAGGAAACTCGATCATGGTCCACGATTGTCATTGTAGGAAAGCCGATCATGGTGCACGATTGTCATTGTAGGAAAGCCGATCATGGTGCACGATTGTCATTGTAGGGAAGCCGATTATGGTGCACGATTGTCATTGTAGGAAAGCCAATTATGGTGCACGATTGTCATTGTAGGAAAGCCGATCATGGTGCACGATTGTCATTGTAGGAAAGCCGATCATGGTGCACGATTCTCATTGTAGGAAAGCCGATCATGGTGCACGATTGTCATTGTAGGGAAGCCGATTATGGTCCACGATTGTCATTGTAGGAAAACCGATCATGGTGCACGATTGTCATTGTAGGAAACCCGATCATGGTCCACGATTGTCATTGTAGGAAAGCCGATCACGGTGCACGATTGTCATTGTAGGAAAGCCGATTATGGTGCACGATTGTCATTGTAGGAAAGCCGATCATGGTGCACGATTGTCATTGTAGGAAAGCCGATCACGGTGCATGATTGTCATTGTAGGAAAGCCGATCATGGTGCACGATTGTCATTGTAGGAAACTCGATCATGGTCCACGATTGTCATTGTAGGAAAGCCGATCATGGTGCACGATTGTCATTGTAGGAAAGCCGATCATGGTGCACGATTGTCATTGTAGGGAAGCCGATTATGGTGCACGATTGTCATTGTAGGAAAGCCAATTATGGTGCACGATTGTCATTGTAGGAAAGCCGATCATGGTGCACGATTGTCATTGTAGGAAAGCCGATCATGGTGCACGATTCTCATTGTAGGAAAGCCGATCATGGTGCACGATTGTCATTGTAGGAAAGCCAATTATGGTGCACGATTGTCATTGTAGGAAAGCTGATCACGGTGCACGATTGTCATTGTAGGAAAGCCGATCATGGTGCACGATTCTCATTGTAGGAAAGCCGATCATGGTGCACGATTGTCATTGTAGGAAAGCCAATTATGGTGCACGATTGTCATTGTAGGAAAGCTGATCACGGTGCACGATTGTCATTGTAGGAAAGCTGATCACGGTGCACGATTGTCATTGTAGGAAAGCTGATTATGGTCCACGATTGTCATTGTAGGAAAGCTGATTATGGTCCACGATTGTCATTGTAGGAAAGCCGATCATGGTGCACGATTGTCATTGTAGGAAAGCTGATTATGGTCCACGATTGTCATTGTAGGGAAGCCGATTATGGTCCACGATTGTCATTGTAGGAAAGCCGATCATGGTGCACGATTGTCATTATAGGAAAGCCGATCATGGTGCACGATTGTCATTGTAGGAAAGCCGATCATGGTGCACGATTGTCATTGTAGGGAAGCCGATTATGGTCCACGATTGTCATTGTAGGAAAGCCGATCATGGTGCACGATTGTCATTGTAGGAAAGCCGATCATGGTCCACGATTGTCATTGTAGGAAAGCCGATCATGGTGCACGATTGTCATTGTAGGAAAGCCGATCATGGTGCACGATTGTCATTGTAGGAAAGCCAATTATGGTGCACGATTGTCATTGTAGGAAAGCCGATTATGGTGCACGATTGTCATTGTAGGAAAGCCGATTATGGTCCACGATTGTCATTGTAGGAAAGCCAATTATGGTGCACGATTGTCATTGTAGGAAAGCCGATCATGGTGCACGATTGTCATTGTAGGAAAGCTGATCACGGTGCACGATTGTCATTGTAGGAAAGCCGATCATGGTGCACGATTGTCATTGTAGGGAAGCCGATTATGGTCCACGATTGTCATTGTAGGAAAGCCGATCACGGTGCACGATTGTCATTGTAGGAAAGCCGATTATGGTGCACGACTGTCATTGTAGGAAAGCCGATCATGGTGCACGATTGTCATTGTAGGGAAGCCGATTATGGTGCACGATTGTCATTGTAGGAAAGCCGATCATGGTGCACGATTGTCATTGTAGGAAAGCCGATCATGGTGCACGATTGTCGTTGTAGGAAAGCCGATCATGGTGCACGATTGTCATTGTAGGAAAGCCGATCATGGTGCACGATTGTCGTTGTAGGAAAGCCGATCATGGTGCACGATTGTCATTGTAGGAAAGCCGATCATGGTGCACGATTGTCATTGTAGGAAAGCCGATCATGGTGCACGATTGTCATTGTAGGGAAGCCGATTATGGTGCACGATTGTCATTGTAGGAAAGCCGATCATGGTGCACGATTGTCATTGTAGGAAAGCCGATCATGGTGCACGATTGTCATTGTAGGAAAGCCGATCACGGTGCATGATTGTCATTGTAGGAAAGCCGATCATGGTGCACGATTGTCATTGTAGGAAACTCGATCATGGTCCACGATTGTCATTGTAGGAAAGCCGATCATGGTGCACGATTGTCATTGTAGGAAAGCCGATCATGGTGCACGATTGTCATTGTAGGGAAGCCGATTATGGTGCACGATTGTCATTGTAGGAAAGCCAATTATGGTGCACGATTGTCATTGTAGGAAAGCCGATCATGGTGCACGATTGTCATTGTAGGAAAGCCGATCATGGTGCACGATTCTCATTGTAGGAAAGCCGATCATGGTGCACGATTGTCATTGTAGGAAAGCCAATTATGGTGCACGATTGTCATTGTAGGAAAGCTGATCACGGTGCACGATTGTCATTGTAGGAAAGCCGATCATGGTGCACGATTCTCATTGTAGGAAAGCCGATCATGGTGCACGATTGTCATTGTAGGAAAGCCAATTATGGTGCACGATTGTCATTGTAGGAAAGCTGATCACGGTGCACGATTGTCATTGTAGGAAAGCTGATTATGGTCCACGATTGTCATTGTAGGAAAGCTGATTATGGTGCACGATTGTCATTGTAGGAAAGCTGATTATGGTGCACGATTGTCATTGTAGGGAAGCCGATTATGGTCCACGATTGTCATTGTAGGAAAGCCGATCATGGTGCACGATTGTCATTGTAGGAAAGCCGATCATGGTGCACGATTGTCATTGTAGGAAAGCCGATCATGGTGCACGATTGTCATTGTAGGAAAGCCGATCATGGTGCACGATTGTCATTGTAGGAAAGCCGATCATGGTGCACGATTGTCATTGTAGGAAAGCCGATCATGGTCCACGATTGTCATTGTAGGAAAGCCGATCATGGTGCACGATTGTCATTGTAGGAAAGCTGATTATGGTCCACGATTGTCATTGTAGGGAAGCCGATTATGGTCCACGATTGTCATTGTAGGAAAGCCGATCATGGTGCACGATTGTCATTGTAGGAAAGCCGATCATGGTGCACGATTGTCATTGTAGGAAAGCCGATCATGGTGCACGATTGTCATTGTAGGGAAGCCGATTATGGTCCACGATTGTCATTGTAGGAAAGCCGATCATGGTGCACGATTGTCATTGTAGGAAAGCCGATCATGGTCCACGATTGTCATTGTAGGAAAGCCGATCATGGTGCACGATTGTCATTGTAGGGAAGCCGATTATGGTGCACGATTGTCATTGTAGGAAAGCCGATCATGGTGCACGATTGTCATTGTAGGAAAGCCGATCATGGTGCACGATTGTCGTTGTAGGAAAGCCGATCATGGTGCACGATTGTCATTGTAGGAAAGCCGATCATGGTGCACGATTGTCATTGTAGGAAAGCCGATCATGGTGCACGATTGTCATTGTAGGGAAGCCGATTATGGTGCACGATTGTCATTGTAGGAAAGCCGATCATGGTGCACGATTGTCATTGTAGGAAAGCCGATCATGGTGCACGATTGTCATTGTAGGAAAGCCGATCACGGTGCATGATTGTCATTGTAGGAAAGCCGATCATGGTGCACGATTGTCATTGTAGGAAACTCGATCATGGTCCACGATTGTCATTGTAGGAAAGCCGATCATGGTGCACGATTGTCATTGTAGGAAAGCCGATCATGGTGCACGATTGTCATTGTAGGGAAGCCGATTATGGTGCACGATTGTCATTGTAGGAAAGCCAATTATGGTGCACGATTGTCATTGTAGGAAAGCCGATCATGGTGCACGATTGTCATTGTAGGAAAGCCGATCATGGTGCACGATTCTCATTGTAGGAAACCCGATCATGGTCCACGATTGTCATTGTAGGAAAGCCGATCACGGTGCACGATTGTCATTGTAGGAAAGCCGATTATGGTGCACGACTGTCATTGTAGGAAAGCCGATCATGGTGCACGATTGTCATTGTAGGGAAGCCGATTATGGTGCACGATTGTCATTGTAGGAAAGCCGATCATGGTGCACGATTGTCATTGTAGGAAAGCCGATCATGGTGCACGATTGTCGTTGTAGGAAAGCCGATCATGGTGCACGATTGTCATTGTAGGAAAGCCGATCATGGTGCACGATTGTCATTGTAGGAAAGCCGATCATGGTGCACGGATTGTCATTGTAGGGAAGCCGATTATGGTGCACGATTGTCATTGTAGGAAAGCCGATCATGGTGCACGATTGTCATTGTAGGAAAGCCGATCATGGTGCACGATTGTCATTGTAGGAAAGCCGATCACAGTGCATGATTGTCATTGTAGGAAAGCCGATCATGGTGCACGATTGTCATTGTAGGAAACTCGATCATGGTCCACGATTGTCATTGTAGGGAAGCCGATTATGGTGCACGATTGTCATTGTAGGAAAGCCGATCATGGTGCACGATTGTCATTGTAGGAAAGCCGATCATGGTGCACGATTGTCATTGTAGGGAAGCCGATTATGGTGCACGATTGTCATTGTAGGAAAGCCAATTATGGTGCACGATTGTCATTGTAGGAAAGCCGATCATGGTGCACGATTGTCATTGTAGGAAAGCCGATCATGGTGCACGATTCTCATTGTAGGAAAGCCGATCATGGTGCACGATTGTCATTGTAGGAAAGCCAATTATGGTGCACGATTGTCATTGTAGGAAAGCTGATCACGGTGCACGATTGTCATTGTAGGAAAGCCGATCATGGTGCACGATTGTCATTGTAGGGAAGCCGATTATGGTCCACGATTGTCATTGTAGGAAAGCCGATCACGGTGCACGATTGTCATTGTAGGAAAGCCGATTATGGTGCACGACTGTCATTGTAGGAAAGCCGATCATGGTGCACGATTGTCATTGTAGGGAAGCCGATTATGGTGCACGATTGTCATTGTAGGGAAGCCGATCATGGTGCACGATTGTCATTGTAGGAAAGCCAATTATGGTGCACGATGGTCATTGTAGGAAAGCCGATCATGGTGCACGATTGTCATTGTAGGAAAGCCGATCATGGTGCACGATTGTCATTGTAGGGAAGCCGATTATGGTGCACGATTGTCATTGTAGGAAAGCCAATTATGGTGCACGATTGTCATTGTAGGAAAGCCGATCATGGTGCACGATTGTCATTGTAGGAAAGCCGATCATGGTGCACGATTCTCATTGTAGGAAAGCCGATCATGGTGCACGATTGTCATTGTAGGAAAGCCAATTATGGTGCACGATTGTCATTGTAGGAAAGCTGATCACGGTGCACGATTGTCATTGTAGGAAAGCCGATCATGGTGCACGATTGTCATTGTAGGGAAGCCGATTATGGTCCACGATTGTCATTGTAGGAAAGCCGATCACGGTGCACGATTGTCATTGTAGGAAAGCCGATTATGGTGCACGACTGTCATTGTAGGAAAGCCGATCATGGTGCACGATTGTCATTGTAGGGAAGCCGATTATGGTGCACGATTGTCATTGTAGGAAAGCCGATCATGGTGCACGATTGTCATTGTAGGAAAGCCGATCATGGTGCACGATTGTCGTTGTAGGAAAGCCGATCATGGTGCACGATTGTCATTGTAGGAAAGCCGATCATGGTGCACGATTGTCGTTGTAGGAAAGCCGATCATGGTGCACGATTGTCATTGTAGGAAAGCCGATCATGGTGCACGATTGTCATTGTAGGAAAGCCGATCATGGTGCACGATTGTCATTGTAGGGAAGCCGATTATGGTGCACGATTGTCATTGTAGGAAAGCCGATCATGGTGCACGATTGTCATTGTAGGAAAGCCGATCATGGTGCACGATTGTCATTGTAGGAAAGCCGATCACGGTGCATGATTGTCATTGTAGGAAAGCCGATCATGGTGCACGATTGTCATTGTAGGAAACTCGATCATGGTCCACGATTGTCATTGTAGGAAAGCCGATCATGGTGCACGATTGTCATTGTAGGAAAGCCGATCATGGTGCACGATTGTCATTGTAGGGAAGCCGATTATGGTGCACGATTGTCATTGTAGGAAAGCCAATTATGGTGCACGATTGTCATTGTAGGAAAGCCGATCATGGTGCACGATTGTCATTGTAGGAAAGCCGATCATGGTGCACGATTCTCATTGTAGGAAAGCCGATCATGGTGCACGATTGTCATTGTAGGAAAGCCAATTATGGTGCACGATTGTCATTGTAGGAAAGCTGATCACGGTGCACGATTGTCATTGTAGGAAAGCCGATCATGGTGCACGATTCTCATTGTAGGAAAGCCGATCATGGTCCACGATTGTCATTGTAGGAAAGCCGATCATGGTGCACGATTGTCATTGTAGGAAAGCCGATCATGGTGCACGATTGTCATTGTAGGGAAGCCGATTATGGTGCACGATTGTCATTGTAGGAAAGCCAATTATGGTGCACGATTGTCATTGTAGGAAAGCCGATCATGGTGCACGATTGTCATTGTAGGAAAGCCGATCATGGTGCACGATTCTCATTGTAGGAAAGCCGATCATGGTGCACGATTGTCATTGTAGGAAAGCCAATTATGGTGCACGATTGTCATTGTAGGAAAGCTGATCACGGTGCACGATTGTCATTGTAGGAAAGCTGATCACGGTGCACGATTGTCATTGTAGGAAAGCTGATTATGGTCCACGATTGTCATTGTAGGAAAGCTGATTATGGTCCACGATTGTCATTGTAGGGAAGCCGATTATGGTCCACGATTGTCATTGTAGGAAAGCCGATCATGGTGCACGATTGTCATTGTAGGAAAGCCGATCATGGTGCACGATTGTCATTGTAGGAAAGCCGATCATGGTGCACGATTGTCATTGTAGGAAAGCCGATCATGGTCCACGATTGTCATTGTAGGAAAGCCGATCATGGTGCACGATTGTCATTGTAGGAAAGCTGATTATGGTCCACGATTGTCATTGTAGGGAAGCCGATTATGGTCCACGATTGTCATTGTAGGAAAGCCGATCATGGTGCACGATTGTCATTGTAGGAAAGCCGATCATGGTGCACGATTGTCATTGTAGGAAAGCCGATCATGGTGCACGATTGTCATTGTAGGGAAGCCGATTATGGTCCACGATTGTCATTGTAGGAAAGCCGATCATGGTGCACGATTGTCATTGTAGGAAAGCCGATCATGGTCCACGATTGTCATTGTAGGAAAGCCGATCATGGTGCACGATTGTCATTGTAGGGAAGCCGATTATGGTGCACGATTGTCATTGTAGGAAAGCCGATCATGGTGCACGATTGTCATTGTAGGAAAGCCGATCATGGTGCACGATTGTCGTTGTAGGAAAGCCGATCATGGTGCACGATTGTCATTGTAGGAAAGCCGATCATGGTGCACGATTGTCATTGTAGGAAAGCCGATCATGGTGCACGATTGTCATTGTAGGGAAGCCGATTATGGTGCACGATTGTCATTGTAGGAAAGCCGATCATGGTGCACGATTGTCATTGTAGGAAAGCCGATCATGGTGCACGATTGTCATTGTAGGAAAGCCGATCACGGTGCATGATTGTCATTGTAGGAAAGCCGATCATGGTGCACGATTGTCATTGTAGGAAACTCGATCATGGTCCACGATTGTCATTGTAGGAAAGCCGATCATGGTGCACGATTGTCATTGTAGGAAAGCCGATCATGGTGCACGATTGTCATTGTAGGGAAGCCGATTATGGTGCACGATTGTCATTGTAGGAAAGCCAATTATGGTGCACGATTGTCATTGTAGGAAAGCCGATCATGGTGCACGATTGTCATTGTAGGAAAGCCGATCATGGTGCACGATTCTCATTGTAGGAAACCCGATCATGGTCCACGATTGTCATTGTAGGAAAGCCGATCACGGTGCACGATTGTCATTGTAGGAAAGCCGATTATGGTGCACGACTGTCATTGTAGGAAAGCCGATCATGGTGCACGATTGTCATTGTAGGGAAGCCGATTATGGTGCACGATTGTCATTGTAGGAAAGCCGATCATGGTGCACGATTGTCATTGTAGGAAAGCCGATCATGGTGCACGATTGTCGTTGTAGGAAAGCCGATCATGGTGCACGATTGTCATTGTAGGAAAGCCGATCATGGTGCACGATTGTCATTGTAGGAAAGCCGATCATGGTGCACGGATTGTCATTGTAGGGAAGCCGATTATGGTGCACGATTGTCATTGTAGGAAAGCCGATCATGGTGCACGATTGTCATTGTAGGAAAGCCGATCATGGTGCACGATTGTCATTGTAGGAAAGCCGATCACGGTGCATGATTGTCATTGTAGGAAAGCCGATCATGGTGCACGATTGTCATTGTAGGAAACTCGATCATGGTCCACGATTGTCATTGTAGGAAAGCCGATCATGGTGCACGATTGTCATTGTAGGAAAGCCGATCATGGTGCACGATTGTCATTGTAGGGAAGCCGATTATGGTGCACGATTGTCATTGTAGGAAAGCCAATTATGGTGCACGATTGTCATTGTAGGAAAGCCGATCATGGTGCACGATTGTCATTGTAGGAAAGCCGATCATGGTGCACGATTCTCATTGTAGGAAAGCCGATCATGGTGCACGATTGTCATTGTAGGAAAGCCAATTATGGTGCACGATTGTCATTGTAGGAAAGCTGATCACGGTGCACGATTGTCATTGTAGGAAAGCCGATCATGGTGCACGATTCTCATTGTAGGAAAGCCGATCATGGTGCACGATTGTCATTGTAGGAAAGCCAATTATGGTGCACGATTGTCATTGTAGGAAAGCTGATCACAGTGCACGATTGTCATTGTAGGAAAGCTGATCACGGTGCACGATTGTCATTGTAGGAAAGCTGATTATGGTCCACGATTGTCATTGTAGGAAAGCTGATTATGGTCCACGATTGTCATTGTAGGAAAGCCGATCATGGTGCACGATTGTCATTGTAGGAAAGCTGATTATGGTCCACGATTGTCATTGTAGGGAAGCCGATTATGGTCCACGATTGTCATTGTAGGAAAGCCGATCATGGTGCACGATTGTCATTGTAGGAAAGCCGATCATGGTGCACGATTGTCATTGTAGGAAAGCCGATCATGGTGCACGATTGTCATTGTAGGGAAGCCGATTATGGTCCACGATTGTCATTGTAGGAAAGCCGATCATGGTGCACGATTGTCATTGTAGGAAAGCTGATCACGGTGCACGATTGTCATTGTAGGAAAGCTGATCATGGTGCACGATTGTCATTGTAGGAAAGCCGATTATGGTCCACGATTGTCATTGTAGGAAAGCCAATTATGGTGCACGATTGTCATTGTAGGAAAGCTGATCACGGTGCACGATTGTCATTGTAGGAAACTCGATCATGGTCCACGATTGTCATTGTAGGAAAGCCGATCATGGTGCACGATTGTCATTGTAGGAAAGCCGATCATGGTGCACGATTGTCATTGTAGGGAAGCCGATTATGGTGCACGATTGTCATTGTAGGAAAGCCAATTATGGTGCACGATTGTCATTGTAGGAAAGCCGATCATGGTGCACGATTGTCATTGTAGGAAAGCCGATCATGGTGCACGATTCTCATTGTAGGAAAGCCGATCATGGTGCACGATTGTCATTGTAGGAAAGCCAATTATGGTGCACGATTGTCATTGTAGGAAAGCTGATCACGGTGCACGATTGTCATTGTAGGAAAGCCGATCATGGTGCACGATTCTCATTGTAGGAAAGCCGATCATGGTCCACGATTGTCATTGTAGGAAAGCCGATCATGGTGCACGATTGTCATTGTAGGAAAGCCGATCATGGTGCACGATTGTCATTGTAGGGAAGCCGATTATGGTGCACGATTGTCATTGTAGGAAAGCCAATTATGGTGCACGATTGTCATTGTAGGAAAGCCGATCATGGTGCACGATTGTCATTGTAGGAAAGCCGATCATGGTGCACGATTCTCATTGTAGGAAAGCCGATCATGGTGCACGATTGTCATTGTAGGAAAGCCAATTATGGTGCACGATTGTCATTGTAGGAAAGCTGATCACGGTGCACGATTGTCATTGTAGGAAAGCTGATCACGGTGCACGATTGTCATTGTAGGAAAGCTGATTATGGTCCACGATTGTCATTGTAGGAAAGCTGATTATGGTGCACGATTGTCATTGTAGGAAAGCTGATTATGGTCCACGATTGTCATTGTAGGGAAGCCGATTATGGTCCACGATTGTCATTGTAGGAAAGCCGATCATGGTGCACGATTGTCATTGTAGGAAAGCCGATCATGGTGCACGATTGTCATTGTAGGAAAGCCGATCATGGTGCACGATTGTCATTGTAGGAAAGCCGATCATGGTGCACGATTGTCATTGTAGGAAAGCCGATCATGGTGCACGATTGTCATTGTAGGAAAGCCGATCATGGTCCACGATTGTCATTGTAGGAAAGCCGATCATGGTGCACGATTGTCATTGTAGGAAAGCTGATTATGGTCCACGATTGTCATTGTAGGGAAGCCGATTATGGTCCACGATTGTCATTGTAGGAAAGCCGATCATGGTGCACGATTGTCATTGTAGGAAAGCCGATCATGGTGCACGATTGTCATTGTAGGAAAGCCGATCATGGTGCACGATTGTCATTGTAGGGAAGCCGATTATGGTCCACGATTGTCATTGTAGGAAAGCCGATCATGGTGCACGATTGTCATTGTAGGAAAGCCGATCATGGTCCACGATTGTCATTGTAGGAAAGCCGATCATGGTGCACGATTGTCATTGTAGGGAAGCCGATTATGGTGCACGATTGTCATTGTAGGAAAGCCGATCATGGTGCACGATTGTCATTGTAGGAAAGCTGATTATGGTCCACGATTGTCATTGTAGGAAAGCTGATTATGGTCCACGATTGTCATTGTAGGGAAGCCGATTATGGTCCACGATTGTCATTGTAGGAAAGCCGATCATGGTGCACGATTGTCATTGTAGGAAAGCCGATCATGGTGCACGATTGTCATTGTAGGAAAGCCGATCATGGTGCACGATTGTCATTGTAGGGAAGCCGATTATGGTCCACGATTGTCATTGTAGGAAAGCCGATCATGGTGCACGATTGTCATTGTAGGAAAGCTGATCACGGTGCACGATTGTCATTGTAGGAAAGCTGATCATGGTGCACGATTGTCATTGTAGGAAAGCCGATTATGGTCCACGATTGTCATTGTAGGAAAGCCAATTATGGTGCACGATTGTCATTGTAGGAAAGCTGATCACGGTGCACGATTGTCATTGTAGGAAACTCGATCATGGTCCACGATTGTCATTGTAGGAAAGCCGATCATGGTGCACGATTGTCATTGTAGGAAAGCCGATCATGGTGCACGATTGTCATTGTAGGGAAGCCGATTATGGTGCACGATTGTCATTGTAGGAAAGCCAATTATGGTGCACGATTGTCATTGTAGGAAAGCCGATCATGGTGCACGATTGTCATTGTAGGAAAGCCGATCATGGTGCACGATTCTCATTGTAGGAAAGCCGATCATGGTGCACGATTGTCATTGTAGGAAAGCCAATTATGGTGCACGATTGTCATTGTAGGAAAGCTGATCACGGTGCACGATTGTCATTGTAGGAAAGCCGATCATGGTGCACGATTCTCATTGTAGGAAAGCCGATCATGGTCCACGATTGTCATTGTAGGAAAGCCGATCATGGTGCACGATTGTCATTGTAGGAAAGCCGATCATGGTGCACGATTGTCATTGTAGGGAAGCCGATTATGGTGCACGATTGTCATTGTAGGAAAGCCAATTATGGTGCACGATTGTCATTGTAGGAAAGCCGATCATGGTGCACGATTGTCATTGTAGGAAAGCCGATCATGGTGCACGATTCTCATTGTAGGAAAGCCGATCATGGTGCACGATTGTCATTGTAGGAAAGCCAATTATGGTGCACGATTGTCATTGTAGGAAAGCTGATCACGGTGCACGATTGTCATTGTAGGAAAGCTGATCACGGTGCACGATTGTCATTGTAGGAAAGCTGATTATGGTCCACGATTGTCATTGTAGGAAAGCTGATTATGGTGCACGATTGTCATTGTAGGAAAGCTGATTATGGTCCACGATTGTCATTGTAGGGAAGCCGATTATGGTCCACGATTGTCATTGTAGGAAAGCCGATCATGGTGCACGATTGTCATTGTAGGAAAGCCGATCATGGTGCACGATTGTCATTGTAGGAAAGCCGATCATGGTGCACGATTGTCATTGTAGGAAAGCCGATCATGGTGCACGATTGTCATTGTAGGAAAGCCGATCATGGTGCACGATTGTCATTGTAGGAAAGCCGATCATGGTCCACGATTGTCATTGTAGGAAAGCCGATCATGGTGCACGATTGTCATTGTAGGAAAGCTGATTATGGTCCACGATTGTCATTGTAGGGAAGCCGATTATGGTCCACGATTGTCATTGTAGGAAAGCCGATCATGGTGCACGATTGTCATTGTAGGAAAGCCGATCATGGTGCACGATTGTCATTGTAGGAAAGCCGATCATGGTGCACGATTGTCATTGTAGGGAAGCCGATTATGGTCCACGATTGTCATTGTAGGAAAGCCGATCATGGTGCACGATTGTCATTGTAGGAAAGCCGATCATGGTCCACGATTGTCATTGTAGGAAAGCCGATCATGGTGCACGATTGTCATTGTAGGGAAGCCGATTATGGTGCACGATTGTCATTGTAGGAAAGCCGATCATGGTGCACGATTGTCATTGTAGGAAAGCCGATCATGGTGCACGATTGTCGTTGTAGGAAAGCCGATCATGGTGCACGATTGTCATTGTAGGAAAGCCGATCATGGTGCACGATTGTCATTGTAGGAAAGCCGATCATGGTGCACGATTGTCATTGTAGGGAAGCCGATTATGGTGCACGATTGTCATTGTAGGAAAGCCGATCATGGTGCACGATTGTCATTGTAGGAAAGCCGATCATGGTGCACGATTGTCATTGTAGGAAAGCCGATCACGGTGCATGATTGTCATTGTAGGAAAGCCGATCATGGTGCACGATTGTCATTGTAGGAAACTCGATCATGGTCCACGATTGTCATTGTAGGAAAGCCGATCATGGTGCACGATTGTCATTGTAGGAAAGCCGATCATGGTGCACGATTGTCATTGTAGGGAAGCCGATTATGGTGCACGATTGTCATTGTAGGAAAGCCAATTATGGTGCACGATTGTCATTGTAGGAAAGCCGATCATGGTGCACGATTGTCATTGTAGGAAAGCCGATCATGGTGCACGATTCTCATTGTAGGAAACCCGATCATGGTCCACGATTGTCATTGTAGGAAAGCCGATCACGGTGCACGATTGTCATTGTAGGAAAGCCGATTATGGTGCACGACTGTCATTGTAGGAAAGCCGATCATGGTGCACGATTGTCATTGTAGGGAAGCCGATTATGGTGCACGATTGTCATTGTAGGAAAGCCGATCATGGTGCACGATTGTCATTGTAGGAAAGCCGATCATGGTGCACGATTGTCGTTGTAGGAAAGCCGATCATGGTGCACGATTGTCATTGTAGGAAAGCCGATCATGGTGCACGATTGTCATTGTAGGAAAGCCGATCATGGTGCACGGATTGTCATTGTAGGGAAGCCGATTATGGTGCACGATTGTCATTGTAGGAAAGCCGATCATGGTGCACGATTGTCATTGTAGGAAAGCCGATCATGGTGCACGATTGTCATTGTAGGAAAGCCGATCACGGTGCATGATTGTCATTGTAGGAAAGCCGATCATGGTGCACGATTGTCATTGTAGGAAACTCGATCATGGTCCACGATTGTCATTGTAGGAAAGCCGATCATGGTGCACGATTGTCATTGTAGGAAAGCCGATCATGGTGCACGATTGTCATTGTAGGGAAGCCGATTATGGTGCACGATTGTCATTGTAGGAAAGCCAATTATGGTGCACGATTGTCATTGTAGGAAAGCCGATCATGGTGCACGATTGTCATTGTAGGAAAGCCGATCATGGTGCACGATTCTCATTGTAGGAAAGCCGATCATGGTGCACGATTGTCATTGTAGGAAAGCCAATTATGGTGCACGATTGTCATTGTAGGAAAGCTGATCACGGTGCACGATTGTCATTGTAGGAAAGCCGATCATGGTGCACGATTCTCATTGTAGGAAAGCCGATCATGGTGCACGATTGTCATTGTAGGAAAGCCAATTATGGTGCACGATTGTCATTGTAGGAAAGCTGATCACAGTGCACGATTGTCATTGTAGGAAAGCTGATCACGGTGCACGATTGTCATTGTAGGAAAGCTGATTATGGTCCACGATTGTCATTGTAGGAAAGCTGATTATGGTCCACGATTGTCATTGTAGGAAAGCCGATCATGGTGCACGATTGTCATTGTAGGAAAGCTGATTATGGTCCACGATTGTCATTGTAGGGAAGCCGATTATGGTCCACGATTGTCATTGTAGGAAAGCCGATCATGGTGCACGATTGTCATTGTAGGAAAGCCGATCATGGTGCACGATTGTCATTGTAGGAAAGCCGATCATGGTGCACGATTGTCATTGTAGGGAAGCCGATTATGGTCCACGATTGTCATTGTAGGAAAGCCGATCATGGTGCACGATTGTCATTGTAGGAAAGCTGATCACGGTGCACGATTGTCATTGTAGGAAAGCTGATCATGGTGCACGATTGTCATTGTAGGAAAGCCGATTATGGTCCACGATTGTCATTGTAGGAAAGCCAATTATGGTGCACGATTGTCATTGTAGGAAAGCTGATCACGGTGCACGATTGTCATTGTAGGAAAGCCGATCATGGTGCACGATTGTCATTGTAGGGAAGCCGATTATGGTCCACGATTGTCATTGTAGGAAAGCCGATCACGGTGCACGATTGTCATTGTAGGAAAGCCGATTATGGTGCACGACTGTCATTGTAGGAAAGCCGATCATGGTGCACGATTGTCATTGTAGGGAAGCCGATTATGGTGCACGATTGTCATTGTAGGAAAGCCGATCATGGTGCACGATTGTCATTGTAGGAAAGCCGATCATGGTGCACGATTGTCGTTGTAGGAAAGCCGATCATGGTGCACGATTGTCATTGTAGGAAAGCCGATCATGGTGCACGATTGTCATTGTAGGAAAGCCGATCATGGTGCACGATTGTCATTGTAGGGAAGCCGATTATGGTGCACGATTGTCATTGTAGGAAAGCCGATCATGGTGCACGATTGTGATTGTAGGAAAGCCGATCATGGTGCACGATTGTCATTGTAGGAAAGCCGATCACGGTGCATGATTGTCATTGTAGGAAAGCCGATCATGGTGCACGATTGTCATTGTAGGAAACTCGATCATGGTCCACGATTGTCATTGTAGGAAAGCCGATCATGGTGCACGATTGTCATTGTAGGAAAGCCGATCATGGTGCACGATTGTCATTGTAGGGAAGCCGATTATGGTGCACGATTGTCATTGTAGGAAAGCCAATTATGGTGCACGATTGTCATTGTAGGAAAGCCGATCATGGTGCACGATTGTCATTGTAGGAAAGCCGATCATGGTGCACGATTCTCATTGTAGGAAAGCCGATCATGGTGCACGATTGTCATTGTAGGAAAGCCAATTATGGTGCACGATTGTCATTGTAGGAAAGCTGATCACGGTGCACGATTGTCATTGTAGGAAAGCCGATCATGGTGCACGATTGTCATTGTAGGAAAGCCGATCATGGTGCACGATTTTCATTGTAGGAAAGCCGATCATGGTGCACGATTGTCATTGTAGGAAAGCCAATTATGGTGCACGATTGTCATTGTAGGAAAGCTGATCACGGTGCACGATTGTCATTGTAGGAAAGCTGATCACGGTGCACGATTGTCATTGTAGGAAAGCTGATTATGGTCCACGATTGTCATTGTAGGAAAGCTGATTATGGTCCACGATTGTCATTGTAGGAAAGCCGATCATGGTGCACGATTGTCATTGTAGGAAAGCTGATTATGGTCCATGATTGTCATTGTAGGGAAGCCGATTATGGTCCACGATTGTCATTGTAGGAAAGCCGATCATGGTGCACGATTGTCATTGTAGGAAAGCCGATCATGGTGCATGATTGTCATTGTAGGAAAGCCGATCATGGTGCACGATTGTCATTGTAGGGAAGCCGATTATGGTCCACGATTGTCATTGTAGGAAAGCCGATCATGGTGCACGATTGTCATTGTAGGAAAGCCGATCATGGTCCACGATTGTCATTGTAGGAAAGCCGATCATGGTGCACGATTGTCATTGTAGGAAAGCCGATCATGGTGCACGATTGTCATTGTAGGAAAGCCAATTATGGTGCACGATTGTCATTGTAGGAAAGCTGATCACGGTGCACGATTGTCATTGTAGGAAAGCCGATCATGGTGCACGATTGTCATTGTAGGAAAGCCAATTATGGTGCACGATTGTCATTGTAGGAAAGCTGATCACGGTGCACGATTGTCATTGTAGGAAAGCCGATTATGGTCCACGATTGTCATTGTAGGAAAGCCAATTATGGTGCACGATTGTCATTGTAGGAAAGCTGATCACGGTGCACGATTGTCATTGTAGGAAAGCTGATTATGGTCCACGATTGTCATTGTAGGGAAGCCGATTATGGTCCACGATTGTCATTGTAGGAAAGCCGATCACGGTGCACGATTGTCATTGTAGGAAAGCCGATTATGGTGCACGACTGTCATTGTAGGAAAGCCGATCATGGTGCACGATTGTCATTGTAGGGAAGCCGATTATGGTGCACGATTGTCATTGTAGGAAAGCCGATCATGGTGCACGATTGTCATTGTAGGAAAGCCGATCATGGTGCACGATTGTCGTTGTAGGAAAGCCGATCATGGTGCACGATTGTCATTGTAGGAAAGCCGATCATGGTGCACGATTGTCATTGTAGGAAAGCCGATCATGGTGCACGGATTGTCATTGTAGGGAAGCCGATTATGGTGCACGATTGTCATTGTAGGAAAGCCGATCATGGTGCACGATTGTCATTGTAGGAAAGCCGATCATGGTGCACGATTGTCATTGTAGGAAAGCCGATCACGGTGCATGATTGTCATTGTAGGAAAGCCGATCATGGTGCACGATTGTCATTGTAGGAAACTCGATCATGGTCCACGATTGTCATTGTAGGAAAGCCGATCATGGTGCACGATTGTCATTGTAGGAAAGCCGATCATGGTGCACGATTGTCATTGTAGGGAAGCCGATTATGGTGCACGATTGTCATTGTAGGAAAGCCAATTATGGTGCACGATTGTCATTGTAGGAAAGCCGATCATGGTGCACGATTGTCATTGTAGGAAAGCCGATCATGGTGCACGATTCTCATTGTAGGAAAGCCGATCATGGTGCACGATTGTCATTGTAGGAAAGCCAATTATGGTGCACGATTGTCATTGTAGGAAAGCTGATCACGGTGCACGATTGTCATTGTAGGAAAGCCGATCATGGTGCACGATTCTCATTGTAGGAAAGCCGATCATGGTGCACGATTGTCATTGTAGGAAAGCCAATTATGGTGCACGATTGTCATTGTAGGAAAGCTGATCACAGTGCACGATTGTCATTGTAGGAAAGCTGATCACGGTGCACGATTGTCATTGTAGGAAAGCTGATTATGGTCCACGATTGTCATTGTAGGAAAGCTGATTATGGTCCACGATTGTCATTGTAGGAAAGCCGATCATGGTGCACGATTGTCATTGTAGGAAAGCTGATTATGGTCCACGATTGTCATTGTAGGGAAGCCGATTATGGTCCACGATTGTCATTGTAGGAAAGCCGATCATGGTGCACGATTGTCATTGTAGGAAAGCCGATCATGGTGCACGATTGTCATTGTAGGAAAGCCGATCATGGTGCACGATTGTCATTGTAGGGAAGCCGATTATGGTCCACGATTGTCATTGTAGGAAAGCCGATCATGGTGCACGATTGTCATTGTAGGAAAGCTGATCACGGTGCACGATTGTCATTGTAGGAAAGCTGATCATGGTGCACGATTGTCATTGTAGGAAAGCCGATTATGGTCCACGATTGTCATTGTAGGAAAGCCAATTATGGTGCACGATTGTCATTGTAGGAAAGCTGATCACGGTGCACGATTGTCATTGTAGGAAAGCCGATCATGGTGCACGATTGTCATTGTAGGGAAGCCGATTATGGTCCACGATTGTCATTGTA
This sequence comes from Rana muscosa, assembly GCA_029206835.1. Taxonomy (NCBI): domain Eukaryota; kingdom Metazoa; phylum Chordata; class Amphibia; order Anura; family Ranidae; genus Rana; species Rana muscosa. The sequence continues at coordinate 53,635,159 of CM055117.1, read as the reverse complement.
GGAAAGCCGATCACGGTGCACGATTGTCATTGTAGGAAAGCCGATTATGGTGCACGACTGTCATTGTAGGAAAGCCGATCATGGTGCACGATTGTCATTGTAGGGAAGCCGATTATGGTGCACGATTGTCATTGTAGGAAAGCCGATCATGGTGCACGATTGTCATTGTAGGAAAGCCGATCATGGTGCACGATTGTCGTTGTAGGAAAGCCGATCATGGTGCACGATTGTCATTGTAGGAAAGCCGATCATGGTGCACGATTGTCATTGTAGGAAAGCCGATCATGGTGCACGATTGTCATTGTAGGGAAGCCGATTATGGTGCACGATTGTCATTGTAGGAAAGCCGATCATGGTGCACGATTGTCATTGTAGGAAAGCCGATCATGGTGCACGATTGTCATTGTAGGAAAGCCGATCACGGTGCATGATTGTCATTGTAGGAAAGCCGATCATGGTGCACGATTGTCATTGTAGGAAACTCGATCATGGTCCACGATTGTCATTGTAGGAAAGCCGATCATGGTGCACGATTGTCATTGTAGGAAAGCCGATCATGGTGCACGATTGTCATTGTAGGGAAGCCGATTATGGTGCACGATTGTCATTGTAGGAAAGCCAATTATGGTGCACGATTGTCATTGTAGGAAAGCCGATCATGGTGCACGATTGTCATTGTAGGAAAGCCGATCATGGTGCACGATTCTCATTGTAGGAAAGCCGATCATGGTGCACGATTGTCATTGTAGGAAAGCCAATTATGGTGCACGATTGTCATTGTAGGAAAGCTGATCACGGTGCACGATTGTCATTGTAGGAAAGCCGATCATGGTGCACGATTGTCATTGTAGGAAAGCCGATCATGGTGCACGATTTTCATTGTAGGAAAGCCGATCATGGTGCACGATTGTCATTGTAGGAAAGCCAATTATGGTGCACGATTGTCATTGTAGGAAAGCTGATCACGGTGCACGATTGTCATTGTAGGAAAGCTGATCACGGTGCACGATTGTCATTGTAGGAAAGCTGATTATGGTCCACGATTGTCATTGTAGGAAAGCTGATTATGGTCCACGATTGTCATTGTAGGAAAGCCGATCATGGTGCACGATTGTCATTGTAGGAAAGCTGATTATGGTCCACGATTGTCATTGTAGGGAAGCCGATTATGGTCCACGATTGTCATTGTAGGAAAGCCGATCATGGTGCACGATTGTCATTGTAGGAAAGCCGATCATGGTGCATGATTGTCATTGTAGGAAAGCCGATCATGGTGCACGATTGTCATTGTAGGGAAGCCGATTATGGTCCACGATTGTCATTGTAGGAAAGCCGATCATGGTGCACGATTGTCATTGTAGGAAAGCCGATCATGGTCCACGATTGTCATTGTAGGAAAGCCGATCATGGTGCACGATTGTCATTGTAGGAAAGCCGATCATGGTGCACGATTGTCATTGTAGGAAAGCCAATTATGGTGCACGATTGTCATTGTAGGAAAGCTGATCACGGTGCACGATTGTCATTGTAGGAAAGCTGATTATGGTGCACGATTGTCATTGTAGGAAAGCCGATTATGGTCCACGATTGTCATTGTAGGAAAGCCAATTATGGTGCACGATTGTCATTGTAGGAAAGCTGATCACGGTGCACGATTGTCATTGTAGGAAAGCTGATTATGGTGCACGATTGTCATTGTAGGAAAGCCAATTATGGTGCACGATTGTCATTGTAGGAAAGCTGATCACGGTGCACGATTGTCATTGTAGGAAAGCTGATTATGGTGCACGATTGTCGTTGTAGGAAAGCT